>BTHU01000010.1:28472616-28872616 GCA_036184795.1 Tokudaia tokunoshimensis | reverse complement strand
CATGTAAAAAGTCCTGATCCTCTTGTTTTAACTCCGAACACATTTGAGCAGCTCATCTTACTCCAAAACACTATGCAAGGGTCATTTGAACCCACCAGGAAAACATCCCTGTGAAATCTGTAGAGCACTCTTATATAGGTATCTGATTCACTCACCTGCATGTCAGGTCCACCGCTGAAAAGCCCCGAATTCAACACTAAATGAGCTTATATCCTGTGATCTATGTGATATGTGGCACTTCCCAATAAGTAAGATAACTAAGAAGACTGTCAAGCAGATAAAGGAGGTGGGGTGGTGTGTGTGTGTCACATGCTAAAAGCAGACTGTTCTGAATTGGCAACAGATGGAAACTAATGGTCTGTGAGTTGTGAGTGAGTTAGCACAAAGGAAACTTGCAAAGCCACACTGGCGTGCTGCTAAGTGGAAAGACGCTAGCTTCTGCTGTCACCTGCCTAACCAAATACTATTAACAATTCTCGTATGTGACAAGGGCTCTATGAAAACAACAGGAGGTGTATGCAAACATCTGAGAAACCCCATCATTGAAGAGACAAAGTCAAAGATTCTGGTGTCATGACAAAAAAACCTTATCACCAAGATTAGTGGAAATCATTAAGGTGCAGCGCTCGTGTTCTAAGTGGTGAAGAGCTAAAATACATGCCACTGATCTGTTTGTTTTAAACAAACAATGGCAAAACTAGTGTAAAATATATTTATCACATTCCTAATACCTATTTCTGTTTTAGTTACAGTTTTTATTGTTGTTATAAAACACCATGACCAAAAGCAATATGGGGAAGAGAAGGTTCATTTGGCTTATTGAATTTGACTTATAGGTTACAGTCTATCACCAGGGGAAGCCAAGGCAGGAAGTTGGAGGCAGGGACTGAAGCAGAGACCACAGAGGAAAGCTACTTACCATTCTGATCCTCATAGCTTGCTCAGTCTACTTTCTTATACTGTGGCAGACTATCTCCTTAGAGGTGGCAGTGTCCACAATGGACTGAGGCCTCCTACATCTATCCCTAATCAAGATAATGCTCTATGGTCTTACCTATCGACAGTACAATTGAACCATTTTAATTGATTTTTTTTTCTTCTTAGGTAACTCTAGCTTGTGTCAAACTGACAACAAACACACAAATAAACAAATATAAAATCAGATAATAAATGTGTTTAAGTTGGAGTGCCAGTGTCCATCTGGTACAGGCCATAAATGTAAGCATGAGCTTGTTAGGAATCTCACAGATTTTCTGCAAGTAAGCATCTTAATTACGGACCCAAACTTTCTCTGTTATCTAAAATATAGCTCAACATCACTGGTAGACAAATATTGCTTTGAATTTTAAAATATAATCAAAATGCTTAGACTTACTCCAAACTTGAATAACTACTAGAGATTAAATGAAAATGGTTCTCCTTTCAATAACTCTTTATTATAATGGGCTATTTAATAAAATAGAGTATGAATTATTTAACTCCCTGCTATAGGAAATGTAAAATATCTATGAATGGATAACAAAAATTGAGAAATACAATTAAAATGTAAAATAAAATATCCACCTTGCCCAGAAAGTAATGGAGAAATGAGGCACAATATCTAAGAATTTAATTAGACTCAGGTGGTGGTAAAGCTTTGGTTCACAAAAAGGACCAAAACTAAGCCCACGAGAGAAGTAACAAGATCCTGTGCATTTGGTAAAATGAGAATACAGAAAATATTTGGTTTCATGCTTGAGTAAAAAAAGAGATAGAGGAAGATGTATACATACCACCACACACACATACATATACACACATATATATGCATATATATATATAGATATATATATATATATAGATAGATATATATATATCTATATATATATATAGAGAGAGAGAGAGAGATTTAATAATGGAAAGAAACAGGGTGAGAATTTGTAGAAATGACAACAATGGTGGAAAATTCCAAGAGTCAAACATAAAGCAGTTTCAAATCTTGATGTAGTAGTAACTCTCTCCTCACTCCTAACCCTCAGTCCAGTGCCTTGGTATGTGAGTTACGGGGAGGTGGAGTGCTGTGGTGTGCACTTTAAAGAACTGAGTGTTATGTGAAGTCTTGTGTAAAGGAAGAGTCAGTGGTTGGATGAAAAGTCTGAGCAGTAACTCAGATCATGTTAAATGCATGTATAAAAACCACAGGGAAATGCATTATATGGTAAAATTAACAAACGCTAAGACTAAAATACTAAAATATATAACTAAACAGAAACTCTTTAGGAATTTGCTGGTTCCATAGGGAGCACCTGGCACTTATGGAAATCATCAACTGGGGGAGACAGCCTGACTTCTGCATAGTAAAATGCACCCAACATTTAGGGTTCCTTTCTGAGCATGTGCTGGTACATTTTAAATTTTAAAATTCATTGAATACCAATTTCTATTAAATATAACTCTGGTATTTCCAAGGACGCATTTGAACTTCAGTATGGGCCTTTCCATAAGGTCAGAAATCTGGGTTTTGCTGATTCAAACTTCTACTCCAAGCAGCAAGGACACACTCTCCCTGGGCTCAACCCCTTCCCTGCAACTACAGATCTTCATTAACTTCAGCTTTACAAGCACCTTGGAACCCCTCATCTTACACCTGTTCCCATCTACCAGAGGCCATTTTCATTCCAGTTCTTTACAAACATGTCAGTCATGATAAACACAAGCATTTACAACAAGGCACATACACTGATTCCAAAGCAGAGAGATTCTACCTCCATTATCTTATGAACAAAAAAAAAAAACCAAATCCCTGAACTTCTATGCCCTGACGCCTCCCAGCCTGTTTCTCTGCTTGGGGGTATCCATTCCCTGATTAATATTTAACCACTCACTGCAAGTCTTCCTTTAACTTTTAGAGATTTTTATCATCCTATCTTCTTTTGAAAATGGGTAGCCCTTTACTTCCTCTCACTGAAAAAAAATAATAATTTTCTTTAAAACAACAAACCCACTTTCTGTTTTAAAATTTGTTCACAGTTGCTGCACTACAAGGTCAGATTTCCAGAACACAGCAAAGGATGCTAATTTATCTTCTGCCTCCTGGAAACTTCTCGGCAAGGAAACACTAAAGTGTAATGGATAGAAAAGCATTAAAAATAGTTGTTTTTTCACAAGCTCCTTTAATTTGTGAGACTGTGGAGATCTTTGATCCACTTAGAATTGAGCTTAGTGCAAGGAGATAAGGATGGGTCAATTTGCATTCTTCTGCATGTTGACCTCCAGCTGAGCCAGCACCATTTGTTGAAAAGGCTATCTTTTTTCCACTGGATGGTTTTAGCTCCTTTGTCAAAGATCAAGTGACCATAGGAGTGTGGATTCATTTCTGGGTCTTCAATTCTGTTCCATTGATCTACATGTCTGTTACTGTACCAATACCATGCAGTTTTTAACACTATTGCTCTGTAGTACAGCTTGAGGTCCGGGATACTGATTCCCCCAGAGGTTCTTTTACTCTTGAGAATAGTTTTAGCTATTCTGGGTTTTCTGTTATTCCAGATGAATTTTTGAATTGCTCTTTCTAACTCTATGAAGAATTGAGTTGGGATTTTGATGGGGATTGCATTGAATCTGTGTATTACTTTTGGTAAGATGCTCATTTTTACTATATTAATCCTGCCAATCCATGAGCATGGCAGATTTTTCCATCTTCCGAGGTCTTCTTCAATTTCTTTCTTCAGAGACTTGAAGTTCTTGTCATACAGATCTTTCACTTGTTTGGTTAGCGTCACGCCAAGATACTTAATATGGTTTGTGGCTATCGTAAAGGGTATTATTTCTCTTACTTCTTTCTCAGCCTGCTTATCCTTTGAGTATAGGAAGGCTTCTGACTTGCTTGAGTTGATTTTATATCCGGCCACTTTGCTGAAGTCGTTTATCAGCTGTAGGAGTTCTCTGGTGGAGTTCTTTGGGTCGCTTATGTATACTATCATATCGTCTGCAAATAGTGATAGTTTGACTTCTTCCTTTCCAATTTGTATCCCTTTGACCTCTTTTTCTTGTCTAATTGCTCTAGCTAGAACTTCAAGTACTATATTGAAAAGATATGGAGAGAGAGGGCAGCCTTGTCTAGTCCCTGATTTTAGTGGGATTGCTTCAAGTTTCTCTCCGTTTAGATTGATGCTGGCTACTGGTTTGCTGTAAATTGCTTTTACTATGTTTAGATCTCCACATAAAACCAGACACACTGAAACTAATAGAAGGGAAACTAGGGAAGAACCTTGAACATATGGGCACAGGGGAGAATTTCCTGAACAGAACTCCAATAGCTTATACTCTAAGATCAAGAATAGACAAATGGGACCTCATTAAATTACAAAGTTTTTGCAAGGCAAAAGACACCGTCAAAAAGACAAAGCGGCAACCAACTAACTGGGAAATGATCTTTACCAACCTTACATCCGACAGAGGGCTAATATCCAAGATATACAAAGAACTCAAGAAGTTAAACTCCAGAGAGGCAAGTAACCCTATTAAAAAATGGGGTACAGAGCTCCACAAAGAGTTCTCACCTGAAGAATATCTAATGGCTGAGAAGCACCTAAAGAGATGTTCATCATCCTTAGTCATTAGGGAAATGCAAATCAAAACAACCCTGAGATTCCATCTCACACCAGTCAGGATGGCTAAGATCAAAAACACAGGAGACAGCAGTTGTTGGCGAGGATGTGGAGAAAGAGGAACACTCCTCCACTGCTGGTGGAATTGCAGGCTGGTACAACCACTCTGGAAAGCAGTCTGGCGGCTCCTCAGAAAACTGGGCATGACACTTCCGGAGGATCCGGCTATACCACTCCTGGGCATATACCCAGAGACTTTACCTGCATGCAATAAGGACACATGCTCCACTATATTCATAGCAGCCTTATTTATAATAGCCAGAAGCTGGAAAGAACCCAGATGTCCCTCAACGGAGGAATGGATTCAGAAGATGTGGTATATTTACACAATGGAATACTACTCTGCAATTAAAAACAATGAATTCACGAAATTCCTAGGCAAATGGTCAGAACTTGAAAATATCATCCTTAGTGAGGTAACCCAATCACAAAAGATCACACATGGTATGAAGTCACTGATAAGGGGATATTGACCCAGAATCTCAGAATACCCTAGACACAATCAGCATATCAATAGATTTCTAAAAAGATGGAAGGAGAGACCCCTGGTCCTGGAAAGACTGGATGTAGGGGAACGCCAGGACAGAGTAATGAGAGGGGGTTGAACGGAGAAAAGAGGGAGGGAAGGGGGCTTATGGGACTTTCGGGGAGGGAGGAAACGGGAAAGGGGAAGTGATTTGGAATGTAAATTAAAAAAATAAAATAAAATTAAATTAAAAAAAAAAAAAAAAAAAAAAAAAAAAAGAAGGTCAATCAACACCAAAAAAAAAAAAAAAAAAAAAAAAAAAAATTTGTGAGACTGTATCTTTTGAAAGCCATACCTAGCTCTTGTAGAATACGCCTTGCTGGGCGTGTCTATCTTTCCATCCTTGCATGTTGGAGTAGCAATACGGTTGCCCTTCCCATCCCTGGGCTCTAAAATACATGCTTATTCCAAAACTTAAATTAAGATAGAGATAAATTGAGATGGTAAAAAGAAAGAAACAAACTGTTAAGTCTGCATTACTTTTTGTCCAATTTGGATCTCTTTAGAATAAAGGGGGTATTAACAATTACTTCAACTCAATATAGTGCCCTGCGTAATAACAACGTATGATTACTCTACCTTACTAACACTTGATGTAGAACCTTCCATAAGTTCCATGAGCATGTTCTTTAGTTTTCTTGCCTATTTAGAAGTCATGGTATCATGTTATACACAGTTTTATGCCATGTTTTATTCATATAAATGGCATGTTTGCCCCTAAGTCAGTACAAGTCTACATAATCATTTCCATCCATATTTGCTATACAAATACCCATTTAATAGCTCCTGAATTACTTGAGTGTAGTATCCTTTAGATTAATAAAGCAGTTAAGTTTAAAATACTTATTAACATATAAATGCCATATAAATATTAAGAATATATAGAAGGAGAGGAGTTTTGATTTCAGGCATTTTAAATATACATGCATTTCTTGATATATCTTGAGGATAGAGACCCAAATACAAAATTGTGTTTCCTCTATACTTTTTGCATGTACCATGGTGATAACTTCAAGCTCTATTTTAGTGTCCCTGCATTTTGTACATCAACATGCTACATGGGCTTGTGATACCATGTGGACATTCAAAAGGTTTTCTATTTTGTAGCATTTGGATTTCAGATTTTTAGAGTAAGAATGTTTAACTACTATCTTTTTGCTTTTTAATTTTTTATTATTCTTTCATATACTACATCCTGACTGCAGTTTCTTCTTCTTCCCTTCCCTCTCAGTTTCTCCCTCCAACTTCCCTTCTCTCCCATAGCCCCCCTCCATCTTTCCTCTGAAAGATCAGGCCTCCCAAGAGACATCAACCAAACATGTCATGCAGACTAGGAAACCCAGTAGGAGGAAAAGGGTCCCAGAGCCTGCAAGAGTCAGAGACAGCCGTGCTCCCACTGTTAGGACTCCCACAAAAATACCAAGCTACTCAGTCATAACATATATGCAGAGGACCCAGATCAGATTCATACATCTACAACTTTTTAACATCCACAAGTCTTTCCCTTTTCTTAATACAAATCTCTAGAGGCAGAATCTGAAGGTTAAAGGCATGTAACTGTTTGAAGATTCGTTTGTACATTGCTTCCTTAAGGATATCAAGCATATGTACCCAATTGAAATATATGAAATGTCAATTTCCCTGTAACTCTAAGAGCAATTATTTAATAAAAAGAAGTTACCTACCATTTTAATTCACAGTTTGGGGGTGGGGCTCATCAAAATTCACCCCTACAACACAGAGTAGAATACTCAATTGAATATGGCTTATTGTAGAAAGGCTAATATGGATAGAGAAGCTATGAGATGGTGTACAAAAGCTGCTGATTTTTAGAAAGTTTTAAGTGGTTAAGTAATAAATCCATCCCTTCAGTGGCTTATTTCAATACCACTCTCTAAACTTTGCTCCAGGCTGTTTCTGAACTTTTTCCTCTTCAGTCATCTGCTACTATAGGATCTATTCTAGTTAAACTTTCATGATATGCATAATTTTTTAAAATGTGTAATATTAATGGCTCCTACATTCTTATACTTTGCTATGTTCTTTTTTTACTGTTTTTCTGACTCAGTAGTCTAAGATCCTTTGCATATTTTTGTGGGTTAAAGTCTTGGCCTGAGTCGGGCCCAGGACTCGGGCCACTGGGCTAGGCATAACATAAGAAGTTTTGACTGCATTGGGCTATGTGAAGCCTCAGAACCCTGCTCTGGGGGTGGAGAAGCGCAGTCTGAAAGACAGATTCCAACTCTTGGACACCCCTAATGCTGCTTGATGCTGCGGAAGAGCTGAGAAAGGAGCAAGGGCCTCAGGCTGGCTCCAACCCAAGGCCAAAGGGAAAAGGGGGGGGGGCTCTGGCTGGTTCCCTTGGGGACAAGAGAGTCCCTTGCTTGCTCAGGCAGGCAGCTTGGCTTGGTGGAGAGCACAGGGGAGGCCTCGTGCGAGAGATTAGACATGGTTATTTAGAGGAAGACATGCTCCATTGCTCCAGCCCCGTAGATCACATCCGCATGAGAAGAGACAGTCCATGGTTTTAAAGCATTTATTGTAATGTTGGAGAGTTGTGATGAGTGAAACCATACTCCACTTTCTCAGGGCAGGCCTGAGGTTAAATAACTTTTACAGGGAGGAGTGTCTGGGAAGGAGAGCTTAATTGGCTAAGCCCTTCAGGCCTTTAGGTACCTCATTAAAATGGAGATCTGTCTTGAGGCTACTGTGGTCACATCCTCTACCCATGGAGGGGCTTGGGCATTTCCCCACAATGACTGATGGCCACAGAATTATGGAGAGCTGAGACCTCGTTTCAGAAGTCTGGTGTCTAGGAGCATGGTAAAAGCCTTCTGTCCCTTGCTGGAACACCTGCTGGGTCACCAGGGTTTAAACCTAGTTCAACCAGAAAATAGGCTGCCTTTCACAGTCCCACATATTATATAGAAAGTAATATAAAAAGAATAACATTAAAATTGAATCGTTAATTATTATTAAATTTGTTGATAAATTCTAAAATCCTTGACCTTCTTGGAATATCCATTCACATACAAGCCTATCACATAGTTAACTTTCAAATATTCTTACCACAAGAATAATCAATAAATACCTTCAGAAATGACTCTTATACATTTAAGAATTAAACACAACCCCTGGCACTGGGCAAAGAGACACCTTGTTGTTGGTATTGTTCTACTATCAGTCAGGGGCAGAGCAGATGGCAGTCTTTTTTCCTCCTGGCTTGGGGTGTGGCATGATTGCCAAAGCTCTTATGCCTAGGACATCCAAAAATCTAATCAAATTCAGGCAGCACAGCACAGGAGGAGTAAGACAAACCAGGATCTGTGGACTGTTATGCCACTAAGAGATCTGCCCTCTGGCATGAGGCACAGGGGCCTGCTAGCCTCGGCCAGTGTGCAGCAAGAGCCACCACCACCGTGTGTGTGTGTGTGTGTGTGTGTGTGTGTGTGTGTGTGTGTGTGAGTGAGTGTGTGTGTGTGAGTGTGTGCATGTGTGTGTGTGTGTGTATGTGTGTGTGTGTGTGAGAGTGTGTGGTGGCAGATGGGAGAGAAAGAGAAGTGGAGCAGCTTGAGCATTATGGAGAGAGATGGAACTGGAGACTTAAGAGTGAAAAGGAGTAGCTGGTTGTGAGTGGCCGGCCATGCCACCTGGGGTGATGATGAGTGAGGTCACAGTCCGAGCTTCTGCCGAGAGTCATGTCTGAGTCTGTGCCTATGTAGGAGCAGGGGTCAGTGTAGATGTCCGTGGCTCATATTATTACTAGAGAACATAGAGGTGTCCCTGGTCAGGGCAGCCTCCAGGGACCACATGAATGTCCAGGGGCAGTGCATAACTGGCCTTACCTCTCAACAGATGCAGTGTTCTAGAGAGCTAGCTCCGTATCGCACCTATTTGGGAGAATAGACCCAGGGCTTTGTCCCGGCAAAGCAGTAGAGATAGCTTTGGTGGCAGGGGTGTAGGTGAGCCGGCCCTGAGCTCATGGATGTGGGAGAACTGACCCTGCCACTTGTCTGCTGAGGGTTGACATGGGAGCCCAGCCCCCAGCTTCCCACCACCACCACTACAATCTCTGGCAATCAGGAAAGTGGCCCACAGGGTCATGAGCTCAAGAGAGCTATCCCTGTCCCTCAAGAGCTCCAACAGTCTGGAGAGTGGGCCCTATACCTCGTCTGGACAGCACAGCAAAGATGGTGCTGGGTGTCAGGGGTGCGGGTGAGCCAACCACCAGGGCAAGAGCACTGGAGAGCTGACCTTGGCACTCATCTGGTGCAATGTGGCAGGAAAACAACAGAGCTGACGCTGGCTCCTTTGATGGCAGCATTGGGTGGCCTAGCCAGAACAGTGCTGGAGAGCTCCCCCTGGTGGTGAAAATAAGATAGAGTCAGCGGGCAGTTCAGCTCAACTACCACCCAGGCCCAGATCTGCAGCTCTGAATAAGCCCACTCCAAAATCTGAACCATCTGCAAATGGTTGAGATGCGTGAAACAGCCAGTCCTGCTGTTCCAAATCTGCAAGATCTCCACAACACAGGGCAACAACAGTATAACCAGGAGGAGTCCCAATGAGGTTCCAATATTGTTCGTGTCACAGAAGCCAGAGGTATCAAACTAGGTCATGCAATAACTCATTGCAACGAACATTTACAAGTGAAGATGTGTGGACAGAGGGATATATTGTGGGACACACTGTGACATACTACATTTTCCACAGTGAGATGTTTTCTATGTTTTGTTTTCATTGTCGTTGGTGGTGATGATGGTGGTGATGGTGTGTGTATGTGTGTGTTATTACGGGGGAAAGGTTGTGAGGGAAAAGGTTGGTATGAGGGGAAAGGGAAATGGGCAGGACTCAGGACTGGGCTGCATGATGTGAAACTCACAAAGAATCAATCTAAACTTTTTAAAACTAATTAAATACATTTTACTGATTAAAAATTGAAGCTTAGAGGTAGAAGATTTGCCTAGCATATATGAGACCACAGCCAGAAAAAAAATACTAAAGTTCAAAGGAAGAACTTCTATGGAAGCAGAAAAGCACCATATAAAAATATAGCTATTTGTTTATTAACAAATGGTCTTAAATTTCTGCCAGGAATTAGAGTTTTAATAGTGTGTTAATATTGTTATAATATTTAATAACAAGAATTTCTGTGAATTAATATTTCAGGATTACATCATCATATGAAAAATCTGAACATGATGGGTGACTATCAACATGTGCAGCACTGGAGTGAAAGAAGCAAGAAGAATAGGAACTGGAAACTCCCACGTGATAACCTTAAGGCTAGCATGGGCTACATAGAGCATAGACACCTTGTCTCAAAAAATGCTGTGTACATCATGTATCTCAGACACATGGTCTGGAGGTTCCTGAGTAGTCCATGACATTAATTCCTTCTCCCTGAAGACTAATCATGATTGTGACATCAGAATATGCAATGCAAGCCTCCAAAGCAGAGAAGTAATAAAGAGTCCTACACAGCTACGAAACTCATGATGCACAGTGACCACCATGGCAAGATAACGCCATTATTAAGCCACCATAATCTCTATTTGGCCTGATACCCACAGTTTAGTGCCTTCCTAACCCTTCATCAAGGAAACTTCTCTTTCCAAAAGAACAGTGACCTTTACAGAAAACCACAACCAATTAAAATGCAGAAACACAGAGCCTACTGCCAATGGATATATTTACCAAACAGCTACTACATCTAAGGCTCAGAAAACATTACAGAAAGATTGTGAGAGCCAGAGGATTGGGAAATTTACTAAGGCTGTATCTCCTAAGAATATCTGAAGGTAAATCCATAAAGTCTCACCAAAATGACTGCCTAAACATGAGCTGAACAAGGACATGACCAATAGACATGTCAAAGTGGATGGGGGAGCCACTATCAGTCCCCATTCCTACACAAAGAACTACAGGCAACTAAGGAATGCTGGGAATAGGAGAAATAGTTTTCTTCAGGGAAGAGTACACTAACTAGTTATCCAATACAAATGGTCATCCCTGAAAACGAACATATAAGTAACTTTTTACAGACTAAGCATGTTGAATTTTGGGAAATATATGTATATACTTAGATATATATGCACATAATAACAATAAAAGAAATGAGGTCATGGTTTTGAAAGAGAAGAAGGAGAGGTATATGGGAAGTTTTGGAGGGAAGAAACAGAAGGGGAAATGGTATGATTATATTATAATCTAAAAATAAAAAAGTACATAAAAATGAAAAATTTAAAGGTCATATAAAACACCATATTTGAACATATTTAAAGACAATGGGAGTTTGAGCTCCTCTGATTTCTTACTTAGGGTTTGGTATTATTAGTGTAAGAAGTTCAATAAGAAAGCTATTCCTCAACAACCTTCTGGCTTTATTCTAAGCATAGGCTTAGATGAAATTTTGCTTAAATGTCCATTAAAAGAATAATGGGAAGACAGAAGGATCATTTTAAAAGGTGCAGGTGGAGATTCAGAGTCATCCATTTCAAAATTTATGAACAGCGGCAGTAATTTAACTTATGATGGGAACAATTTTATTCCCATTTCCACGAATGCTAATGTTCACATTTCAGTTATTACAATTAATCTGGCACAATTATATTATGTGAGCTTGTGTTCAACTGTACTGATTGATAATAGCAACAAGCATTAAGTGTAATTTTGTGATCTGTAACACTATACAGCTATTTAACATCTAATAGAGAAGGGTTGATAGGGTATTCTTTTGACCCCAAATGTGAATCCTATTAGGAACCCACAGTAAATGACAGTCCAAAGATATGGCAATCACTTATTAGACAAATATTTATTGAGTCCATACACAGACTTATGCTTAGGGTAGCAACACTAATATCTAATGAGGATTTCAACACAATCAAAGAAATGTTAGTGTTTTGCTGTCCTTGTGTAAATTTCAAAGCAACAATGTTAAAATATATATCATCATCATTATAAAAAATGGTAAAGTACACATACCAATGTTACTGACTAGACATCAAAAAAGTAATATATAAGTGCTGTAGCTTGTATAACATCCTTTTCCTTCTCAAGCACAACATCCAGTTCTTCCCATTATAATTATGCTTCTAATTACTGGTGGATTCTAGAAGCATAAAACACGCTTGTTTCTTCTGTCAGAAGTTTAACAAATAAATGAAATACTAAATATTTAAATGCTGGTTCATCTTAAAATATGTGGAATATGTGGAAACCCATACAAGGAACATCTTATGAAAGTGGGAAGAAGCACAATTCAGTGATAAATGTAGTTTAAATAACTTCAGGTTCAGTGCAATGGAGCCAAATTACTATGGGCTAAAACCCATGAAATGGAAAGATAAGAATAAATCTTTCCCTTTTTCAAGTTTTTTTTTCCCTCTGATACTTGTCACAGTGATGAAATAGCTAAATAATATGCTCTTTATCATTTCCTCACTTATATAATTTATCAACATCATATCCTGTCCATTCTGCATGTCTACAACTTGTACCATGAATTTGCATCTCTCGCCATGTCCATCCTCCAATCTGTAAACTATTCCACAAATACCTAACATCGAAGCCATGGAAACAGCAACCAAACTGATCCCTTTCCTGCTCTTCTTTCCTACCCTCTGAAATCAAATACATACTGTAGGCAAATCAGCTCGCTCGCTTGCTCTCTCGCTCTCTTCCCCCACATACACACACACACACACACACACACACACACACACTTCATTTCTTTTTATCCTGAACTTTAACACTTCTGAAAATAAAATTCATTTATTGATTTCCACTCTCTCACATCCCAGTGGTTTTAGAACAAAATCAAAACTTAAAATCCCCTCTTTTGTAGCAAATTACAGAAACCAAATGACTCTTTATCATCTACAAAGAACAACTGAATATGTGGTCACCAAAGTTTTCAGGGTTGGTGTGTTAATCCACATGATCAAGCCACCATATGTATCCTGGGCTAACATGACATATCCATTACCATGTTTGCCATATTGTTTTATTTCGTGTTACTTTTTTCCTCCTTGACTAAGTTATTGAGTAGAGCATTGTTCAGCCTCCATGTGTATGTGGGCTTTCTGTTGTTTTTGTTGCCATTGAAGACCACCCTTATCCCATATTATTCCATAGTGATCTGATAGGAATCATGGGATTAGTTCGATCTTCTTATATCTGTTGAGGTCTGATTTGTGACCAATTATATGGTCGATTTTGGAGAAGGTACCATAAGCTGCTGAAAAGAAGGTGTATTCTTTTGCTTTAGGATGAAATGTTCTTTATATATATCTGTTAGTTCCTTAAGGGGAGATTTGAAAAGCCTACTTTGAAGCAGTGATCTCATTTTGGCATGAGAGTTACATGGTACATGAACAGTTGGAAGATCATCCCAAAGCATGGGAATTTGTCTTAATAGCTTCCTGAATTCTTCCCTTAGTGGCTCTCCTCATGTGTCTAATGATGTGTGGGCAACTATATTTTTATTATCCATAGAATAAATGACAGTCAACTAGAATGTCAAAGCACACATTTACTCAAGGGGGCTAATTGTTCAAAAATGATGAGATCAGAACAAAATATGGGTCCTCTTATGAAAGCAGGTAGCCTTAACCAACAGAGAAATCAGAAGCTATACACCCCTTCATATCTTAGAAGAAAGTGAAACTGGCTTGATAAGTATCCAATTTTCTACTCATAATTCATCTGTTTTACAACAGTTTAATTTTGAATGCCAAACTGTGTATCACTTTGGGAAAAATACTGAACAAAGTTTTTTTTTTTTCCTAAGTTTTTTTATTTCCATTCCAAATGATTTCCCCTTACCCGTTTCCTCCCTCCCCGAAAGTCCCAAAAGCCCCCTTCTCTCCCTTTGTTCCCTATTCAACCCCCTCTTGCTTCTTTGTCCTGGCATTCCCCTACATCCAGTCTTTCCAGGACCAGGGGTTTCTCCTTTCATCTTCTTGGAAATCTATTGATATGTGAATTGTGTCTTGGGTATTCCGAGATTCTGGGTTAATATCCCCTTATCAGTGACTGCATACCTTGTGTGTTCTTTTGTAATTGGGTTACCTCACTAAGGATGATATTTTCCAGTTCTGATCATTTGCCTAGGAATTTCGTGAATTCATTGTTTTTAATTGCAGAGTAGTATTCCATTGTGTAAATATACCACATCTTCTGAATCCATTCCTCCGTTGAGGGACATCTGGGTTCTTTCCAGCTTCTGGCTATTATAAATAAGCCTCCTATGAACATAGTGGATTGTATTTTCATGTCTCATCGTCTTATTAGTATCACGATGACAGTTTGAGTACTAAAAACATTCAGAGAAAACAGAGAGCAGACAACTGTACCATGAAATCACAGGTGAAGTGTTACGTGCAGGAAAGAAGATATAAACACAAGCTGGGAGACATAGGCACAGACAGGGCAATGGGAAAATAGAATGAATGAGACCGAAGTATAATGCCGTATGTGTACAAAACTGTCATAATGAAGCCCTATGGTTTATTTATCTACGCTAGCATGTGTGTATGTATGTTATGTATACATGTGTATGTATACGTATGTTTGTGTGTGTAAGCATCCATGCATGTTCATATGTGTGTATGAAAGCACATAGAAGCTTGAGGTTGATGTAGAGAGTCTTCCTCAAATATTTTCTACCTTATTCTTTGAGGCAACGTATCTCCGCTGAACCCAGAGGTCACCAGTATGACTAGCCCAGCTAGCAAATTTGCCCTAGGGATTTCCTGTCTCAGTATTCTCCACATAAGTGGGCCACTACAACCATTCAGAATTAAATTGCTCCTGGAGATTCAAACCCAGGTCCCATTTTTTTAACTGCCCATGCTTAATATTTCCAATTATTAATTTTATAGATTTAAATGACATTTTTCATCTTTGACATCAATATTTCCACACTTCACCTCATTTTTCTTTCCCCACTCATAGGTTCTGACTCTCCATCTTCCACTGAACAACTCTACAACTTCAAGGACCAAATTCTTTCCTTAGTCCTTCAAGTTAAACAGCATCCATTGACTTGTACATTAAGGATAATAAGTTATATTAAGTGTTTCGTAGAGTTAGGGGAATGATCTATAATATCTGAGCTTTGGGGTTTTGAATGAGTTGGTGACATGATTAAGCAGGCAACAGGCAAATATCCAGCAGAAGCTGACTGGAAAGGATGCATCATCAGATGAAACTCTGGACTGAGCTTTCCCTCCATGGATGGTCTTCAGGCTTCCTATTCCCACAGAGGTCGGCTTTATTCTTGGGGATAAACAATAGAGCTTTCTGTTGATGATGATTCATATTCTCACTGCTTTCCAGAACATGGCAATTTCATAATCTTTGCTATTCTTCCCTCTCCCAGGGCAAAGCCAGCCAGACCCAGGACAGGGGGATCTGAAGGAGACCAAGCAGGAGCTTTTCACTCTTAGAGGGCAACCTAACTGTACATGATAATTTACCAGTATACATTATATTAAGAAAGTCATCTTCAGCCATTATACAAAAGGTGAAAAATATAGATTGTTCAACAATCATTTACGATGGCCTCATATGAATGATAACAAATAAATTCCTGGGGGGGGATGTCTGTCGTTCTTACAACAGTAATTTTTAATCAACACATAAAACTAAAATGAAAAGAACATTTCAGAGGGAAGTTCTCATGAAATATAAGAACTTTGGTGATAAAAATCAATCAAACAAACAAACTGAAGCACAGAGAGTTAACCGCTCACCCAGTGGGTAGAGCAAGAGAGAACTCAGCCAAGTTCAAACTCAGGCATGTGGTTTGTATTTAAGTTCAGCACTTAATGGCTTTCATAAAACACAGGAAAAACTCAAAGCATTCTTTGCCCTCAGAAGTTAAATGTCAAGGGTGAAATGTAATACAGTGAATATTAAAATTATGTTCACATAAAAAAAAAAGAAATCCTTTGCTTCCCAATGTTGTGAAAGTGATACAAGACTCTAGCCAGAAACCACAAAAACAGGCAAGCATGCTCAAACGTTATTGAATTTAACCATGCCTTTGACAGGAAACAAACCACATGCAATTTAAGATTGTGGTTCAGACATTATGCATTATTGATTAAAGAGAAACATGTGAGCTTACAGTGACAAGCTCTCAGGTGAAAGGGTTGGATCTGTGTTAAGAAGGATAAGAACAAAACTATCTGATGTCTGCATTTGCTTTAATGTACATGGAACATAAGTAGGGTTGATGGATGAGCAGGTGAGAAGACAGAGGCAGGTTTAGAATGACATAAATACAAAGAACCTCAAAACTGGCAGCATCTGGCAAGAGGGTATTTTGGGGGGTTCATCACACAACTTAAATTTTTTCTCACTTATAGAAATTCCTGATTTTCTTTTAATAACCTTTGAAATGTGGTGAGGCAACATATATGAATACACAGCCGTGTTTTCCTCCTAAAGATAGGAGAATTGTTTTAATCCTTAAAAATGTCTCAGTGTCCTTCAAAGCCATAACATTTTCAATAACCTTATCTTCTGGTAATTTCCAATAATGATGGATTTGCATCAAGATTTATACCTCTCAATCTTTCCAAAAGACTAAATGGATTGACCTCTACATAGATTTTTTTTCTCAAATTTACCTCTTAAACCATATAAGGAAAAGCCAGTCATTTGGGGTAGGTTTTTAGTACTGAAGAGTGGCCATCTTTTAATCTAGATTAGGAAAGAAACATTTCTGGAAATTCAAAACAAGGCAAAAATACAGGACTATGAGACTTGCTTAGCAAATGACAAGCAGCCATTTATGTCTACAGTACAATATCATATTGAGAACCGTGGGAAGGATCCCAGATAGAAGTATTGGTCAGTAAGTTGGATTTAGTTCATATGCAACAAGAAGGTGTTAAATATTTTAAACTAAAAGTTACAGCTAGAATTGGGGTACAGAAAAATGATAAGGAGATAGAAGTTCTCAACTCTAACCCTTCAGCATCACATTCCATACATTTCTCGTTTCTTCACATTTATGTGTTCATGGAAGCTGGTTTTGTGTGTGTGTGTGTATGTGTGTGTGTGTGTGTGTGTGTGTGTGTGTGTGTGTGTAAGAATATGCTTCTGCATGCACATGCTTGCCTGCATGTGTATGCCAGGTAACCTGGACATAGCCATCACTGTGAATGCAGTCTCTGGAGGAGCTTGTTTTAAAAAGGAAAAATTGCAGGACCCCACTTCAGACATAGAAACTACTTCAGGAGCTCACTAGCTAGAAATTCTAAGCACTCCTAACAAAGTGTTCTACATAAAGTGCTATCCCTGTCAGTGAACTTTTAGCAAGTGTTCTGCTGATCGTTTCTTAAGGGCAACATCTGTCCCGCCCGTGGCTTGATGTTTCATTGAAATTTTATGAAATGTACAATTTGATATCTGATTTGCACTCTCTCAGAAATTAATACTTTAAAGAGATCTGCCTGAGGGGTTGCCACCTAAGAATTAACAAGTGCATTATACCAACGAGCTGCCATTTAACATATTATTGTGGGAGTAAAACGATGCCATCTGCTGCTTCTTGGGACTCCATGCCTGGAGAGACTACATGTGAATTATTGCATGCTACCCTTAAGAGACCATGCAAGCTTATGCCCCTTCAGGATTGAGTACCATTTATGTTCACCTTGACAAACATGCAATGTTGAGAACTAATATCATCCCTTCTATAAGGAACAGATTACATCCCTTTTACAATACTTACTCTCTTATTCGTGCATTCCTCTGTCAGTCAATATTCTACATATGTTGAGCTGTAGAAGCCAATGAGAATAAAAAATGAGGTTGGGAAAACTAAGACACTAATGATTTAATTTCTCAAAGGACAATAATATATCATCGCACACAATAAAGACATCACTTGCTAGCAATTTGAAGCCTGGGAAGTTAGAAGACCCTTTTGGTGTTAGAAAACAATATTTGGTTATGTGATTACCAGAAACATCTTAATGCATGAAGGAACCTCTACCATGAAAGAAAGTACCTCCTGTTAGAATCAAAGGGGCTGTGCTAAGAAGTTAACTCTACCTCAAAAGCATCTTGTTAACTGTAATGAGGCACAAGGCAAAAGTAGACTGCAAGTCTGTAAGGAGAGAAAACTTCAAAGGAGCAGCATGGAACAAACAGTTCACCACAAATTTGTGACCATACTATTTACCTAGAGGCATCATTTAGGTCTCCTCCATGTCTTCAATGTGGGAAGACTGTGGGCCAACAGAAGAAGACTTCTTTGGCCAACAGAAAGATGCTGTGGCCAGGTTTTGGAGCTAGACCAAAGGAACTTGTAGCATAACCCATCCCTGGATCACTTTTAGAAACCAGAGTCTCCACTACTCCAATGTTGTCACGCTGTGAAAAAACCTATATAGATAATGAAGTATCAGACAAGAAAGAGGACTATTCAGGCCCCTCATTGTTCCAACTCCTCCTGTTTGACTCATCTCAATAGAAATGTATTGGGGGAAGTTTGTTTCTCAGCAATAGATAAACTATGGGATGAGTCTGAGTGTAATCACTAAGGAAATGTCTTGAGAGATCAAGCAAAGTATTTCTACATCTAAACACATGAATGTGAGAATAGTGCCTTAGAAGAGAACCCTGTTGTCAAGAAATTCATGGTGATCTGTGAAAGGAGCAACAGGAAATGATGACTATGTTGTCAACAGAGTGTTCCTGTTCCCTGAATTACTGCTCAGTCAACAGTAAATGAAAGCAGCCTCCAAAGATGTCTATCTCTACATGGCTTGGCAACCTTGATTAAGAGACATCACAAACGTTATCATTGGATCTCAAACATCAAAGGTAGCATCTCTTGTCTGAGTGTGAGCACACCTTGTGGATAGAAAACGTATGGAGTCATCTTTATTAGAACACTGAAATTAATTTTAGCACATCGATTAATTATTAGCCCATGGGGAAACTCTTGAAACTCTCTATTACTTTTGACCTCTCTGACTCTATTTGGGTCTCAGGATCAAACAACTGAGATATAATAACTCTTTAAGAAATATAAATAAGTATGCAAAAGATAAAACTGTGATAAAGACCTTATCTTGTTATTATATGCTCAAATGTTTTGAAACAAAAGAAAATGCTCTCTGTTTTTTTGGGTGTATGGTTACACACACACACACACACACACACACATTTTTATAGAAGTAGGTTAGTAACTATATTCTCCTAATCACATATTTTTTACATGGTACAGTTGATTTTAAGCTATGGTATATTTTAAACTCCCAATGCCTTTGTTCTTTTTATAGATTGTTGAACAAAAAGTTTCACTTTAAGCCTTGAAAATATTTTTCCCTATAGTATGGCCAAGCACAGGTATTGCAGTGGCCCACAATATCACCATGACAACTGATCCAACCCAAGGCTAGCTTCTGTTTAACAGGTTCCAAATTACTTCTATGGATTGAGTGCTCCAGGGCTTGCTGGCCTTGTGAATTAAACAGAGAGCCAGTCAGAGCAATGCGTAAACTAATTTCCACTAAATGTCTGCACTCATCAACTTATAATGTGCAGATCTGGATATCTGGGTTCACCCAAATGCAATGAACGTCTGACAAGGAAGGAACTGAGGTTCATGCAAATAATGAGTGTTAGAAATATAACAGAAGGCTCGGGATCCTGACAAAGGATGCACATTTTTTATTTTTCTATTTACCCTTTCTCTTAGACTTAGTTTCTCTTTGGCTTCTGGCTGTGCTATTGTATGTGTGACTCTTTTAAGGCTTTTCTCTGTATCCTGTGCAACAAGGATAATCCTGACACCTGAATTTTTAAAGAAAAAAATTTGTCTTATCTCTATGCCATCAGTCCCATAGGGTATGCAAAGATATTGAAAGGGAGAAAGGGAGAAAAGGGAAGATAGATAAGAGGAGGGGGAGAAATCTGGGGTGCAGACATAGCACCCACATTTAAGCTGGTATAGATACTCCTGCCTATACCAACAGCATTGAAGGTAAGAGACATGGTAATCTAGACAACTCACTGGCCATCCAGTCAGGCTGAAGTAGAAAGCTTCCACTTTAGCGAAAGATCCTGTCTCAAGAAAATAAACGAGAAATAATAAAGACACTTGCCTTTTTGTTCTGATCTTTCCCACACACACACACACAAATGCATGTAACACACATAAACATGCTACACACACACACACACACACACTACAACAAAGGACAACTTCTAATTACTTTTAAAGATGGATTAATAAAGCTGTGTTATCTGCTGAGCAACTCGTTTGTTTTTCTTCGGTGAACTTCAGTGGGTAAGTCTGAAATTAAGTGCTGAGAGAAGATGAATAACTGTGCTAAATAAGGAGAAAACTGGAAACCATTTTGATAGATAATAAGGCATGAAAGGGAACAATTCTATTTCATTGAGATCCCATGGGGCTGAGTCCTCTCCAGTTCCCCATAGTGGACAGTAAATCCAACAGTCTCACCGGGGGATACATGTGAATGGATTTCTTGAGAAATTTATCAAAGAGCAGAGCTTTGTGTCGGGGTTGATGTGGAGCAAGATAGAAAATATATGCGTCAATGTTAAAATAGGATTGCATACACTAATAATGAAGCTTCAGGGGTTATATTCTGTGGTTCTCTGATGGCACAGAAGATAAAGACAAAATTACAAAGATATATAAATGAAATTAAATAGATATATAAGAGTGTGCTTATTATCAAAATAAGTGTCTGATGTGTCTATGAAAGGTTAAAATTTGTAGTGTGGTTTCTGTAAGTTGAGGAGCCAGACTAATGAGTAGTGTGGCTTTCAAATTACAGTCATTAGAACCATGAAAGTGATAGTTCAAGTAATCAAAACTCGAAGTCAAAAGCCCAAGGACCTGTACTTCTGACAGCTAAAGAGAAGAGGAAAAGTGGTGTCTAAACTCCTGTGCAGTAGGAAGGGAGACCAAGAGATAAACAGAGAAAGAGAAAGAAAATGAGACTTGGCATTTGCTTCCCCACATTGGCAGACTGTTGAATTTCCGTACTTGGTCCACTTGTTCAGTGACAATCTTTCTTAGTAATACCCTCACAGACAAATGCAGAAATTGTGCTTGACCAGATACCTGGAATGCCTCCCATAAAATAAGAATTACCCAGCCCAGAGCAAAAGGGCAGATGCTCTCAAAAGTTATTATAGATTCAAGCAAATTTTTAACACTTCTCCAGGTCATGAAGCCTATAATTAGATTTGATTTTAACTAGAACTGTTGGAGATGTGGAGTTCTTCATATCACATAAGGAGTACCTGTGAAAATGCTAGAGAATTTTCAGCTATTCATCACTTTATTCTTCCTGAAATTTAATCTACATGTTTTCAAGCTGAATTTATTATTCTTATAATAAAATTTAGTAATTTTTATTTAAATGTTATTTAAGTAAATTACATTTTTATTGAAATATAATAATTTATGTTAAAAAGAGGAACCAGAGAATATAGAAATACTCTATGTATTCTACACACTTTAATTCTTTACATATGTGTTTATGTGTGTAGATGGCATGTAAACATGTATGTGTATATATGTGTGGGCACACATATCCTAAAGTGTTCTTGTGGATGTCAGAAGTTTGCTCCATGTGTCAGTCTTCACCATCAATTTGTTTGAGACAGGGTCTCCCTTTAGTTGTTCAGGAATTCTTCTGTCTCTGCCTCCATATTTCCATAGCATCGCAGTGATTAGCAACACGCAATACTGTATTTGAGTTCTGGGAATTCAAACTCAAGCCTTTAATTTTGAAAAGCAATAATTTACCCACTAAGCCATCTTCTTTTCCTACATTCTTTATTCATTCTGAGCAACACTTACTTCATATACGTCCAGGAAGAAGGCTGTTCTAGTTGAATGAGACAGATTTCAAAATTGTGGCATATTTTATTACATAGCCAGAAAAAGCTGTGCATATATATTTATAGAAATATATATGTATGTATATGTATATATGTGTATATATGTATATGATGAGTCTGACATCCTTTAGGTATGAATTTGATAAAAAAGAAACCCTTTGGGATTTATATGATTTTGAACAAAGGCAATAAATTACCATCCACAGTAAATAAATTTCAGTTCATAGATTATTAAACAAAACAATATTAATGACACAGACATAAATATGAGTGCTGTCTTGGGTAACAAGTAACATGCTGTACTCCATTTGAATGTGACGTGATAGTTTTATAAAAAACTAGAAATTCAACTGTTTAGTTATTTTGACAACAAAGAGTTGATTTAGAATTTAAAACATCACAAAGCCTAACATTCCATATTCCTTAAGCACAAAATTGTAATAATTATTAACATTAGACTAATAATTAATATTAACTATACACTAACAGTTTCTACCTCCCAAGGAGACTGAGACTTCTTTTTTTTTTTTTTTTTTTTTTTTTTTAATTTTATTTTATTTTATTTTTTTAATTTACATTCCAAATCACTTCCCCTTTCCCGTTTCCTCCCTCCCCGAAAGTCCCATAAGCCCCCTTCCCTCCCTCTTTTCTCCGTTCAACCCCCTCTCATTACTCTGTCCTGGCGTTCCCCTACATCCAGTCTTTCCAGGACCAGGGGTCTCTCCTTCCATCTTTTTAGAAATCTATTGATATGCTGATTGTGTCTAGGGTATTCTGAGATTCTGGGTCAATATCCCCTTATCAGTGACTTCATACCATGTGTGATCTTTTGTGATTGGGTTACCTCACTAAGGATGATATTTTCAAGTTCTGACCATTTGCCTAGGAATTTCGTGAATTCATTGTTTTTAATTGCAGAGTAGTATTCCATTGTGTAAATATACCACATCTTCTGAATCCATTCCTCCGTTGAGGGACATCTGGGTTCTTTCCAGCTTCTGGCTATTATAAATAAGGCTGCTATGAATATAGTGGAGCATGTGTCCTTATTGCATGCAGGTAAAGTCTCTGGGTATATGCCCAGGAGTGGTATAGCCGGATCCTCCGGAAGTGTCATGCCCAGTTTTCTGAGGAGCCGCCAGACTGCTTTCCAGAGTGGTTGTACCAGCCTGCAATTCCACCAGCAGTGGAGGAGTGTTCCTCTTTCTCCACATCCTCGCCAACAACTGCTGTCTCCTGTGTTTTTGATCTTAGCCATCCTGACTGGTGTGAGATGGAATCTCAGGGTTGTTTTGATTTGCATTTCCCTAATGACTAAGGATGATGAACATCTCTTTAGGTGCTTCTCAGCCATTAGATATTCTTCAGGTGAGAACTCTTTGTTTAGCTCTGTACCCCATTTTTTAATAGGGTTACTTGCCTCTCTGGAGTTTAACTTCTTGAGTTCTTTGTATATCTTGGATATTAGCCCTCTGTCGGATGTAAGGTTGGTAAAGATCATTTCCCAGTTAGTTGGTTGCCGCTTTGTCTTTTTGACAGTGTCTTTTGCCTTGCAAAAACTTTGTAATTTAATGAGGTCCCATTTGTCTATTCTTGATCTTAGAGTATAAGCTATTGGAGTTCTGTTCAGGAAATTCTCCCCTGTGCCCATATGTTCAAGGTTCTTCCCTAGTTTCCCTTCTATTAGTTTCAGTGTGTCTGGTTTTATGTGGAGATCTTTGATCCACTTAGAATTGAGCTTAGTGCAAGGAGATAAGGATGGGTCAATTTGCATTCTTCTGCATGTTGACCTCCAGCTGAGCCAGCACCATTTGTTGAAAAGGCTATCTTTTTTCCACTGGATGGTTTTAGCTCCTTTGTCAAAGATCAAGTGACCATAGGAGTGTGGATTCATTTCTGGGTCTTCAATTCTGTTCCATTGATCTACATGTCTGTTACTGTACCAATACCATGCAGTTTTTAACACTATTGCTCTGTAGTACAGCTTGAGGTCCGGGATACTGATTCCCCCAGAGGTTCTTTTACTCTTGAGAATAGTTTTAGCTATTCTGGGTTTTCTGTTATTCCAGATGAATTTTTGAATCGCTCTTTCTAACTCTATGAAGAATTGAGTTGGGATTTTGATGGGGATTGCATTGAATCTGTGTATTACTTTTGGTAAGATGCTCATTTTTACTATATTAATCCTGCCAATCCATGAGCATGGCAGATTTTTCCATCTTCCGAGGTCTTCTTCAATTTCTTTCTTCAGAGACTTGAAGTTCTTGTCATACAGATCTTTCACTTGTTTGGTTAGCGTCACGCCAAGATACTTAATATGGTTTGTGGCTATCGTAAAGGGTATTATTTCTCTTACTTCTTTCTCAGCCTGCTTATCCTTTGAGTATAGGAAGGCTTCTGACTTGCTTGAGTTGATTTTATATCCGGCCACTTTGCTGAAGTCGTTTATCAGCTGTAGGAGTTCTCTGGTGGAGTTCTTTGGGTCGCTTATGTATACTATCATATCGTCTGCAAATAGTGATAGTTTGACTTCTTCCTTTCCAATTTGTATCCCTTTGACCTCTTTTTCTTGTCTAATTGCTCTAGCTAGAACTTCAAGTACTATATTGAAAAGATATGGAGAGAGAGGGCAGCCTTGTCTAGTCCCTGATTTTAGTGGGATTGCTTCAAGTTTCTCTCCGTTTAGATTGATGCTGGCTACTGGTTTGCTGTAAATTGCTTTTACTATGTTTAGATATGGGCCTTGAATTCCTGATCTTTCCAAGACCTTTAGCATGAAAGGATGCTGAATTTTGTCAAATGCTTTCTCAGCATCTAATGAGATGACCATGTGGTTTTTTTCTTTGAGATTGTTTATGTAGTGGATTACATTGATGGATTTCCTTATATTGAACCATCCCTGCATCCCTGGGATGAAGCCTACTTGATCGTGGTGAATGATCGTTTTGATGTGTTCTTGGATTCGGTTGGCAAGAATTTTATTGAGTATTTTTGCATCGATATTCATAAGAGAGATTGGCCTGAGATTCTCTTTCTTTGTCGGATCTTTGTGTGCTTTTGGTATTAGTGTAATTGTGGCTTCATAGAACGAGTTGGGTAGTGTTCCTTCTGTTTCTATTTTGTGGAACAGTTTGAAGAGTATTGGTGTTAGGTCTTCTTTGAAGGTCTGATAGAATTCTGCACTAAAACCATCTGGACCTGTGCTTTTTTTGGTTGGAAGACTTCCAATGACAACTTCTATTTCTTCAGGGGTTATAGGACGGTTTAGATGGTCTATTTGATCCTGATTTAATTTTGATACTTGGTATCTGTCAAGGAAATTGTCCATTTCCTCAAGATTTTCTAGTTGTGTTGAATACAGGTTTTTGTAGTAGGATCTGATGATTTTTTGAATTTCCTCAGTTTCTGTTGTTATCTCTCCCTTTTCGTTTCTGATTTTATTAATTTGGATACTATCTCTGTGCCCTCTGGTTAGTCTGGCTAAGGGCTTATCTATCTTGTTGATTTTCTCAAAGAACCAACTCCTCGTTTTGTTGATTCTTTGTATGGTTTTATTTGTTTCTACTTGATTGATTTCAGCCCTGAGTTTGATGATTTCCTGCCTTCTACTCCTCTTTGGTGTATTTGCTTCTTTTTGTTCCAGGGCTTTCAGGTGTGCCATTAAGCTGTTAGTGTATGCTGTCTCCCGTTTCTTTTTGGCGGCACTCAGGGCTATGAATTTTCCTCTTAGCACTGCTTTCATTGTGTCCCATAAGTTAGGGTATGTTGTGCCTTCATTTTCATTAACTTTCAAAAAGTCTTTGATTTCTTTCTTTATTTCCACCTTGACCAAGTTATCATTGAGTAGAGCATTGTTCAGCCTCCATGTGTACGTGGGTTTTCTTTTGTTTTTGTTGCCATTGAAGACCACCCTTATTCCATAGTGATCTGATAGGAGGCATGGGATTATTTATATCTTCTTGTATCTGTTGAGGTCTGATTTGTGACCAATTATATGGTCAATTTTGGAGAAGGTACCATGAGGAGCTGAGAAGAAGGTGTATTCTTTAGCTCTAGGATGAAATGTTCTATATATATCAGTTAGTTCCATTTGGTCCAAGGCTTCAATTAGATTCACTGTGTCCCTGTTTAGTTTCTGCTTTCCTGAACGATCCATTTCAGAGAGCGGGGTGTTGAAGTCACCCACTATTATTGTGTGTGGTGCGATGTGTGCTTTGAGTTTTAGTAAAGTTTCTTTTACGAATGAGGGTGCCCTTGCATTTGGAGCATAGATATTCAGGATTGAGAGTTCTTGATGGTGGATTTTTCCCTTGATCAGTATGTAGTGTCCTTCTGTGTCTTTTTTGATGACTTTGGGTTGAAAATCAATTTTATCCGATATTAGGATGGCTACTCCACCTCGTTTCTTGGGGCCATTTGCTTGTAAAATTGTTTTCCAGCCTTTTACTCTGAGGTAGTGTTTGTCTTTGACACTGAGGTGCGTTTCCTGCATGCAGCAAAATGCTGGGTCCTGTTTACGTATCCAGTCTGCTAGTCTATGTCTTTTAATTGGGGAGTTGAGACCATTGATATTAAGAGAGATTAAGGCATAGTGATTATTGCCATCTGCCATTCTTGACGCTATCTTTATGTTTGAGTGGTTATCTACTTTTGGGTTTGATTCAAGAAGGTTATTATCTCATTTTTTCCAGGGTGTTGTTTCTCTCCCTGTATTGGAGGTTTCCACCTATTATCCGTTGCAGGGCTGGATTTGTGGAAAGATATTGTGAAAATTTGGTTTTATCATGGAATATCTTGGTCTCTCCATCTATGGTGATTGAGAGTTTTGCTGGGTATAGTAGTCTAGGCTGGCATTTGTGCTGTCTTAGTGTCTGCATGAGATCTGCCCAGGATCTTCTGGCTTTCATAGTCTCTGGTGAGAAGTCTGATGTGATTCGGATAGGTCTTCCTTTGTATGTTACTTGGCCCTTTTCTCTTACTGCATTTAGTATTCTTTCTTTGTTTAGAACATTCGGTGTTTTGATTATTATGTGACGGGAGGTATTTCTGTTCTGGTCCAGTCTGTTTGGAGTTCTGTAGGCTTCTTGTATGTTCATCGGCATCTCTCTCTTTAAGTTAGGGAAGTTTTCCTCCATAATTTTGTTGAAGATGTTTACTGGCCCTTTAAGTTGCAAATCTTCACTCTCATCTATACCTATAATCCTTAGGTTTGGTCTTCTCATTGTGTCCTGGATTTCCTGGATGTTTTGGGTTACGCGTTTTTTGCATTTTGCATTTTCTTTGACTGTTGAGTCGATGCTTTCTATGGAATCTTCAGCACCTGAGATTCTTTCTTCCATCTCTTGTATTCTATTGTTGATGTTTGCATCTATGACTCCTGATTTCTTCCCAAGGTTTTCTATCTCCAAAGTTGTCTCCCTTTGTGATTTCTTAGTTGTTTCTACTTCCTTTTTTAGTTCCTGGATGGATTTGCTGAGATCCTTCACTTGTTTGTTTGTATTTTCCTGTATTTCTTTAAGGTATTTTTGCATTACCTCTTTCAGGATTTCTTCCTGATGACCCACGTTCTCCTGCATTTCTCTGAGCGATTTTTGTGTTTCCTCCTCATGGGATTCCATCTGTTGATCCATCGTCTCCTGCATTTCTTTAAGCAGTTCTCGTGTTTCCTTTGTAAGGGCATCTAACCGTTGATTCATTTCTTTAAGCAATTTTTGTGTTGCCTCCTTATGGGCATCCGTCTGTTGACCCATATTCTTCTGCATTTCTTTATGCAAATTTTGTGATTCCTTTGTGAGTGCATCTACCCGTTGATTCATCTCGTTAAGCGATTTTTGTGTTGTCTCCTTGTGCGCCTCCATCTTTTGATCCATGTTCTCCCGCATTTCTCTAAGCGATTTTTGTGTTTCCTTTGTAAGGGCTTCTAACCGTTGATTCATGGTCTCCTGTAACTCTTTATGAGATTTATTTGTGTCCTTCTTGTGATCCTCTAATAGCATCATGAGAAGTGATTTTAAATCCAGATCTTGTCTTTCGGGTGTGGTGGGGTATCCAGGACTTGCTGCTGTTGGAGAGTTGGGTTCGGATGGTCCCACATTACTTTGATTACTGTTAGTAACATTCCTACGTTTGCCTTTTGCCATCTGGATACCTCTGGTGTTAGTTGGTCCTGCTGCCACTGGCTGTTGGTTGGACCTCCTGTGAGCTTGCAAAGCTATTTCTGCCCCCCCTGGATTACCAGGATTCCCCTGGCACCGATTTCTGGGGCCTGCCTGCTCCTGAGTGACTTTGGAGCCCTAATGTGCTTTGCCCCAAGTGATCTTATATTGGGGAGGCCTTGCACATCTAAAGGCTCAGCCTAGTGGATTCCTGGAGCAGAGGTCGCCAAAGGGAGGCTGGCAGGCTCCTGCCCTGTGCAGGGGTGTGTGATCTCTCCTGGGGGGGGGAGGGGGCGTCCCTCTGCCAGGCAGATGTCCCACAGCAGATCTGGCGCGCTGGTCACTGCAGATCAGCCCAGCACCTGGGAGCAGGTTACACACAAGCTGCCTGAACCCGAAGCGATATTATGCCTGTCTGTCTCTGAGCCTGGTGGTCCCAACTACCTGGTCACTGGAGCAAAGATGGCGGAGGGCACTCTCCGTGGCGCTGCTCACCCTGTGGTCACGATGGCCCGCCGATCTGGCACCCAGACGACCACAGCGCCAACCCGCCCTCGGGCACAGAAGGAAGCCCCAACAGGCCGTGCCCCAAGTGATGTTATATTGGGGGGAGAGCCTGGGTACCGGTCTCTCCAGCGCAGTCCGCGGGAACAGAGGTCGCGGAAGGGAAGCTGGCAGGCTCCCTCCCTGCGCGGGGTCCCTCCACCAGGCAGAAGGTCCCACCGCGGAACTGGCGTGCTGGTTACTGCAGATCAGCCCAGCACCTGGGAGCAGGTTACACACAAGCTGCCTGAAACCGAAGCGATATTATGCCTGTCTGTCTCTGAGCCTGGCGGTCCCAACTACCTGGTCACTGGAGCAAAGATGGCGGAGGGCAGTCTCCGTGGCGCTGCTCACCCTGTGGTCACGATGGCCCGCCGATCTGGCACCCAGACGACCACAGCGCCAACCCGCCCTCGGGCACAGACGGAAGCCCCAACAGGCCGTGTCCCAAGTGATGTTATATCGGGGGGAGAGCCTGGGTACCGGTCTCTCCAGCGCAGTCCGCGGGAACAGAGGTCGCGGAAGGGCAGACTGAGACTTCTTATTGAAGCTCCCTCTGGTATTGACTGCAGAGTTCATCTTCAAATTCAAGCCTATGGTTTCCTACTGTGCTTTTTCACAGTCTTTCTTTGACTTTTCAGAGATAATAAATGCATCTCTAATACTCAGGAATGCTGAGAAAGAACAGAGGGAGAACAATACCTTATATTAGAATATATCTGAGTAATGAAGCCTCCACACATAGCTGTTTTACAATGGCTCTGAAGACCTGTAGAGGGAATGCAATTCTCTTCTGGTGAAAACAGATGGAATCTACCTCTGGCTTTGAGTGAGAGCAGAGCATTCTAATCTACCCTGAATTTAAGTTTTAATCCTACAGGGAGATTATATGATTAAATTAAGTTAGCCCTATAGTGGCTATTCCAGTAATAGGGATGTAGGCAAAAACTTGTCTCTGGTTCTCCTGTGTATAGATGTCAGTCAGGCCCAAAAGCTCCATCTGTAATCTCTGGCCTGGGGACAATGACTTGGGTACAGTCTTTTGATTTTGAATTTATTGAGTTTTCCCACAGCAATCTCTGCACAAAGCTTCAAAACTCTTGTCTCTGTGGTACTTCCTATGCCCTGTTCTTCAGTATCTTTCCTATCTGGCTATTATCATATTCTCAGATGCCCAGTCTATGGTTAGGAGTTACTATGGAGCCCTAATTGATACAAGTATGTCAAGAATTACACAGGGTTTGAACTTAACTCTTTCCCTTTCTGAAAAACATGACATATCTAACCATGTTGCTTCAAGTTTCAGGAAAAACTGTTGGCAGCAATGCTTCCCCCTGCCCCCCCCATGAGTATATCAGTTTTAGTGCTAGCAAATTCAGGCACTAGGATCTTTCACCTGGCTTAGCTCTCTTATGTACTTTGGCTTGTGGACAAGGACTCAACTGGTACATGATAGGAAAATAATTGCTGGAAGATCTTACCTAGAGTCTCAGTCTCTTTTCTCTGCTGTTTTTATTTTCAGAGTGAAGATAGTGACTCTGTTTCACTGTATTTTGCTGCTCTGGTATGTAGATGAATTTGTAAGCTAAACATTAGCTGACAGTAGCTACATAAGCACTTGTGTCGGGCTCAGAGGCTTCAATCTTCAGTGAATGGAGTGTCAACCACATGTTATTAATTCTATTGCAGCTAATTCTTATGAGCCTTAATTTCCCATCATATTGAGCTTAGTCTTTTTTTCTTTTCAATATCATAAAATAAATATGAGTGGTCTGGTTCAAAAGTTTGCATGCCTTTTACAGTGTCACACACACACACACACACACACACACACACACACACACACCCCAAAGAAACAAGTACCAAAATTAATTACAACATAATGATATACAAAAATTTGTATAATCGAAGCAATTAATTAGAACTAATTTATATTTTCAGTATGAAAGTCAATCCTTAGACAGCATGAGAAGGAATAACACCCCCATCTCCAAAATAAAACAATGTGGTTCAAAGTATTTTACCTTTGAACAAGCAGTTGTTGGGCTACAGAAATCTAACTGAACAGAGGACGCATATCTTTATGGCTGATTATTTTCCTGCTATAACTCAATTTAAAAAGCTAGTAAATGGATGGACTTGTAATATCAGTTACTCAGAAGGTGAAGTCCAGGGTCAATTTGAGATACAAGGGGAGTTCAAAGCCAGCATGCACAAAGTAGTGAGATCCCCTCTCAAAAATGAATAGTTAAAATAGGGCTGGGGGGATGTGACTTAGCAGCAGAATGCATCCCTTGCATACCTGAGACTCTCAATTCAATCCAGCACAACACACAAAAATGTTGTTAAATAATTCACACCACTATTCGCCACCAATCTATTAAATGTAATAGATGAAGCACCCGTAACTTATACACATTCAAGAATCAGAAAATAAATATGTCCAATACACCTAATTTAAAGACATACATGAACTAGGGAGAAAATCAGGAAAAAAAACTGAAAATGAACAAATGTGGGGTTAAGAAAGAAAATCAAGAAATGGAAAACAAAAACTTTTCCAGGTCACATGAAATTCCAAAATTGCTAATTCCAACAAAAGAAAATAATTCAAACTCATTCACATTTCAAAACTAAGATTTCTTTCTTTTCTTTATTCCTTTTCTTTCTTCCTTTCTTCCTTCCATCCTTTCTTTCTTTTCTTTATTCCTTTCCTTTCTTTTCTTTTCAGAAAAGTCACAGAATCCGTTTGGTCCATAATGGTATCCCATGTTGCAAGCACCATAAGATGGCATAATACAACCCTTTCAACCAGTGACTGCCGCAGTGAATCCAGATGGCAGCAGTTTGCCATAAAGCTGTGGACAGCAATGGATGTTTACTGAAAAGAGTTCATTATAATTAATGTCATGGCCCTGAATGTCAAAGGAATTAATAATGATTAGCCTCTGATTATAAAGAGCTGCCTATCATGGTGATTATGTTAACATTCAAAAAAACCAACTTGCTTTATTAAAGCATTTGTTTTTGAATTGTCAACAGCAATCTGAAAATCAATGAGTTGCATTTTTCAGGATCAAGTATTTCATACAGGTCACTGACTTTCTTGCTGAAGCTATGTGGCATAATGATGCTATGGAGGCAGATGATCAATTTGGAAAGGAAAGAAAGTGAAACTCCCCAAATAATATTTTCTCATTGCCCTCTATCCTGTTTAGTTGTTTCTGTAAATGCCTAAATATGTTGGGAACACTCCATTTGAAATTTAGTGTGTGTCAGTATTCATGACCAAAGCTGAAAGTGAAGATCATAAAACACAGTTTTACAGCTCAGTTTAGCTCAGGGATACAGCTTTGCTTAGCACACAGGAGGCCCTGGGTTCATCCCCAGAACCGGAAAGTGAACAAAGTCCTGGCTAAACAGTTTTTACTCAAATTCCATACTTTGTGCCCAAATCTACAAAATAGTTAACTGGGAAATCTAAAGCCACAAAAGTCCTGGGTAGAACCCTCTCCTTACCAGAATGAGAGTTTTTCATAGATCAAAATTTCTGGACAAAATGTCTGGTAATCAAATTACATATCTGATGACTGAAAATCATCATTGATACTAAAACTGTGGAAATCTGAATAAAGAAAGTAAACCTGAATCCAAGAGAGGAATGGTAGTCTCAAAATAAAGGATCAGTTAATACAAGTCAATGATTAGTACCCAACACAAAGCAAAGTCTTTGGAGTTCTAGCAAGATAATTAAGTTTAGGCATTCAGTGAAAAAGGAAAAGTAGCACTTTTATTCTGCAGATGTGTGCAGTCTGCTCACTACTACATGGCGACTTGCTTCTTCTGATGCATGATGAAATGTCCATTGGCTTTGGCCTGTAGGAAGAATGCCTGAAGTCTTTGCCAAGTGCCTAAATAGAATTAACAGAAATAGAGCTGTGAAGCTGCAGTGTAATACAATTTGTGATAGAGAAAGTATGCAAACAATCAAAGATGGCTCACTTGAACTGGCTCTGATAAGCACTTTCAGTAAAATAGCAAATAGAAGAATCTTGCTGGGAAAATGAGGGCTCCTTTAAGCATTTCTTTCCCTTTGTTAATTTCCCCCTAAGGAGAGTCTGTTTTTATTTCTATGCTCATAACATCTATGAACATCTATTCTAACATGAGTGGGAAACTCAGACAAAGTAACAGTAAATTCAGAAGACAAAGACTTGCATTTGGGAGGAGAACTGGCCAAGATAAACTTGAGCATGTTTGCTCTTATATACTGCGCTTTCTTGCGTGGTATCGTCCTGATTTCTGGAGTGTTGGAGATTATGAAATGAAACCCCACATTCCAAATCTGTCCCTCTTCTCTTCCTTAAAATATAATTTCAATGTTTCCTTTTACAATTATTGTGGAAACAGTTGGGCACCACAAACCTTCTCAAAATGCTGGCAGGACCCTGGGAATCCTCAGACCATGCTTTGAAAACCAATGCTGTGGGTCAAAGAAACAAATAGGTAATAACTAATATTTTGTGTCATTTTTCCATGGTTCTGTGCTTTCACGTTCATTATCTCAGATAATTCTCATAGTAATTCAAACAAGGAGTAGTACAGACTTGGAAATTAAGTCTTGGCTTAAACAGCTTGCTCAAGGATACATGTTAGTACCAGAAACAGATTTTAGATTAAGGTTTCTGATTTCAAATCCTTTAGCCAACATACGATACTAATATTTGACTTCCAATTGGGTTGTGAAAAGTTTCTAAAAGATTAATGTCTTTTTTTTTATTTTTATTTTATTTTATTTTTTTAATTTACATTCCAAATCACTTCCCGTTTCCTCCCTCCCCGAAAGTCCCATAAGCCCCCTTCCCTCCCTCTTTTCTCCATTCAACCCCCTCTCATTACTCTGTCCTGGCATTCCCCTACATCCAGTCTTTCCAGGACCAGAAGTCTCTCCTTCCATCTTTTTAGAAATCTATTGATATGCTGATTCTGTCTAGGGTATTCCGAGATTCTGGGTCAATATCCCCTTATCAGTGACTGCATACCATGTGTGTTCTTTTGTGATTGGGTTACCTCACTAAGGATGATATTTTCAAGTTCTGACCATTTGCCTAGGAATTTCGTGAATTCATTGTTTTTAATTGCAGAGTAGTATTCCATTGTGTAAATATACCACATCTTCTGAATCCATTCCTCCGTTGAGGGACATCTGGGTTCTTTCCAGCTTCTGGCTATTATAAATAAGGCTGCTATGAATATAGTGGAGCATGTGTCCTTATTGCATGCAGGTAAAGTCTCTGGGTATATGCCCATGAGTGGTATAGCCGGATCCTCCGGGAGTGTCATGCCCAGTTTTCTGAGGAACCGCCAGACTGCTTTCCAGAGTGGTTGTACCAGCCTGCAATTCCACCAGCAGTGGAGGAGTGTTCCTCTTTCTCCACATCCTCGCCAACAACTGCTGTCTCCTGTGTTTTTGATCTTAGCCATCCTGACTGGTGTGAGATGGAATCTCAGGGTTGTTTTGATTTGCATTTCCCTAATGACTAAGGATGATGAACATCTCTTTAGGTGCTTCTCAGCCATTAGATATTCTTCAGGTGAGAACTCTTTGTGTAGCTCTGTATCCCATTTTTTAATAGGGTTACTTGCCTCTCTGGAGTTTAACTTCTTGAGTTCTTTGTATATCTTGGATATTAGCCCTCTGTCGGATGTAAGGTTGGTAAAGATCATTTCCCAGTTAGTTGGTTGCCGCTTTGTCTTTTTGACGGTGTCTTTTGCCTTGCAAAAACTTTGTAATTTAATGAGGTCCCATTTGTCTATTCTTGATCTTAGAGCATAAGCTATTGGAATTCTGTTCAGGAAATTCTCCCCTGTGCCCATATGTTCAAGGTTCTTCCCTAGTTTCCCTTCTATTAGTTTCAGTGTGTCTGGTTTTATGTGGAGATCTTTGATCCACTTAGAATTGAGCTTAGTGCAAGGAGATAAGGATGGGTCAATTTGCATTCTTCTGCATGTTGACCTCCAGCTGAGCCAGCACCATTTGTTGAAAAGGCTATCTTTTTTCCACTGGATGGTTTTAGCTCCTTTGTCAAAGATCAAGTGACCATAGGAGTGTGGATTCATTTCTGGGTCTTCAATTCTGTTCCATTGATCTACATGTCTGTTACTGTACCAATACCATGCAGTTTTTAACACTATTGCTCTGTAGTACAGCTTGAGGTCCGGGATACTGATTCCCCCAGAGGTTCTTTTACTCTTGAGAACTCCTACAGCTGATAAACGACTTCAGCAAAGTGGCCGGATATAAAATCAACTCAAGCAAGTCAGAAGCCTTCCTATACTCAAAGGATAAGCAGGCTGAGAAAGAAGTAAGAGAAATAATACCCTTTACGATAGCCACAAACCATATTAAGTACCTTGGCGTGACTCTAACCAAACAAGTGAAAGATCTGTATGACAAGAACTTCAAGTCTCTGAAGAAAGAAATTGAAGAAGACCTCAGAAGATGGAAAAATCTGCCATGCTCATGGATTGGCAGGATTAATAAAGTAAAAATGAGCATCTTACCAAAAGTAATACACAGATTCAATGCAATCCCCATCAAAATCCCAACTCAATTCTTCATAGAGTTAGAAAGAGCAATTCAAAAATTCATCTGGAATAACAGAAAACCCAGAATAGATTAATGTCTTTTTAAAAGAAATGTTTTCAGTTTAACTTATTTTAATACTTGGTCTACAAGTCAGGACTTCCATCTTTGTATCAGTAGTCAAACTGTTTCCGGTATGAACCTTGGCAGCCTTTTCATGTTCTAGTTCAGCTTTCCTTTCTGTTTGGCATGCTCCTATGTGCATGTGTGTATGCGTTTGTATGTGTTTAAATGTCTTCTTTATAATATGCTGTATGTTAAGAAGTCCCCATTCACAGTTAAGTTTTCATACCCTGGTATCAGCCTTTTCTTCAAGGACTTCTATCTTCTTTGATTTTGAGCAAGATGTTAAGAATACAGGATCTCAATTCTAGGTGTTCATATCTCCACAGATGGGTCAATTTTACAGACACTATCAGCAGCTACAGCTAGAAAATATAGACATTTACAACAATCCATGATATACATATATGATATGCATACTCTGCCATCTATTGTCCATCATTTATCCACCTAACCTCTGTGTGTGCATGTCATCAATACTTTATTGTTTGTGTATGAATAACAGATTTTTAAGACATCCTTCCAGTAATCTAGCACAAAAGGGACTCCTCTAACTTTTCCTCTGGCCTATTTATAAATTATTTCCCAGACAGAATAAAATTCCAATTGCGTTTTCAATCATAGCATTATATATTTAAAATTTATAAATAGATATGCTCTAAATATTAATCCTGGGAACTGGAGTGCATTTACGCATGGAAGCAATTGCATAGTTGGTTCTGTTGTGTGACAGACACACACACACACACACACACACACACACACACACACACACACACACACACACTTACTTCTATGTACTCACTCCAGAAAGACAACTCCCAATAGACCAAAGTAATTACTCCACCAAACTGCAATTACTAGCAAGAATATAGGCGAGGGGTTATATTCAGGAGCAAGGATAATCCAAAAACAGCTGCATCATGAAACAGCTGCATCATGAAACAGCTGCATCATGAAACAGCTGCATCATGAAACAGCTGCATCATGAAACAGCTGCATCATGAAACAGCTGCATCATGAAACAGCTGCATCATGAAACAGCTGCATCATGAAACAGCTGCATCATGAAACAGCTGCATCAAGTGACAACTTGATAGAGCTGCAACCCTAGCTCTCTATACAACTAGCAGACAGCTCCACGGGTCCTAGAAACTCAATTTTCAGTTTCTCTGCTGGACAGTCTCCACCTCCAGTAATTGTTTACTGCTTCTATAGCCCTGGAGAGTGACCCTCCAGAATCATGCAAGCCTCAGCTTTCCCAGACCTGTGATGTTAGCTTACCTCCCGAGTCTCGTGAGCTTTTGAACCTCTCCTGAAGAGGATGTTTCAACCCAGATGAACTGCTACATAGCCTACTTAGCCCTAGTATCCAACTTAATACTCACTTTCCCACTCAATATTCACACTTCTTGGTGCTACCAACCTCATTAATTTCTGCTTCAACTAATGTTAAAATTGCTATAATATGTAGTAATATCTTGGCAAAATTTCTGACTTTACAAAGTTCCTTGCACATAAAATAATGTGCTTTGTCTTTAACAAAAGTACAATAGTTGGGGCTGGATAACTGATGGAGCAATTAAAAGTCCATACTACTCTGGCAGGGGACCCTAGTTGTGTTATCAGCTCTAAGGCTGGGTAGCTCACTAAGTGTCTGGGACTCTAGTTACAAGGAATCAACACCCTCTGATAATCATGGCAGACACTGCACCTGGTTATACAATTCCCCACAGAGACACACCTATATACACATAATTAAATAAAAATACCATCTTACAAATTACAAGAGTTGAAAGCCAGAGGTTCTCTTATAGTCATTTTCAAAATGAGGAACTTGAGAGTCAGATTCTGTTTCTACTTCTAATGTGTACTCATAGAAAATATTTCATCTATGTCTAATTATCTCCTATGAATTAGCAAATATTTACTGGTGAAAAAATAAAAGCTGTGTGCAAGATTAGAACAATCGAGTTGTTCTCTAGAATAGAGGTATTCAAAGTAGGCTTTTGCTACCAGTGCTCAGTAACCTAAGCACCTACTACAACTACAACTGTTTAGAGTCTAAACAGTTATAATTCTTAACTTTGAAGAATTATAAGTGGCATAGGGAGACAACAATGCTTCGATGACTTTTCTTCTGATGCTTAATAAGCAGGAAGCACAGACATATCCAGTTCCTTTGTGTTGCCATTGTTTTATTATAGACATTAAAACATTTCACAAGTCACAGATAACCTGATTGTTCCATTTCTAGGTATGCCTGGGTAAAAAAGACATTCATAAACATTTCTAGTAAGCTACTAAATATATTTGCAAGGCTGCAGTACATCATATTTGAGTTTAAAAGAAACAAAAAGTGTTGCTCTCTGTTATCTGAGATCACCCTAAAAAACTAGGAGTTGATCTGAAAGAGAATAGTCTTAAATCTGGAACTCAGGAGAGGGAAGAGTGTGGTGGTCACTGCAGTTCATTGTCTGAAACAGCCAAATCTCTAATTAGTATTCGCTAAACCTGTGAGCAATACCTCGGAGCAAAGACTTTAAATCAAAAGCTTTGCTCAAAATTCTCATCTCTTTGCAAATCACAATGAATATCAATGATGAAAAAATTACAGCAAAGAAGATTGCAAATGGGCCTCAGAAATCACCCAGTCCAACTCTTGTCACTTTGCAAATGAGAAACCTGAGGTGTAAGGAGATTCATTGGAGAGTCCATGGTCACAGAGTGTCAGTAGCACCGTTGGGATGTGATTCTAGGCTTTCTGTTTCCCTGGGGTTGCTTTTGTTGTTTAAATCAGCTCCAAAACTCAAAGTATTTTTTTTCAAATGTCCTTTTCAGTTTATCACTCACATAACAGCAATATTCTTACAGAAGATGGTCTTTTCTTAAATGTCTGCAGGTCCCTGTGGATGTTGCATGAGCATATTTAACATGATACTAATGGTAAGCAATTTAGAAATGTTGGTGAATTAACATGGTGCTTGAAAATATCCCAAATCATTCTTTATGATTCTGTAAGTAATTTTGTTGATATTCTTCTCTCTGTATCTTTCTCTTTCTCTGTCTCTCTGTCACTTTCCTCCTCCTTCTCCTCGTCCTCCTCCTCCTCGTCTTCCTTCTCCTCCTCTTCCTCCTCCTTGTACTCTTCCTCCTCCATTGACTTTTCCTTAATGGAAATAGATATCTATATTTAAGCTATCAAAAAGAGGCTACAATAAACATGGAATTCATATATCTTTTTTTTTTTATTTTGTATTTTGTTTCTTTTCCTTGGGGTATATATCTAGGACTTCTGGGTAAAATGGTGATTTTTTTAGGTAAGTTTACTTCTAGTATTGTAGAAATCTGCACACTACTATCCATAGTAGAGATAAAGCTTCCGTTTATACTCTCGTCAATATCATAGGATTAGTGCATTTGATCCACACCCTCTTCAATGCTCTCTATCTCATGGATTTTCATGATACTTTTCTCTCAGGTGTGGGGTAGTATTTCATTGTGGAATTATTTGCACTTTCTGATATATACCAATATTATATACTTCCTCAATGTCTGCTGGTACTTTTCTGTACTCTAGAAAAACTTGTTTCACTCTGTAGCCTTAAATTGTTTTGGTTTAGTTTTATGGTTTCTTGATTATTGCTTATTTTTTTCTACCTGTGGTTTGCAGATTTTCCCCAAATCTACAGACTGCCTTCAATTTTGTTGATGCTATTTTAATTACCTTCCAATTTTGGTGCCTAGATCAATCCACACATTTCCTTCTTCTAACACCTCTCTTCTTGCCACATTTCTTTAGGGAACATGCAGGATGAAAATTACTTAGCTTTACCTTTGATGTGCCCTTTTATCCATCCAACTGCAGGGTGTTCAGAGTTTTTCATCTTATCTTATGGTAGATTATGTAAACAAATTCATCTATTTTAATCCCAGACTATGCCACATCTAAGATGCCTTTGAGGGACTCAGTTTAATCACATTTCTGTGCTTTATCATTTCCGGACCAGTCACATCTCCAAACTGCTGGCCAGCTCTGCAACCTTGTCACATTCCCTACTGTGAACTCTGTTTTTCCACTGCTTTGTTTTAGATAAGGTTTAGTCCACATATTTGAAGAATGACTGAAAGCCTAGTGTGTCTATGGCTGCTTCTAACTGACTTTTAAACAGATTTCATGTAAATAGTTACCTAGAGTTTATACTGGAATTTTATTACTCCAGTTCATGTAAATTTTAATTAATAACACATATATGTATTAAGCACAGTCTTTCAAAGACTGTGTCCATTAATTATGCTTGCATAAATTTTCATTCTTTACAGACTTTTTAAAAACTAATATTGCCTGTAGACTAAAAAAAAAATGTAATTTGCATTTCTCTACATATCCATTCCTATATATTTCTGATAGAACTTAATAAACCTTGAGAATTATACATGAATTAAAACAAAATCATTGCATCTTAGTATTTAAGTTTCATTTAATTTGGCTTAGAATCTGTGTTCTGTTGCTCTAACAAGCTACCATGACCACATTAACTCATAAAAGAAAACATTTAATCGGGCTTGCATAGAGGTTCAGAGGGTTAGTTCATTACATCATGGTGGGAAGCATGACTGCATACAGGTAAACATGATGCTAAAGAATTTGAGATTTATACATCTGGATACATAGGCAGTAGGCAGAGATAGACACTACTCCTGGCTTGAGGATTTGAAACCCCAAAGCTCAGTCCTAGTGACACTATTCCTCCAAAAAGACCATACTAAAACAAGACTGCGCCTTCTAATCCCTATCAAATAGTACCATTCCCTGATGGCTAAATATTCAAATATATGAGCCTATTGAACCCATTCCTATTCAAATCACCACAGTATCTAGAAGTAAACTTCCTTTATAAAAGTTATATATAATAAAAGATAGGATCAAAAAGCTTCACTTTGAAGTCTTACTGCAATAGCCCAAAAAATGTTTCTTAGTTTGTTAACATTTTTGATACATAATATTGCTATCATCTTCGTAATCAATGAAAAAAATCTGGTTATTTTTCTTAGCACTATCAATATATTGTAAAAGGATAGTTGAAAATGTGTTTTTGTGGTTTGGAGATCCTTTACCTTCATTTATTTCTGGTTTTTGATTTTGTTTTTGTATTTGTATTTGTTGTTTCCTGGCCCAGCTTCTCTTCCATCGTATAATGTTCACTGCCTTTCACCTTACCCCTGCACTGGTCACATTGTTTTGTAGTAGACATTCCAATCCCACATGAAGGTCAAGCTACCCAATTGTTACATATGTGCAAATGGTAGATCAGTCCCATGCATGGTCCCCTGATGATGCCTCAATCTCTATGGGCCCCTATGAGCCCAGGTTAGTTGATTCTGTGGGTTTTCTTCTGGTATCCTTGACTCCTCTGGTACCTACTATCCTTCCTCCCCCTCAGCATAACGTTTGACTGTGGGTCTCTGCATCTGTCTTCATCTGTGGTTAGATGAAGCCTCTCTGATGACACTGGCCTAGGCACCAGCCTAGCTAGAGCAATAACTAAAGGAGATCAAATTGGAAAGGGAAAAGTCAAAGTATTGCTTGCAGATTATATGATAGTATAGATGAACAAGCACAAGAAATTCCACCAGGGAACTACTACAGCTGATAAACACCTCCGATAAAGCGACTGGATATAAAATCAACTCAAAAATTCAGTAGACCTCCTATATACAATAATAAATGGACTAAGAAAGAAATTAGGTAGATAACACCTTTCATATTCAATAGCCACAAATAATACTAAATCTCTTGTTGTAACGCTAACCAAGCAAGTGAAAGACCTGCATGACAATAAATCCAAATCCTTGAAGAAAGAAGTTGAAGACTATGTCAGATGATGGAAAGATCTCCCATGCTCATGGGTTGATAGGATTATCATGGTTAAAATAAACATCTTACCAAAAACACTCTGCAGCTTCACTGCAATTTTCATAAAAATTCCAACACAATTCATTACAGACCTTGAAAGAACAATACTCAACTTCTTATAGAAACCAACAATCCCAAGATTGCTAAAACAATCCTGTACCATAAAAGAACTTATGGAGGAATTAAGGTATACTGCTGGGAGGGGGCGAGTTGTGGAGCTCGACCTAGTGAAGGAAAAACTGGGATGGAGAGGCTAGTTGCTACAGGCTCCTGCAAAGAGTTTTCAAATAGTTCTGATATTCCATTATATCTAAGGTAGCTCCCAGAATACTGGTGAGGCAGCAAAATGGAACTTAGGCCAGAGTGATGGCTGCTTTCCCATCATCACAGAAGGGATAACAGGTGTTGATGCTCCCTTGGTCCTTCTGAGTAACCTCATTTGTCAGGGCTTTCATGGGAGCACAGGGATAGGTAACAAGATGTAATTAGCCAAGGATTTAGGAGCTTGGGACTGGGTCAAACACTGTATATAAGCGTATGGACTACACAATAAACTTAGATTTGCACCCTGATGCTGTTCTCCAGAATCTGAGACTCTGTTGCCTCTCACCCTGCCCCCATCCTCAATCCTGTTTCCACACACTAAAGAACAGTAATATTAAAAACCACCTAGTATTGGCATAAAAACAAACATGTTGATCAATGTAGTTGAATCAAAGACCCAGAAATAAATCCACACACCTATGGACACTTTATTTTAGACAAAGAAGCCAATTTATACAGTGGAAAATCAAAAAATGGTGCTGGGCTAACTAGATATCTTCAAGTAGAAGAATGCATATAGATTCATATTGCACAAAACTCAAGACCAAGTTTATCAAGAACCCCAACATGAGACCAGATACACTGAACCTGGTAGAATAGATAATGGGGAATAGCCTTGAATGCCTTTATACAGGAGACACCTGCCTGAACAGAACACTGACAGCTCAGGTACTAAGATCAACAATTAATAAATGGGACGTCACAAAATTGAAAAGCGCTGTAAGACAATGGACGCTGTTAAAAGGAAAAATCTGATGTTAACTGATTTCAAGCTGAAAAAACAATCCTTACCAAAAGGAATCTTTACGATGGCAGTAAAAACATGAGCAACTTGGTAACCGGCATTCTGGCAGAGTAGAAAATAGGAAAGAGGTATGGTAGCTAGTAAGTCCAGAAAGAGAAGTCAACTCTGGGTTAACATATAAATGTATGAATTTAAACCGGGCGGTGGTGGCGCACGCCTTTAATCCCAGCACTTGGGAGGCAGAGGCAGGAGGATTTCTGAGTTCGAGGCCAGTCTGGTCTACAAAGTGAGTTCCAGGACAGCCAGGGCTACACAGAGAAAACCTGTCTCGAAAAACCAAAAATCAATCAATCAATCAATCAATCAGTCAATAAATGTATGAATTTTGTAAACAGCAATAAATACTACAAATATCTATAGGCATCAGTTCAGAAGAGCCATACTTGAATGGATTTCTGCAAATTCACGAGTAGAATATGAAGATAATAGCTCCATAGTTGCCTGATATCAATAACAACAGGAATTAAGCCCAGAAATTATGCACAGTGGTTATCATTTATATCTCATTTAAGATTTGCAATAAGCTGAACAGGTAACAATATATAGTATATAAACAACGTAAATGTGTGAATATAAATAAATAGTGTTTAAAGGGACCTAGCATGACAGTACTCCAAAAGACCCAACAAGCAGCTGAAAGAGTCAGATGCAGATATTTGCACCTGGACAGAAGTTGCTAACTCCTGTGGTTGAATTAGGGAAAATCTGAGGAGGGCAACCCTGTAGGAGGACCAGCAGTCTCAATTAATGTGTATCTCCTGAAATCTCTCAAACACTGGACCACCAACCAGGTAGCATACACCAGCTGATATGAGGCTCCCAACCAATAAACAGTAGAGAACTGCTGGATCTGAGTTTAGCAGAGAAAATACACCTAACCCTCAAGAGACTGGATGCTCCAGGTAGTTTAGAGGTCTGGTGGGGTGCTGGGGTGGTGGGGTGGGTGGGCAGGGACATCCTCATGGAGACAAGGGGGCAGGGAGGAGGTATGGGATGTGGAACCGTCAGAGGGTGGACCAGGAGGGTAATAAAATCTGGAGTGTAAAATAAATAAATTAATTAATTAAAGATAAAAAATGAAATAGTGTTTTTAAAGTTGAAAAAAGTACACAATCAGTTTTATGCTAGAATATAAGGTTAAGTCTATTAATCCTGAACACATTGACAGACTATTTGCCATTATGAGTTCTCAGTATTATAAGTAGTGAGCTATTATATTTGTACAATATTAGGATAAAATGTAACACACCATAAAATCACAAGATAGGGAACAAGATTTCCAACAAAAACCAAAGAAAAGCTATGTTATGGATTAATGTTAGCTATAAATTCATAACCTTTCATCCCTATATTGAGGGGTCATTTTTTCTCTCATCATACTGAGGTGGTATAAAAAATAAACTTTAGACTTTAAATAAATATTCCTTTAGACTTCGACTAAAGGAATAGCATAAATATGATCTGTAATTTCTGTCTCCTGGCCTTTAAATGATGAGAGTTTCTTCTTTGTTGATTGGGAAGCCAGCTGTCATGCTTTAAGAAAGGTAGCGATCATTGGTTCTTCACCAGGGACAAGTTTGCCTCAGGAAACTTTTGGTAATAAGGTAGTATCTGGAGAAATTTTTGTTATAACTTGGGAAACAGGGCTGTTACATATCTGGTAGTAGAAAGCAGGGAAGCTATAAATATACCTGAAAAAATGCAACATCCAGAATAATCTGGCCAGTCAATAGTGCAGAAATCAACACTTGGGTATACGATGAATGCTGAAAGAATGTATGGAGGGGAAGATGCCGTGGGATAAGCCACTGAGTTGCCAGGCATATAAGTTGAAGACAATAAATTTTGTGCAGCCCAGGCCACAGGTTGGCTAAATAAAACCAAATAAGAAATTACCTGTAAAGTCCGAAATTAACTTGAAGTGGTAGGACATCCAGCAGAAACCAAACAAAATTCTCATACAACCAAAATGTAAACACTAATAAATTTAGGACGCTAGGTTTTAATTGATTTTGTTACACAGTAATAGGTAACTGAAGCATTATTCTCATAGGCATGGGTTGTTACATTAATTTATTTGTTTAAAACGTTTACATGGAAATGCAACTGTGTAATTCTTCTAAATTGTACCTTGTAGAAATGGCTAAATTAGCATCATCATTATAGTTTATAGCACTCTCCTGAATCCGAACTCATTCTTTTCTGTTCTAATGTTTGTTTTCTGTGTAATGTCCAAACATTCTATTACTTTGATGAGCATAATATCAACATTTGAAATTATTCAAATGTCTGTTCCCAACACATATTTCACTCAGTTTCATTTTCAAGCTGTTCGTTAATTTTTCAAGTCAGGTTTGGGCTTCTGTATTTATTAATTTATTTTACAGTTCACCTTACTTATTTGAGCAGTCATTGCTCCTTTGTTTTGTTTTTCTGTCTTTTTGCTTTGTTTAGTTTGGTTTGGAATGGGGGAATTTGCAATTTTTTTTTTCATGTAAGTATACAACACCTGTACGTTGCTTGTAAAGTGCCTTCTCCATAGATTGCCACCACGGATAAAATGCATGACAGGCAGGCACATGGCAAAGAATTAGCATAAAAAAGTCTTTTTCAGGCATAGGTGTATCTGTTCATACAAGGTGAGTGTAATAGGGAAAAAAATAAGCTCTTCTCCCATGCATTAATCCAATATAAACCAATAGACCAGAAGACATTAATTTGAGATTGCCATTGTCATGGTAAAACATCAGGTTCTGGAATGTTTTAGCTATTTAATATTATTTTTGCAATTTATTTATTCAATTTTAAATTTGAATCACATGCTCTCAATTAACTTACGGGAAGTCGACTGTGCACACCCAGTCTGTAACAACAGAAGAGAGATAAATGATTACTTTAACAGCACATAACACTATCCGCCACTTTACCCACTCCTTGCTGAGCATACAACAATGACCTCAACACAGGGACTCAGATTTGTGGTCATACTTCTGGTTGTACAGTCATTTTGCTTCTGTGGGTGTGATTGTAAGATTTACATTTATACACTTACAATTTCATCCAGTAATGTAAGGCAGTCTTCTAAACGCTGTGTAATACCTTTAACAGATAAAGGGGAAAAACGTTTTCAAGGCAAAAGGGAAGACATTGTAGTCAGCCTCAGTGAGATTAACTTCCCATGGAGTTTTTCAAAGCATTCTTAAGGGTAATGCTGAGTATTAGTCACTCATTTTTTAGAAATATTTTTCTTTTCCTTTTGAGATTATAATATAATTACATCCTTTCTCCTTCATTTCCCTCCCTCCAAACCTATTCATATATCCCTCCTTGCTCTCTTCCAAATGTTTTTCATTAATTGCTGTTACATGCATATATGTGTGTGTATCTATATAAATATATATATATGTATATATATATATATATATACACATTATACACACATTCCTAAATACAATTTGCTCACTCATATCTTAAAATCACTTTGTTCATTTGACATTTAAAATTGGAACTCCACCATGCAGGACATTTACAGTAAGTATTTTTTATGATTGAGTCAACTAAGATAGTGATACATTGAGTCAGTCAGTGACCTGGCAATTTTGAATATCTATGATATGCTCTTGAGAGAATAACACCCATGGAACTGCATCTTCATGATACAAACTCCTATGTTGTCCCTCAGTGTAATTGATTTGGAGGATTTACACCCATCCCCTCAGAAACTAATAAGCAGAGGCTGACAAGGTATGCTTGCTACACTTTTTATGCTCTATGCACTGAAACCTCTTGAAGATACTGATTCTGCGGTTGTTATTCTCTAGCTATCCATTTTCCCATCCTTTCCTTCTCTTTGTCATACTTCAATATGTATATGGTTCTTAATAATAAATTTTAAGAGGACCTAAGTAAAATAAACACTCAGGAATGGAGATAATGTATTGGAATCTTGTGTACTCATGCCTTGATTTGGTACTTTACTATTAGGGCACAATTACTTCAAGACTATTTTAAGGCAATAATATGACAGTAGCCCAACCAACATCCTCTATCCCACCCCCTCTGTACAGAGATAAATATTATCTCAAAATTGATGAGTACTCATTCGGCAAAAGATTTTAATATTTAAAATACATATATAGCTACCCAGATACTGTGTGTGTGTGTGTGTGTGTGTGTGTGTGTATTAATACAGATGCTGATGTGACACCATCTTGGGCTACTTAATTTGATTTAATATTCATCACTGGTTCACACTTACTATGTCTGCTCATTTTAACTGCTGTGTGAAACTTTATTGAAGTACATGTAATTTTACTTTTGGCTTTCTGAGTTGTTGAATCTTTGAGAATAGAAGTAGATCTAGGAAACATCTTTGTAAATGCCTCCTGGAGAATATGAGAAAGAATATCTGCTGTGGACATCTTTGTATGTCACAGGTCTGCACAGCTTTCACTTGGTCTAACCGTACCTGGCCACACGGTTGCACCAATTTCTCATTCCTTCAGTGATAAATGACAGCTTATCTTTTCTCAATCCACACATCCTCTCCCTCAGTTAACCTTAGTAGATGTCTAGTGTCCTCCTATCTGTTGAGCATGAAGCATCATCCCAGTTATTTAATTTGCATTTCTTGATTACTGGAGCTAGAGAGCATCTTTTCATACACTACTTAACAATTCCATTCAAGTTTTCTCTTCTGAATAGCTTCCTCATTTTTAAGCTCTTTTGTCTTATTGATTTGGGAACAGTTCTTTGTACAGTCCAAGTATGAAATGTACTCTCCATTGTTCATACTTGCAAGCAAATAGGCTCTGACCAGTTTAAGCAGAAAAGTCATATATGAAAAAGGACAGAAAGGATGGAAAGTCAGACTCTGGAGCACTGTGGTTCTTTCAAATCACACTGTGGGTTTGTCCCAGCAAAAATCCAGCCACTGAACAGCTGGGCACCAACACTACAGGTACTGCTAATGAACTTGAGTCTGAAGGCAAGAAACCCTATGTCCTGTTTCCCAGAGCCTGGGGCATTTTTCCTAATCAAACTCTTCCCTGGGTGGCTATGATCATTGATACCAGGTCCTCTGTCAATAGCCTTTCTGGTTACTGCCTTGGGAAGCAGAACTCACATAATAGAGAACTCCCAAGCCTCAGGGAGCTACGCAGAATTTCCTTAACACAGCTAATATCCACATCACCAATCACATACTGCATATTAGCCACACAAATATCTCCTTCACAAGCATGGCTCCTCAACACTGCCTTAGTTTTCTGACATATAAATGTTCATATTCAGATCCTGCCAGATGTGTCTCTGCTCCTCTGTGTCTGTTCTTTGTGTGGTTTACCCAAGATTACACACACAAACATACACACACATACACACACACACACATGTATGTATTCTTGATGCCTTACTTCTCACATTTGTATGTGTGATACACCTAGGATTGACTTTTATATCTTATAGGAAAAAGAAGTCAAACATTCCTCCACATATCTGCTCAATAGTCCTATCATCACAGTTCAAACAGCCTAATTTTCTCACAAATTTATGCAGCTGTCTGTCTCATAAACCATCAGTCTTCATCTGCATAGGTCTTTGGAATGCCACTCTGTTCCCTTAGATATAAAATATACGTTTTATATCTATGTGGCAGAATTTTAAGTACTGAAGCATGATGAGTCTAATGGAATGAGTTCAAACCCAGTGACCCACACAGTAGACGGATAGAATCAGTCCTACAACTTGTCCTCAGACCTGCACCATACACAAGGGAACATACACACCTCATTCCTCATTCTTATATTCTCTCTCTCTCTCTCTCTCTCTCTCTCTCTCTCTCTCTCTCTCTCTCTCTCTCTCTCTCTCTCTCCAAGTAAATAAGTAAATAATAAATATAATTGAAATTGAAATAAAACATACCCAAATTAATGTGATTCAAAGAGAGTTCCAGCTTAGACATTACTTATGAACTGAAGAAGACAGAGACTTTAATTTTATACTCCTTAAGGTAAATCTAGCCTTCTATATAAGAATAGTTTGACAATTTTTGCTAAATCTCTGTTTAAGACTGTGTTATCTATGCTATAAAATGAAAACGTGACAAACTGTCTCATTCACACTTTTCTTTGATTTTAGTAGCAAGGTTATACTACCATCAAAAAAAAATAAATCAGATAGTTTTTCACCATATTGTCTTCCTATATCCAGATTTCAAGTAAGGTCAAAGTTAGTGATTCCTTGAAGTATTCATTCTGAAGTTGGCATCTTCATCAATCCATATTTGACAGTGAGCTTAAACTTCAATGATGAATAGTGCAGAGTCAAGCAAGAAAGGCAAGAATTAGGAAGTGTATTAGATCCCAGACTAAGACACTCTACACCATGCCCTTAACAAATAATAAAACAGATATATTTCCCCTGTCCCCATCTTCTGTCAAATTTCAAATGATTTGGGCCTTTGGAAGAAAGAATGAGCATGTCACTTAGCACTGTTTTCACCCTGAAATCTTAATAAATAAGTATTAATGACATGCTGAGCTATGGATAGCATATGAAAAGCTTGCACTGATTGTGGGAGCATCCAACTTCTGCAAATGTCTATCTAGCAAAGGGTTTACTGAACAGAGTGAGCAAGTACAGAAATACTCAAGACAGTAATTTTAGTAGATATTTTCCTTGTGCTTGGGAAGCAAAGCTGAGTTCACAATGAAGAGTTGCATCTGCTCTTGGTTTTTGTATTATTCCAATCTTACAGCATCCCACATAACTCTACCCATTACAGAACAAATAATTTGAAATAAAATGAAATTAAATAAATGAATATTATTTGATCAATATATTGTAAGATTTAAAAAAATTATCTGTCATCTTTTCTTTATAATAGTCCATTACCTACCAAGTCCATATTTTAATAGGCTAAATTAGAAGAATTGTACAAGCAGAGAAATAGAAAGGAATTTTAGCTACTCCCAGAGTTTATTGAGTATTGTTATATATAAAATAAAAGACTCAGATAAGGCTACATAAGCATGATCCTTGACATGGTTGTTATATATCACTGTGAAAGGGGAGAGGCCACATTTATATAAATATATGAACTGTACAGAGTAAGTTACATAAAAACCAAGCATACAGTCATGCAAGAAAGGAAGGAAGAAATGAGAGATAAACATTTGTATAAATGACATCAAGGACTGTTTATTAGTTGAGACTGGAGTTAAAGATTAGAGTTTGTTCAGACATAGTCTGGGTCTTGTTTGAATGGGAGACGGGACACTCTGGGGATGGAAAATGTCTTTTATTATGGAGGAGAAACCAAGAATGAATTCAGACAAAATCAAGAAGAATCAGATGGTTTAGGACATTTAACTCTCTTTGAAAGACTCAGAGTGTATGCTGTTAAGAGAGCAGGAGGGGGTTGAATGGGAACAGGGGGAGGGAAGAGGGCTTATGGGACTTTCAGGGAGGGGGGAACTGGGAAAGGGGAAATCATTGGGAGTGTTAATAAAAAATATAGAAAATAAAAAAAAGAGAGAGACTCTAAGTCACAAAACGAGCACTGCTTCCTTCCAGAATAGATTGCTTTTATCATAAGATATGATTGCAGATGGCATTTGAATGAGCAAATTTAAATGTCCATGAAGCAAGACTATTGAACATCTATGCTGTTCTTCTTCTTCTTCTTCTTCTTCTTCTTCTTCTTCTTCTTCTTCTTCTTCTTCTTCTTCTTCTTCTTCTTCTTCTTCTTGCTTTCCCCAAACAGCTAGAAAATAAGTTTCTTTGTAAACAAAATTATTTGAGACACATTTTCAACTACCAAAGTGCCTAGTGCATGAAAGGAGAGCATCCCCAGTATAGCAAATATCGTTATCTTTAAAAAAAGAGCTATTTCTCCACTATTTGTTAATCTCAAGAGTGATAGCAATTAATGCATCTATGTTACAAACAACAGTTCTGTAGTGTCTGCCACTGAACAAAATACCAAATAATCATTAGATAATACATTGATGCCTCATAATTTATCTTCATCTTATAATCATTCAATTAAATATTTAATGTGAACAGTAATGGTAGTGCTTTCTTTGCTTGCCACGCAGTGAAATATCCCAGAAAAAAACTTTGCTGAGTTGCAGACTGTAAGGATGCATGGATAGAATCAGGACATCTAATTCCAGTGTTGTGGAAAAGTCTCATGGAATTCAAAATGAGAGAGGAAGGCTGTTGGGAAAGGAAATGGATCTGGATGCCAAATACCATGTGGAGATTGATGCAAATTCAATAAAATATCTTTCACAGGCTGATTGACCCAATTTAGTCCTATGGTTGTCATGTGGGACAGAACAAGGGTCAAGAGGTAATGTCCCCTTATTAACCAATGTTCCAGTAACATAGCCAAGCACTTGAATAATAATGACATTTTAACTAGCTTGGGGTGAATAAACAAGAGAGAAGACCTCTGTTAGGTCATCCTGTTCTCAATATACATGGAATATGAGGAAAGGAATGATATTATTTTCAGCTAACTTAGGAATATTAGACTCTGAAATTACAATTGAAATATCTGTTCAGGAAATCTCCTTTTATAAGTAAGGGGATCTAAAAGAAAAGTGATTTGTTCAATGCCCACATATTGATAGGCAGGGAAGACCTCAAGTCACTAGCTTGGAAGCCTAGATGCAATACCTTTACATCTCTATGAGCTTTCTGAGTTAATAATCTTCCAAGGTCCATACAACTTATTACCAATTGCCTTGGTGTCTTAGTTACCTTTCTATTGCTGTAAAGAAACACCAATACCAAGACATGACCAAGAAAGAGTTTATTGAGGCTCATGGTTCCAGAGGGTTAGAGTCCATGATGCTATGGTGGAAAGCATGACAGCTGGAAGGCAGGCATAGCACTGCAGCAGAAGTTGAGAGCTTACATCCTTGTGCATAGGCAGCAGACAGAGTTAACTAGGAATGGCATGGCCTTTTGAAGCCTCAAAGCCCACCCCATGTAACACACTTCCTACAACAAGGCTACAATTCCCTATCCTTCTCAAACAGTGCTACTAATTGTAGACAAAGCATTCATACATGGGAGCATATGGGAGAGGGCTGTCAATCAAACCACCACCACACTTGGAAAGTCTCTTTCCCTCTTCCTCTCCCTCTCGTTCTCCCTCTCCTTTTCTCTTCCTCTCCTTCTTTCTCTCCCTTTCTCTCCCTCTCTTGTCTTTCATCTCAGACTCTGATGCCCATTGCTATCTTTCCAATACATCATCCATGATAAGTAGGGCTTTCCCTTTTGGGATAAAGATACTTAAGCAACTCTGAAACAAATTGATTTATATAGATAGTTTTAGGCAAATGGTAAGATTACATGGTGAGAAACAGATTCCCTGGATGGGGGGAACCTAGCAATAAGCAGGAGCAATATTCTCTCCTGGCTATCTCCCATGACCTGGATATCAGAACATGTAAAAACTGCATGTGAAGTATCTCATATATCATCATCCCATATCACTGGCAGAGAAATACCAGGCCATCCCTTCTCCATCTTTGATGACTGTTTTCTCTAATGTAACAGGAAAGTTTGAAGATAGGTAACTATTCCACACTATATGGTCATTTGTTAAGTTGCTATTTAGTTGCTTAGTAGTATCTATTTAAAAAAATTAAACAGCTTAAAGTTGAACATCTTGACCCAGTTTTGCTCCTTCTCCTTTTATCCCTCAGGTGGCAATGAAGACAACATTAAAAATTGGGAGTATAAATAATATAATTTCAACTCTCCCCCAGAAGAGATTATTACATGTGCATGTTCATCCCTTACATTGCTGTGATGGTTTGCCTGCCATGAAAAACTAAGCCTAAAATCCAAATTAGATAGAAAACAGGTAATAATAATGCCCTACAAGCAAATAGGTACTGTGTGATCTGTCTATGTGCATTAACAAATATAGTAACTTACTCTGTGAGATATGCTCTATATACCAAATTACCAACAAAATGACTCACAATGGTTGGTTTCTTTCTTTCACAGGGATGAAATGGTTTTCAGGATGAAGAAATTAAAAAGTAACTGAGTCAGAATTTAAGCTTACTTCTGCTGGGTTTAAAAGTCCTGGTCATTCTATAGCTACGAGATTGAGATATGCATCCAAGTATTGGGTCACTATGATTTATACTTTCTTCACATTAGCTATATATAGTTTTTGAAAGCATTTGTCTTAGTACTTATATATGTATATCATGTATTTGAGTTACTTATATATGTATATCTTGTATTTCAGTTCCTTCTCTATCCCTGCCCAGCACCATCCATTCTCAACTTCGTGTGCTCACACTGTAGCACTGCCTGCATGTGCATGGATGTGTTAGAATGATCAAATTTAAGCTGCTATGCCAGAGAGGTAAAATTACACAGAGCCCTGGCTTTCTTCATGTTTGAAATAAGTCAGGCGTGGTCTACTAAACTCTTAAGTGATCTTAGCTCTTTGTATATAGTCTCTTCCACTCCATCTTCACTTCCAAATCTCCTGTTCTTCCTATGCTCTTGAAGTTCACAGAAATATAACAAATCTTCTCTCAGGATGCTTCATTGTGAAACATAAATGCGAAGGTATCTAATGAGCACCAACTAGGTGCCATCTCTGACACATTGCTTCATTTTATTTTTAACAACGCTGTGATGTGGAAATTAATATGTACAGTTCACAGACAAAAGAAAAAAAAAGGTGACTAGGCTGACATGTCATCACGTAGAATGAATGAAGCTGAGATTTAGAGCCCTGGCTGCCTGTCTCTAAGCTTAATAACCCTATTAACTTTTTTCATACTACCTCCCTAATGGTTCTCTGTCTTGAGTTAAATCACAATCCAGCTGCACTTTTATCCTTCCCCTTTTAGGGTTTACATACTTAACCAGATGTCAAAATAGTTGTGATAGTTGAGTGACTTTTTCCAAAGAAATCTGTTTCATTCTGATGTCTTTACTCTCAGTACTCTTGGAGGCTCTTAAACTAATGTCTGATTTACTTTGGAGTTCTTCTACCAAGAAGCAATGATCAACAATACTGGGTTTTATCCCAGTGGCACTAGAAAAAGAGTAATGCATAAATGTGAATTGCCTTGCATTGGAGGGTGTCAAGCTTTCTGTCATGCTCCTGGAATTAATGGGTTATTTACTTTTCCGGACAAAGCTCTTTAAGGTGAGCACTACATTACTCAGTAGAAACTGACCACAATATTGTTACAGAGTTGACAAACTTTGGCAAGTGAGGTTATTGTGGGGAGCAGATGCTCCCAATTCCTGTTTACTGGACATCAATTATGGATAATCTTAAGGAAATAATCAAGAGCTTGGAGTTTTCTGAACTCACGTGTCTGCATTCCTTCTGTAAGCAAACAATTAGCTGCATAACATCCTCTAAGCATGGCACTAGACACCAGAGATACAAAAAGCTCCAGGCTCTGATCTTAAGAAATGCTTTCTCCAGATGAGGAGACAGGCATGCATGTGACCATGTTTCTACACTGTATGAACATCCTTCACAAATATAAAACCATTACAGGTTTCTTGATTATGCATCGAGCAGGAAGATGAGGAATGGAAATACGGAGAGGTTCTGGTGGCAAAACTGAGCTAAACTATGAAGAAACAGAACTTTAAAATTACAGAAAAGATGGGATACAGTTTTAAGTGAGAGGAAATTACATAAACATAAAGATACATACCATGATCTGAGAATAATAATGATAATAATTTAAATGATTACTAAATCCATTTGGTACAGAAAGAGAGAAGATAAATCAGAGGGGTAAAATGATTCTGGACCACGAGTGAGCTTGAATGCCCTGCTAACAGCTGTGGGCTTATTATGGCAATGTTAGGGAGCTGGCTTTTCTTGCCAGTCCAGTGTCCCTGTGATCGCCAATGGGAGGTAGGTGAAGGTCATGAGAACTCTGGACAGCTGTTCTCAGCTCACAACAATCACACTGCTCATGAGCCAGTATCATATATTAGGGGGGGAAAGAAACGATGTTCTCTCTGTTTCAATTTTCATTTGCTCTAAAATGGATGGCTTTTTTTTACACACTATCAATAATGCCTGTGCTGGAGGAGCTTTTAATAGGACAAGCATTCATCATTCTAAGGTTGCTCTTTCCCCAAAAGCATGAGAGCAATCTGTTGGTAAAATGGAAAAGCCTTGTACATGAGGCTGCCCTGCTGCTTTTCTTCCAGGTGGTGCCCACTGATAGGAGAGAAAAGGGACAAAAAGTATAATAATACTAATACTTTTAGCAAGTATCCATCCATTTGGAAAGGTAAGGACACACAGCAGAAAGGACCAGCATATCATGAACGTGTCTTCTTGTCCATTTGCCCTGCACTTTTTAAATATGACCCCAAAAGAAAAAAAATGGCTGAATATTTTTCTTAATAGTTCTAATGATACATTTGTAAAGGTTAGACATTATAAAATTACAAGTAAGTCAGAATTACATGCAAAAGTTCAAAATGCCACCCTGAAAGGAAACTTCTGATTAGCGTTGTTACTAACCTCTTTTCATTTTTATTTTTGAAATAATTGCAGAATCACAGCTTGAGAAAATATGCAAAGACTGGGATATGGTGTTCCTTTCACTCAGCTAACATCTGGCATAGACAGAACAATATCCGTGACTAAATTTAACGTGAATATCCTACCCTAAAGAATATTAGGGAGCTTTTAGGCCCAGTATTATATTTGCATATTTGAGTGTGTGTGTGTGTATGCAATTTTGCCATACATGTAGTTTATATAACTGGTACCACAGTCAAGATATAGGATTGTTTTATCATCACAGGAGTCCATGGTGCCACCCCTTTATAGGCACATGCACTTAGCATGCTCTAGAAATAACTAATATGTTCACCATTTCCATGGTTTTCTTACTTCAATACTGTGGCATGCTTTAGGTAAACATATACTGAGATTACCTTTGACTTCTCATGTTAGTGGCCTGAGACACTATGCTTTAAAGTATTGCTTTCATATTAGGCTACACAGAGATGGAACATATGCATCTTAAATCTCTGACACTGTTGTATCTTCATCACCAAACACAGTAAATGGCATTTAGCAAGAACCAAATCAAAAAATGGTTTTATGTCATTTATTGATTGGGATAATTGGAGATCTGGGCAGTAAGTAAGAAGAATTTTAAAAGATCAAGTAACACAGGAATGTTTTACACATCAGGAATCAGAAAGCAAAGGAGTTGCAGAGGATGGCACCATCACTCTCAAGAGCCAAGGTTCCTCTTGGACTCTCCTCTCTTCCAGTCCTAGGAAGATGAACTTAATTCTAAGCAATATATGAAAACACTGCAATATTCAATAAGATATGTGTCCTCTTAAGTATTTCTGAAGGGCATTTTGGCCCTAACCTGTGATTCTAGTATCTAGAAACTGAATACAGAAATTTCAGGATATTGACTATTTTTTAAAATTAAGTGATTTCAAAGCCAGTAAGAGCCCCAATGAAATGCTATTTTAAAATAAGAATACCAGCACTTTCTCATCAGACCTCACTTTGTGATGTATTCATCATAACTGAGTCTCTTGCTCATATCTGATCTCAGAAACAGCTCAAGAGCCACTATGGTCAACTTTGATGACTAACATTCATCCTGCCAATGTAGAGCCCATGTCTATTGCACAGCATGGGCACTATTTCCATAAATAAAGGTAATACATTGGAATACCAAGTACAAAATAGAGGGAATATTTCAGTAAAATGAGCAAAATGATTATCTCCACTGATGACTGCTTTGAATACACTGTGAGTGTTTGGTGGAGCATTTAATCCACACAAAAACAAAAATCTACATTATTTGAAAAATAAAGATTTGTTTTTAAAAAATGGCTTATGTTTATGATGCAGAAAAAAGCAAAAATGGATCCTCTTGCTAAGTATGCATTTTCCTTCCAGATTTCTCAACCTTCGAGTTAATGTTCACAATGTTGAGCATCTTTCAAGATGGTATTGCTGTACCACTGTGGACTAAGAAGGTGTACATAAAATATAACTAATGGAAGTTGAATGGAGGCATACCATCCAACTCCCACAATCCCAGAGTCTTCAGAGACAGCGCTTGATTTTGTATTTCTCCTTCTTAGATCTGATCCTCCCCATTACAAAAAGAACAAATACAGCAGGTGCCTGTTCTGTCCATAATGTTCTTGCAAGACCCTCCATTTCAGTCCAGTTGCATTAATTTGGTGCTTAAATTTATTGCTCTGGAGTCTAATGAGTATTACTCCTGTCAGCATTAAATTTAATTTACTGCATCAGGGCAAAGGGGTTGCTGAAACCAGATTTTAATTCCCAAGCCATTAAAATGTGTTGCCTTGATAAACAAGATCTTTATTATGCACATGTACAATGTCCCTATCGAGACATTGTTCTGCAGAGTGAACTAAGTAGATGAACTTTTTTCTTTGGAAAATCATATATGATCCTTTATTCTGTATATATGAATTTTCCAGAAAGACTAGGCTATTGAAGCACTTTGTCCTACCATTTGTTTTCTGATAGTGAAATAGGAAATCTAGCCTCAGCCAGACTACAGAAGTATACTGTATTCCTGCTGAGAGCTTCTCAACAGTGGACTGTAACCAAAGACACAATACTGACTCTTTATTCTGTAATACTAGAAAGAGCAGAGATTTCTATGAAAATAGATTATTTTTTTAATTTTAAATAATCTTTGTCATTAAAGTGATATGTGCCTATATAGAATTACTGTGGAATATTAGACATGCCATATATACTTATATATTTAGTGCTAAACTATTTTATGTATGTATACATAAAATGTATATATTTGTTATATATATATGAATATATATTTATTATATAAATGCCTCCATCTTTCCTCCCTTTTATAGTTGTCCTTCTCCTTATGTGCACAAATCATTATATTTGCTTTAAATATCCATGTATATTTATGTGTACTTTTTGCTTCACATATTTACAAACTTCTGCATTGCCATGCACAGTACAGAAGCAGACAAATGTTCAGAAAATGATTTAACTGGTTAATCTATGTATGTTACTCTTTCCCATTTATACTTTTCTTCAATCAGATAAATGATGCTCTATACAACAGCAACAAAAAATAAACAAACAAAAGAATTTTCACATTCAGCAAATAAAAGATGTGTTAGTTCACCTAACAAAAAGTTAGAGTGTAGAGTGGACTTCGGGGTTGTTTTGTTAAAAAAAAAAAAAAAACCATGACATTTTCAGGGACCTGTGATTTCTATGAGTCTTCACTCAGTGATCCACAGAACATATATAGTTTTAGGGGTTATACTCTTTACAGTATTACTATGCTGATCTCTTGTTTCATTTGAAAATAACATTCTTTGCTTCATTCCAAAGCAAGAACATTTCCACATAACTATAATGCCTTCTCTTCCACCACTGTACTGTTAGACAAAATTAGGTCACGTCATCATTCCTCAGCCAGTCATTGCTAAGGGAGAGTTCCATTAGATTCATGAGTACAATCTCCAGCTTTTTCTGGGTAGTAGAATTGTGAGCCTGAGGCACAGAGGTCTGAGGAAAAAATGTTTCTTTCTTATACTACAGTAAAATGTATTCTAAATGAACCACCAACAAAGCCCACTGTGGTCATGGGTTTAAAGCCCTGGAATACCTTTGGGTTGACTCAAGACTTCCTAAAAAGAAGCTTTTTTTTTTCTTTAATTTTCATGCCCCTGATTTTGTTTTAGTCTTTTTTGTTTCATTTTCTATATTCTTTATTTACATTCCAAATGATTTCCCCTTTCCCGGATCCCCCCTCCCCGAAAGTCCCATAAGCCTTCTTCCCTCCCCCTGTTCCCTAGTCAATCCCCTCCCCTTCTCTGTCCTGGTATTCCCCTACACTGCTGGATGAGTCTGTCCAGGACCAGGGGGCTCTCCTTCCTTCTTGGGAATCAATTGATAAGTGAATTGTGTCTTGGGTATTCCGAGTTTCTGGGCTAATATTCACTTATCAGTGACTGTATACCATGTATGTTCTTTTGTGATTGGGTTACCTCACTTAGGATGATATTTTCCAGTTCCAACCATTTGCCCAAGAATTTCATGAATTCATTGTTTTTAATTGCTGAGTAGTATTCCATTATGTAAATATACCACATTTTCTGTATCCATTCCTCCATTGAGGGACATCTGGGTGTTTTGGGGTTTTAATGTTTGCTTCATGGTATACCTCTCTTTTTGTTCCCTGTATTTTACCTTTTTTCTACTTTGAATAATCCAAAACTTTAGAACTGGATGGGTGGATGAGCACCCTCATAGAAGCGGGGGGGGGGGGAGACGGGATAGGGGGTTTCCAGTGGGGAAACCAGGAAAGAAGATAACATTTGAAATGTAAATAAATAAAATATCCAATAAAATAAAATAAATAAATGAAAGCAAACAAAAAATAAAATATTTCTTCTCTTGGTTTAGATTAAGTACACTAATAGTTGACATTTTAAATATTATAATTGCATTATATCCTCTAAACTAATTAATATGGACTCAAGTCTAATTTCAATGTTGACATATTTTCAATGATGAGTACCTTTTTATTGCTCAGAGTGTGAGCCATTTACTATGGCTTGAACAACTTATCAATGGCAATAACACTAAAGAAAAATTGGCCTTCCTCCTCCAGTAAAACTTAAGTGTCACCAACACAAGAAGAAATAGGACTTCACAAGGACCTCCACTTTTGACAGGCACAATCATATACAGATTGATTGCAAGTTATCACAGTTATTTTGAGTTCGTGAATACAATGGTTATGTCATATCCAGAAGACAGTGTTTCATACCACTCCACCTGCTGGGTGGTGTGGTGAATATAGTCCCAGCTACTAAGGTTGCTGAAGCAAGAAGACAGCTTGAGATCAGGAATTCTGTGCTGTAGAATGCAATGAAGATTAGGTGTCTGCACTGAGTTCAGTGTCAATATGGTGACTTCTCAGGATCAGGGCATTACCAGGTTACCTAATAAAGACAAACCAGCCCAGGTCCAAAAGAGTGTAGGTCAAAACTTCCAAGTTGACCATAATATTCCTCGGGATCCTTTGAATCTTACTCTTGGCCCCTCTTCTACAGCATTCCCTAAACCTTGGAGAGAGTGATACTGATGTCTTCCTTGGGGGTACATTCTCAGCAGTCACAAGTTCTCGGCAGTTTTACCAGTTATGAGGCTTTGTATTAAAAGTCAAATTTATTTAAATTCTCTCTGCATTTTTTTTTACCTTTTCATATACCAATTTACCTTGTTTTTGTTTTTTAAAGATTTATTTATTTATTATGTGTAAGTACACTGTAACTATTTTCAGATACCAGAAGAGGGTACCAGATCTCATTACGGATGGTTGTGAGCCACCATGTGGGTGCTGGGATTTGAACTCCTGACCTTTGGAAGGGCAGTCAGTGCTCTTACCTGCTGAGCCATCTCTCCAGCCCCAACCTTGTTCTTATCTTTTTTGAAAATTTTCATCTTTTTTCTAATTTGCTTTCTATAGTTTTGTTACTTTTTTTTTAAATATTTATTTATTATATGTGAGTGCACTGTCACTGTCTTCAGACCCACCAGAAGAGGACGTCGGATCTCATTATGGATGGTTGTGAGCCACCATGTGGTTGCTGGGATTTGAAGTCAGGACCTTTGGAAGAGCAGTCAGTGCTCTTAACTACTGAGCCATCTCTCCAGCCCGTTTTGTTACTTTTTTCCTGAAAAATTATCTAAATGCCTATACTTAAATATTAAGTTGTTTGTGTTTATTTAACTTATTCTTTTATTACTAAATAATTATTTTCAAAATTTATTTACAATTACTTTTAAATTTTTTTCAAGATTAATTTACATTTTCTTTTTTAAATTTCACCTCCGTTTGCTATGTTACATTTGCTTGTGTATTTTTAGGAGTGAAAGTAGCTTATTTATTAACCACTATTTTCTCAAGAACAGGTTAAAATAAAATAAATTATAAGGGGCATTTCTGAACTTTTTAACTTAATGGCTGAGAAGCACCTAAAGAGATGTTCATCATCCTTAGTCATTAGGGAAATGCAAATCAAAACAACCCTGAGATTCCATCTCACACCAGTCAGGATGGCTAAGATCAAAAACACAGGAGACAGCAGTTGTTGGCGAGGATGTGGAGAAAGAGGAACACTCCTCCACTGCTGGTGGAATTGCAAGCTGGTACAACCACTCTGGAAAGCAGTCTGGCGGTTCCTCAGAAAACTGGGCATGACACTCCCGGAGGATCCGGCTATACCACTCCTGGGCATATACCCAGAGGCTTTACCTGCATGCAATAAGGACACATGCTCCACTATGTTCATAGCAGCCTCATTAATAGCCAGAAGCTGGAAAGAACCCAGATGTCCCTCAACGGAGGAATGGATTCAGAAGATGTGGTATATCTACACAATGGAATACTACTCTGCAATTAAAAACAATGAATTCACGAAATTCCTAGGCAAATGGTCAGATCTTGAAAATATCATCCTTAGTGAGGTAACCCAATCACAAAAGAACACACATGGTATGCAGTCACTGATAAGGGGATATTGACCCAGAATCTCGGAATACCCTAGACACAATCCGCATATCAATAGATTTCTAAGAAGATGGAAGGAGAGACCCCTGGTCCTGGAAAGACTGGATATAGGGGAACACCAGGACAGAGAAACGAGAGGGGGTTGAATGGAGAAAAGAGGGAGGGAAGGGGGCTTATGGGACTTTCGGGGAGGGAGGAAACGGGAAAGGGGAAATGATTTGGAATGTAAAATAAAAAAAAATAAAATAAATAATTAAAAAAAATTGTCTTATAGTAACAGAAATAAACTATATGTGAACATCCTGCCTCTCAGTGTTTAGGAGGCTCTATTTTTAAGTAAGGGTCAAAGTATCTGTCAGAAATGGGATTAATTAGTGAATGCATATAGCTAATAAAATTTTAATGATATAGATAAAGTATCTATTTTAATCATATGGATGATATTAAATAGATGATATAAAATCTATTTTATTCTACTTAATTACTACAAATCAGGAGCCAATAGTATTTTATTAACCATTTTCTAGCAGTTCTAAACCTGATAAATAAAGATGTCATTCTACATAGACCCTGCTTTATCACAATCTCTCCCAACAGCTTGAACTATGGATTTAGTTTTTTAAATCTACCCCTTATACATGATTATGATCACAGATTGAATCACGTTGCCTCAAGTGAGTCCAATCAATTAGTGCTGCCCTTGTGCACATAGGTTTGGGCCATCTACCAGATATCAACAGTCTACCAGACACTATACGCATAATGAGATCTGAATCTCTCTCCAGGCAGGTTTCAACAACCAAAGCTCCTCAGCTAGGGGTGGAGCTACATGAGCCCTTCCTTATGCCAGACTGGAATACTGACTGGCTTGATCTTCTGTAGATCTTAAGCAGGTGGGTACAATAACTGAATTCATGAGTGTACCAACACACTCAGATCAGTCAATGTTCCTTTCCAGAAACCTCCCTGTGTTAAATAGTTATGTCAACCTCACACAAGCTAGAGCCATTAGACAGGAAGGAACCTAAATTGAGAGAATGCCTTCATAAAACCAGGCTATAAGCAAACCTGTAAGGCATTTTCTTTTTTTTTTTTTTTAAATTTATGTGTTTTTTTTTAGTCTGCCCTTTTTTAAAAATTTTTATTAGATATTCTCTTTATTTACATTTCAAATGTTATCCCTTTCCCCCTATCCCATCCACCCTCTCCCTGTTCACCAGCCCCCTTCCCGCTTTCCTGACCTGGCATTCCCTTACACTGGGACATCGAGCCTTCACAAGTCCAATGGCCTTCTTCTCATTGATGTCTGAAAAGGCCATCCTCTGCTACATATGTAGCTGGAGCCATGGGTCCCTCCATGTGTACTCTTTGGTTGGTGGTTTGGTCCCTGGGAGCTCTGGAGGTACTGGTTGGTACATATTATTGTTCCTCCTATTAGGCTGCAAACCCCTTCAGCTCCTTGGGTCCTTTCTCTAGTTCCTCCACTGGGGACCCTATGCTCAGTCCATTGGTTAGCTGTTAGCCACTGGTTATTTTGATCCCCCTTCTAAGAAGAACCAAAGTATTCGCACTGTGGTCTTCCTTCTTCTTGAACTTCACATGGTCTGTGAATTGTACAGCACGTTCGTAATTACAGATTGATGTGGAAGGGCCCAGCCCATTATGGATGGTGCCATCCCTGGGCTGGTGGTCCAGGGTTCTATAAGAAGGCAGGCTAAGGAAGCCATGTGAAACAAGCCAGCAAGCAGCACTCCTCCATGACCTCTGCTGACTCCAGGTTCCTTCTCTAACTTCCTTCAGTGATGGACTATGATGTCTAAGTGCAAACCAAATCAATATTTTCCTCTCCAACATGAGTTTGGTCATGGTGTTTCATCACATCAATAGTACCTAGGATACACCACAGACCACTGACTCTTTAAACCTGTCACTTCTTTCATGTTCTTCCTTGTGACTTGAGGGGAGGGAGTGATGGTTATCCCATCCAAGACTGAGCAGTCCTCAGTCACTTATTCTCTGCACATTGGCTGTGAGTCTGTGTTAACTTTCATCTACTGTAATAAGAAATTTCTCTGGTGTGGAATGAGAGCTACATTATAACAAAAGCAATTTGATGTTATGCTTTTTTTAACCAATATTACTAGTGAGTTCTCTCCTATTCAATATGAACTCCCAAGCCATAAGCTACACTGGTTTTAGACAAAAGTCACTAACTAAATTCCAAGGAATTATTTTCAATAATTTCTATTATGACTGCTGATGGAGTTTATCTGTTTCCATAAGTTATGTACTAGTGTTACAAGGAGAATAGATGAATATGCTTTTGCTGTCCTGGAAAATAATTCCACTTTATTCTTATTGTAGAAATAAATGAGTATTAAAGTCAAAAGATACTGCAATAAATGAAAATAAAGAATGACTAAAAATTCTTCTTATCAAAGCTAGTTACCATCAATATTTGGAAAGCATACTTTTAGGCATTTCTGTATACACATGTATGCACACAAATGCACAATTCCTATTTATATGGTTGCTTTTCTGTGTTCTACTTAAAACATCTTGAAATATTTTCAATGTAAATAAATATATAATATTAAGTGGGAATGTATTATTATATTGGGAAATAATAATCTCTTGATAGATATTCAATTTCCTTCCATAACTTTATTCATACCCTCTTCCTGCAAACAATTACATTTCAATGAATGTATCTGTGACTTCTTCAATGACTGGACTTAAGGTGTGAGAGGATTCAGATCACATGAGGCTCTCTCCATTGAATTTGATCTTCAAAAGTGAACTTTTTGTTCAAGAGGCTTATGAAACTCCTCTCTCTTTTTTAATAGGAGAGAAGACACATGCTTTTTAAAAAATGCTGTATGGCATTATGAACTGAAACCTAAACCTGAAATAAATTCTGTTATTTTTTTTATTTTTCAAGAGAACTCTGATGTGTTGAAAGGATGGATGTAGGTGCTGAAAGAACAATCATACTTTCTGATCACCTCCAAACTGGCATCACTACCAAAGGAAGCTCTAAGTGTGAAATTCAGTAACTCAGCCAAAGCCTTGCTTTGTTCAGTAAAACCCAAGCTTGAGTGCTGTCAGCAACAGTCAGACTCATCACTTGTCAAAGCCCACAGAAAAGACAGGGCTATTGAGATTAGCTGGTAGGGAGAAAAAGGAAACTCACAGATCTTCTATAGAAATCAAAACTCAACAAAAGTTTACATGTCTACTGCTTCCTTTTGTATTTATAAAGTTATATTTCTGGATAGATTTGGAAATCAATGTGTTATCCTACAGTATATATTTTAATGAGTCCCCACTATATGGCAGCAAATTTTCTTCTATACATTTTATAACTGATAAATTCTTCACAAAACTCCCTCTACATTACAAATATTTTTAGGCAGCAATGTTTCATCTCATCCTATTTATTTATTTATTTATTCATTCATTCATTCATTCACTTATTATGCAACTGTAGTTTCTTTGGTATGTATTTTTTAGCTGGTTGGCACAACGTGTTGCTGGAAGATTGTTTTGCTAATACTATCTGCATCTAAGTTAGGTAGCCTAGAAAGAGTAATCATGGTCACAAAATGTTCCAAAGAAAGAACTAAGACAACATGATAGAGACATGTCAATGGAAATCATGAGTCTTTCCTGTTAATGGACATTATTATACCCTTTGGAAAGCAGTTGGCTGATTCTAGTACCACACTAGTATTGTCTTTTTCACAAATCACTACCATAAATAATAGTGTTAAACATGGCAATTAAAAGCAAATATCATCGTATTTAACTTACAATGATTTGCTGTAACACTTGTGAAAAGTAACTTACTGTGATGCAATTGATACATTGATAGATAAGGCAAATTGCAGGGTGAAATGCCATTATTTGCTCATATATAAATTTATCTGAGAGAATATTAATTGAAATACAAGTCCAATCAAGATGAGCACAGTTTAGTAAAAACTCGTATAACATACACAGATTTCAAACATCAGTGTCTGCTTCAGGTCATTGTATACTTTGACATACCCATTATGTGGTTTCAGAGATCTGATTGCAAATATCAAACCATCTGCCATTTCACAATGTTTCTTGAGCCACTGTCTTGGAAGTATCCATTTGACCTCAAGTTTCTGGTGCTGTCCAAAGGAAAATGCTACAATTATGGCAATATTTACATAATTATCAGCTGTTTAAGTTGTATAATAATATGAAACCAAGATTATTGATTTCCTGGCTTTGTCTCTTCAAACCAGAGAATTCCACCTCAGTGCTATTTCCCTAGATGTCCTCTGAGGTTTCCTATTTGATATTTTTTTCAAAGCATTTTAAAAGAAAATTCCCAAGTCCTATCAGAGAATAACTTCCTGTATGTATTGCACCATGACTGCTGTTGGCATTATTGTTTAAGACAACATGATAGAGACATGTCAATGGAAATCATGTTATTGAAAATAACATGTGAAATGGCAGATGGTTTGATATTTGCAATCAGATCTCTGAAACCACATAATGGGTATGTCAAAAGTATACAAAGTATACATTATTGTTAAAATCTGCCAAATGTCTCCAGCATAAAATAATTATTTTTTCCTACAATATTTTACCCATACCTGCTCTGTCCAGGAAAAATAAATAAGTTCAACTTCTTGGAAGATTATAAATGATTTGTGGGAAGATACTAAAATAATAACAGTATTTTAAACTATTTTAGAGGAGATGTTTTGAAACAGTGTAAATATCCCCATTTCTCTTTAAATGTTTACACATGAGCATTTGCAGAAGGCAATGAATCTAACCTGTAGAAATTACTACTGCTGTGTACTGATATAATCGCTCTCTCAGTTTTGCAAATTAATTGATCAGACTGCTTCTTTAAAAATGTATCCTGTAATTCATGGCTATTTATTTTTAAAACATCGATTTATGTTGGTAGAAATTTGTGGATATCAACATGTGAATAAGTTTTTCATTCCTATGATTTTCAAAATCATGAGAATATATCCAGAGACATCCAAATTGAGGGGGCGCATATGTATTAAAACATCCAATTATAGGATTCAAAAGTACAAAGATCACACAGATGCAGATGCTTGCATCCAACCATCAGACTGAGCAGTGGGACCCCAATGGAGGAGGTAGGGGAAGGACTGAAGGAGCTGAAGGGGTTTGCAACCCATAGGAAGAACAACAATGTCAACCAAGCAGACCCCCTAGAGCTCCCAGGGACTAAACCACCAACCAAAGAGTACACATGGAGGGACCCATGACTCCAGCTGCATATGTAGCAGAGGGTTGCCTTATCTGGCATCAATGAGAGGAGAGGCCTGTGAAAGCATGATGTCCCAATGTAGGGAAATGCTATGGCAATAGGGCAGGAGTGTGGAGGGGGAGCACCTTCATGGAGGGAGGGGGAGGGAAAAAACCAAAAGTGCAAAGATAATAAAAGATATCACAGACTGAAGCTGACTAGAGAAAGACAGCTAAATTCAGGAATATACCCTCCATTGAGTTCTGGGACAGCAAAGAACATACACAGAACAGAGTTTACTCTGTGTTGTGTGATATCTTAAATATTTTTTATAGAGAGTGGTTCATTTCATGAGTGTACTAACTCTAATAGACATGTACTACTAGCTCTGGCTCAAATATAAAGAAAATGAGGAACAGAGTGGTTAATAACTTTTTTGTACTGTACTGGAGAACAGAATAAAGATCAATACATTCTAGTATATACTGGGGTTCACAAGTAAGTACAGGAAGCATTTCTTGATAGTTCTATATATGATTTATTTTATTCTAACTCAATAGTATTGAAACAATAGAGCCAAAACATCATATCTTGGAAACATGGATTCTGAATTCCAACGGAGAAAAACAGATTGTTAAGGTCTCTTCCCAGGAACCAGAAGAAAACAAGAGAAACTAAGCAGGGTTTGTTGTCAACAACACCAGGCAACCCTTGATGTGGTGGATACTGAGTAAAGAGGTCTACTGTCTCAAAACGTCACAATAGGCATCAATGAATGTCTCTGAGTCTGTATTGATTCCCTTTCTTGCTAGTCACTCACAGAAATGCATGTACAAAAATTGTAGGTTGGAAATGGCAGGTCAAGTTCTTTCAGTCAATTTTGCAAATTGCAGAATTGCTAGTAATTGTAGCACTAATCGGCTGTTTTTCCTCACCCACTTAAATCCTTCAAAATGGTTTAAATGATCAGTTTAGTCAGAGGACCTGGGATTGGCAATCAAGTAACACTAAAGCATACTGATTCGTGGAAAAGCTTTGGGAATAAATACAATTAGCTTTAAGATGTAGCTTTACCACTTGCCAGCTATTAAGTTGGCCTTTTTATTTCTTCTGATTTCAGTACATTTCTTACAGAATGTACTCTATAGAGATAATAACTATCTCTCAAAGTCACTGTGGTTATCAAACATGAGGGCGAATTGTTAAGGACAAAGAAATGTATGTTGCTATTATCATTGTATATTTCCCTTATCAACATCTACTTCATTCTGGCATATGTTTAAATAACTTTCTTTGCTTGATTTCCTACAAAGGGATTCTGGAATTGTTGAATGAAAATTCCCAAAGATGAACCTCCAAAGATTACTAATGAAAACTTTTAAAAGACCTACATCTTGAGTGTTATATTTATATAAACCAAAGGACTTTAGGCATCCACTGAGACTCTTGACAGATTTTGTTCAAAAGAATTTTTGAACATTGACAAATTTTTAAATAGTATTTGAAAGCCATGACATGATACTAGTACACATATTTAAGGGGAAAAAAATATCTATAATACACCACTGTTGTATTCAATTAGAAATGGTGACACTGGTGCTTACCTTTGATTATAAACATAGAGATAACTAGAAAAATATGCATAAATATGTCATTTATTTATATATTACCAAATTCAATCCACCAAGAATTCTGAGAGAAATTTCCTCAAAGAACTTAGCTACAGTCAAGATATTGAGTTACTTTTTAAAGGAGACTAGCGCACCTTGAAGAAAACCAGGCAACTCTAGGACTGAAACAGAGTACATTAAAAACACAAAATAACTTCCACCAGAAACCAAAGACACTCTTCAAAGATAGCAAGAAGTTAAGAGCCAAGTACTCACCTATATACTCAGCTTTTGGAAAGCTGACACAGGATTATTTGATCCTAGAAATTAGAGGCCAGACTAGACCATATTACAAGACTTTCTCTCCATTAAAGGAAAAATAAAAAGAAAGACATGGAAGAGAAGTGAAGGAAAGAATAGGAGACAAGAAAGGAAGAGAGAAGAGGGAAGATGTCAAGATTTAATTCAACAAATGTAGCACAAATCCATAGGGGCCACACTTGTTTCATACAGGGGCCACACTTGATTCATAGAGAATGATGTAAGTATGAATAATGATATTAATGATTATTACCAATGTCATAAAATGTATTGTAATAGCGAAAATTGTAATTAGTCATTTAATTAAAAGTTTGATAAAATAAAGCTATGACATTTACATAATTTTCAAGTATACCCTTAAAAACTGTTTATCAACTAATTGATGAGAAAGATAAACTTACAATGATGAAACCTAGAACATTCTACATTAAACAAATGATTAAATTGAATATTAATTGTAACTGATCAAGTAAAAATTGTAAATTACCTGATGGGACACACACACACACACACACACACACACACACACACACACAAAAACCAAAAAAACAAAAAAACCAAGCACTGGTATTGGCGTTCCTCCCAAAGGTGCAAAAATTAAGTGTGATAATCATAGGACTTTGATCACATCTGAAAATGGGATATTCTTCAAAATAACAGCTATGATCTTTCAAATTGGCAAGATTATAATAAACAAGTAAAGAGTAAAAAGATGATCTGGAAACAGAGAAACATAAATGAATGGAAAGTATATATCTGAGTGAAATCCTTTCCATGCAGATCAGGATGGTGATATTTGTCAAAGCAGACTGATGCAAAATTTGCAAATACTGAGACAAACATTTTAAGTTCCTAATTTGGGTCATTAGATGGAACACATGTAACCAAAACAAAAACAAATTTGCAAAAACTTTAACCCAAAGAATTCAAGAGAGATGGGACATCAGATTGACAAGAATAACATTTTTTGTTTTGTCTTTCTGGATTTTCTTTATATTTGTAATTACCTCAAAATTTTTATTATTAAATTGTATTTATTTTAAAAGTCAGTTTTATTTTTAAAAAGTAAAATAAGCAGAATAACTTCCTATAACATTTAGCCTTATATATCAACTTGACTAGGCTGAGGTACCCAGATTGTTCAGTCAAATATTTTCAAGGATATTTATATAAAGCAGTGTTTTAGATTCTGATATATTTAATTCAGCAAATGTAGCACAAATCCATAGAAACTTCAGTGTGTGTGAGTGTGTGTGTGTGTATGTTTGTGTGTGTGTGTGTAAAAAATAAATAACTCCTCTATATCATATTGATTGTATTTCCCTAAAGAATCTCAACAATGGCACTTGATCAATAATTTAAAATTTCCTAAACTAATATTTTATGAGAATGCATGGCCTTTGTTGAGTGCACTTCAGGCTACTCAGGAAAAAATAGTAAAGTGAATATGTATACATATATATGGATAATATACTGTTAATTATTTTGTTTCTAAATATTGACTCAAATGTTCATCAAATGTAAGATCTGAACTAGTCACTTTCCAGAGTCAGGCCTTAGGAAGTTACTTGGTAGCCTCTGCACTGTAGATGCCACACAAGAGCTTTGCCAGCCTCAGGTATCTGAACTCTGTATCAGTATTCTTTGTAAGGCCTTCTTTGACAGAAAAGTCTCAATGCAGAATTGTTAAGAATTCAGAAAAGTACTTCACAAGAATCAACTAAGCAAGGTACATAAGAACACACAGAGACTGAAGCAGCTAGCAGGGGCCTACATAGGTCTGCACCAGATCCTCTGCATATATATTATAGCTATTAGCTAGTATTTTTAGGGGATTTTTGACTGTGAGAATGAGTAGGATTCTGACTCTTGTGCTTGCTTTTGGGACTTATTTTCTTCTGCTGAGTTGCCATGTACAACTTCAATATGATAGCTTTTTCCTTCTTCTCATTATACTTTATTTTGTCTTGTTTGATTGGTATCTCTTAGAAGCCTATTTCTTTCTCTTTTTTTTATTTTATTTTTTTAATTTACATTCCAAATCACTTCCCCTTTCCCGTTTCCTCCCTCCCTGAAAGTCCCATAAGCCCCCTTCCCTCCCTCTTTTCTCCATTCAACCCCCTCTTGTTACTCTGTCCTGGCGTTCCCCTACATCCAGTCTTTCCAGGACCAGGGTCTCTCCTTCCATCTTTTTAGAAATCTATTGATATGCGGATTGTGTCTAGGGTATTCCGAGATTCTGGGTCAATATCCCCTTATCAGTGACTGCATACCATGTGTGTTCTTTTGTGATTGGGTTACCTCACTAAGGATGATATTTTCAAGTTCTGACCATTTGCCTAGGAATTTCATGAATTCATTGTTTTTAATTGCAGAGTAGTATTCCATTGTGTAGATATATACCACATCTTCTGAATCCATTCCTCCGTTGAGGGACATCTGGGTTCTTTCCAGCTTCTGGCTATTATAAATAAGGCTGCTATGAACATAGTGGAGCATGTGTCCTTATTGCATGCAGGTAAAGTCTCTGGGTATATGCCCAGGAGTGGTATAGCCGGATCCTCCGGGAGTGTCATGCCCAGTTTCTTCTAATGTAACACAGAAAGGGAATGGACCTAGAGTGGAAGGAAGATAGGGAGTAACTGGGAAGAGTAGAAAGAGACAAAACAATGATCAGTATATATTGTATGATAAAGGAGTCTATTTTCTTTTTTTAAATTCTTATTAAATTATTGACTTACATCCCAAATGTTGACCCCCTTCCAGGTCCCCAAGTTCTTCACCCCATCCTCCATTCCCTTTGCTTCTGAGAGGGTGCTACACACACACACACACACACACACACACACACACACACACACACACCTAACTCACCCCCACCAGCAACCCATTTCCTTGGAGCATCAAATTTCTACAAGACTAGGTACATCCTTTCCCACTGAGGCCAGACAAGGCAGTCCTCTGGTACATATGTGCTGGAGGCCATGGACCAGTCTATATATGCTCTTTGGTTGATGACTTAGTCTCTGGGAGCTCTCAGGGGTCAGGGTTAGTGGATACTGTTATTTTTTCTATGGGGTTGCAATCCTTCAGTTCCTTCAATCCCTCCCCTAATTCTTCCATAAGGGTCCCCAACCTCAGTCTAATAGTTAGCTCTGGAGTCTATTTTCAATAAAAGAAAATTACTGCATTGAAGAATCAGCATCAAACTCTGTGAAAGAGGCAGAACCTCACTACTAGACATTCTATGCATTCTAAGTGATTCTCTCACTCATCATAACCCCACAGTTTCTGCTGTCCATGCTATCATTATGAACTGTAGTAGTTTCTCAACAGGACCATCTCCCAGTATAACAAAAAGCTTCATTAAACTCTGCAAAATCCCATTTTTTGAGTCCAGTATTAATATTTTCAGTATATGAATGATTTTCCTATATGTGTCAAGACATCAAAAACATGCTAATAACATGGAATGCATATTTCACTGCTCAAAGGGAAGTTAAAATGATCACGAGAATTCCAACCACATATTTGGATGGGCTTTGAGAGTTCATAGATTTACCCAACTTCCAGTTCAGTCTGTTTAATTTTGAAGATGTGATCTCTCAGCTTTGGTCACCTGCCACCATGCCTCTGTGACATGGATTCTGATTCTGGTATCATAAACCAAAAATAAACTCTTTCTTCTATAAGTCTCCTTTGATCATTTTATTTTATCACAGTAACAAAAGTAACTAATTTAGAAGTAGGAAGGAGGATATAGTCTAAAGGATAGAACTGACTCAGGAGACAAAGATTATGAGAATGTGGGGTCATGTCACTGCCCATCAACTGTGGAGTCTAGGCCAAGTTCAAGAGGTCATAGATTAGTTAACAAATGTCTAGACAAGTCAAGGAGTGGATACATTGCTATCTCAATAATCTGAATCAAAGGTTACCCTGTCCTTGCTGGACAAGTATAAGAATAGAGAGAAAATATAAGCAAAGGACCAGGTGTTAAATAGTCTCTGCTGTGAATAAATCTGATGAGGTCACTAATTCCTCTTTCATAGCAAGTTATATTTCCCAGAAATCAATGGGAACTCTTGAGATAAGGACAGAATCTTGTTTGTACATCATCAGCACCATCACTGTGACTACATAGAAAAGCTTCTACTTAATCTTTACTCCATTCCAAACTGGTTACCATTCCACTTAAGTAAGAGTTTTCAATACATACACAAGCTAAGTTCTCTCCTCTTGGCCTCAGCTCACTTCTCCCCTTGTACCCTATAAGCTCCTTCCTTTATACCCTGAGGGTTTACAAAGGCTTCTAATTGCCCATAATAAATACTCTGCTTTACTTAGCATCCCCTGGAATGCAGAACAAATAGGAGGAAGATGAAAAAAGGAAGGAAGAGGAGAAAAAGGAGGAAGATGAGGAGGAAGAAGAAAGTTTATTTCAGTATACTTTAAATCAAATAAAATCTGATTTTTACCTGTGCTGTTACATTGAAAACATGTTCAGACAAAGCCATTCTGAACTTTTCTTTCTACTATTTTCCTATGCATATACTCCTTTAAATCAGATATTGAGAAGAGCATTCTGAGAGCTGCCTCTTCTGTCTTCCATATGCCTTCTTTGACAGACAATTCCAAATCCAGAAGGTTTTCAGACATTGCCATCTTTCAAGCTGCAACCCCTCTACCCACACACTCCACCTTGTTCCTCACCTCCTGGCATTTTAGCCTCACTCTTACAGAAAGCAAATGTTACATGTTTTAGCATTAAAATCCCTGGATCAATTGCATTGATGATCATTTCAAAATGGAAAGGAGGTATTATAGGAGAAGTAACAGTAATTACATACAACTTAATTTCCTAATAAGTTACATCTTTATTTTTTCAGGTTGTATGTAATTATTAAAGAATACATATGCATATATAAATATATATAATTCATAAGAAAAAGAAGCTATAAATTTGAAAGAGAACAAGGAAGCACTATAGGAAGGTTTGGTGGGAGGGAAGAGAAGAAGGAAGCGATATAATTATGTTATAATTTCAATAAATAATTAAATATGTACTTCTTATTAGGACACTATTATCCTCGTAATTTCTATTCCTCGTAATTCAACTCCAAAACACCTCCTTAGAGAAACCTGCTATTTCTTCTCCTTTTTTGTTCCCTATCAGACTCTATAGCTCCCTCTTCTGGTCTCCATTCATTTCACACTAACCTCTTCTGAAGTCAAGTTTCCACCTAATCAGCGTTTTTTATTAATCATTTAACTGTCATGTTCCACACACTGCTAATTCCACAAAGAAAGGAAGGAATCGTGTATTATCTTTGCTTGCGGACTCTTTAGTAGAATTCTTAAAGAGAAGAATTTTTGATAAACACTGAGGCTTCAATAAACACTGATGGATGAAGTTAAAAACAAATTCTTCACAGCTTGCTAAGTTTTGTTCTGAACATATGCATACTTTGAGCAGCCACATACAAAACTCAGCCTAACTGAAGGAGCTGAAGGGATTTGCAACCCATCGGAAGAACAAGAATATCAACCACAGACCCTTCAGAGCTCCCAGGGACTAAAGCACCAATCAAAGAGCACACATGGAGGGACCCATGGCTCCAGCCGCATATATAGCAGAGGATGGGAAGAAAGGCCCTTCCTTGGTCCTGTGAAGGCTCGATGCCCCAGTGTAGGGGAATGCCAGGGCAGGGAGGTGTGAGTGGGTGGTGGGGGGAGAATCCTCATAGAGGCAGGGGAAGTGGGGGGATGAGATAGGAGGTTTGGGGAGGGAAACCAGGAAAAGGGACAATATTTGAAATGTAAATAAATAAAATATCCAATAAAAGAAAAAAGAAAAAAAACTCAGCCTAAACAACTCTGTCGCCCTTCTATTCTTCCCACTATAGATTCAGCTAGAACCTCCATCTGGGAGGTACCCATGACACAACCTCAAGGACTAAAAATGGGAAACAGTGCAAGTTGGAAAATGCTTTTCACTAGTGATAGAAAATAGTTTAACTAATGTTTTCTCCTAGAAGACCATCTCTAGGTAGATTCCACGAAGGAGGTCTTTGAGATGAAGTTCCGTGTAAGTATAGATTTATTAAATCTGGGGTTGAAAACTCTTAGTGAATAGGGAAAACTGAAAATCATTGAGGAAGAAGTCAAATGATCCATCACGTGTGGAATTTCACATAAAGTTTCCAGAGCCAAAACAACTTGATCTCACAGAGCAATCTACCTTGGCATTGGACCTCTTTGAGACTGGAGCTAGTCTTTGAATTTACAAGCTCACTGGTGTTTATTGGTAAGGAACCATCCCCCAAATCGGTAAGTGGTTAAAGGAGACGAATTCTTAGTTCCCACCATTTTATGTAAAAATCCAAAGTGGCTCAGTAGCCTCAGTGTGATGTTCAAGGAAGAACCACAGATACAACCAATCTCTGAAGGCAAAAGACCATAAAAGACCAACAGGGGCTAAACAGGTAGAAGAAACCTGTCTGAAGGGAAACATCAGAGGGATCCATTTGGACTGTATTCCTGATGATGATCCTCAACTGACCTTCTTCACAGGAGCCCTGGGTAGATGGACAGAGACAACCACCCCAAGTCAGCAGACTCCACTGCACACAGAATGTGTGTCTGTGTCATACAAACAGAAGCATCAATTGTCCTAAAGTAACTGTCATTCTTGAATGGTAGCATCTTGTGCAAAGTCAGAAAAACATGACACATTGCTAAAGACAAGCATGATGACTTAGAGAGATGAGGTTTAGGAATCAGGAGAAAGAAAATGTCAAAACCCCTATATTCAGTCCATTCATTCTTTAATTGTGAAGAGTAACATCTACCATGAAAAAAACTATTGATGTGATTAGACATGTGTAATTTTAACTTATGTGAAATATTAACTTAAAATGAAACATAATATAAAATGACTTACCAGTGGTATCTTTATCATTTTGTTTTCTGTTTTGCTTTACTTGCAAAGGATCCCCAGTGCTGAGAGCATTAAGTACCAGGCTCTGCAAAATGAGCAAAACTTGTTAACATAAATTTGTTAACATTTCAGATATGCCCTTATTGCCAAAATGCTTTTTAAGTCCAAAGCACAGTTCTGCTACTACAAGGAAATCAAAATTAAAACATAGTCCACACCTGAGGAGCAGTGTTGAAACGACAATGGCTGTTCTACCTGTTCTAACCGGGTGACAAAGCCGAGTGTCCATTGCCTTAAGAAAGACTTAAGCGATATAAGACATCAAAAGTCTAATGCAGAATTTGGTGATGAGAAAGAGCTTACATAGAATGAAGGACATTTTAATTGGACTTGAGGGGAAAATTGCCTAGACTTTAATATTCAAAATTATTTGAGTTGTCACTCACAGAATCAGAATGGTCATGATCTTTGCACCATAGAGGTTCCATTCCAGAGAGAGTGGCAAATACATGATTGACAGATAAATTGCTGAGCACATACAGAATAAACATGGACTGGTAACTGCTATGAAAGAAAGTAAAATAGATAAAGAGGAATGGAAAGAGATGCAGTCTTTCTAGTCTAACAGGGAAGAAGAGAACGAGACTTGGCATATCAACCCTACTCCTGGGCAGGTCCCATGCCCAAGGATAGTAGGCCAACACAAAGTGCACTCCATGCTTGTTTTCTGTGTTTGGTTATGTGTGTGTAAGAGACACAGAGACAGAGACAGAGACACAGAGAGACAGAGGCAGAGAGAGAGACAGACAGACACAGACATATACAGAAACAAAGTCAAAGACAGACATAGGAAAAAGAAAGACAGAATATGAAGTTGGGTATACAGAGATGTAAGGAACTGGCAGAATTGGTGAAGGGGAATAAAAGAACAGTTTGATAGATTTGGTGAACACCAAGAAGCCAGGGTGTTTGTAACTGATGAGAAGCAGAGAAAAGGTCAGGGGGACACTGGAGGTGTGTGGAGCTTGAAGCAATAGAGGACAGTTTAGGTCAAACAGCCACAAAGCATCACAGCTCGCAGAAATAACAGAGTGTCTTATTGACTATGTCCTTTGCCTTACAGAAGCTTTCCAATTTCACAAGGTCCCATTTATCAATTCTTGATCTTAGAGCATGAGCCATTTGAGTTCTGTTTAGGAAATTTCCCCCTGTGCCAATGAGTTCGAGACTCTTTCCCACTTTCTCTTCTATTAGATTCAGTGTATCTGGTTTTATGTTGAGGTCCTTGATCCACTTCAACTTGAGATTTGTTCAAGGTAACAAATATGGGTCTATTTTCATTTTTCTGCATACAGATTGCCAGTTAGTCCAGCACCATTTATTGAAGATGCTTCTTTTTTCCATTGTATATTTTTGGCATCTTTGTCAAAGATCAAGTGTCCTTAAGTGTGTGATTTTATTTCTGGGTATTCAACACTATTCCATTGATCAACATGTCTGTCTCTGTACCAATACATACCATACACGTTTTATCACTACTGCTCTGTAGTAAATCTTGAGGTCAGGGATGGTGATTGCCCTAGCCCTTCTTTTATTATTAAGAATTGTTTATGCTATTTTGGGGTTTGGTTTTTTTTTGTTGTGTTTTGTTTTTTGCCTTTTCAAATGAATTTGAGAATTGCGCTTTCCGTGTCTTTGAAGAATTGTGTTGGTATTTGGATGGGGATTGTATTGAATCTGTAGACTGTCTTTAGTTGTATGGCCATTTTTACTATATTAATTCTGCCAATTCATGAGCATGGGAGAAAATCAACAACTTACAGGTTGGGAAAAAAATCTTCACTAACCCCACATCTGCTAGAGGGCTAATATCCAAAATATATAAAGAACTCAAGAAGCTAACCACCAAAAAAACCAAACAACCCAATCGAAAAGAAAAATGAGATATAAAACTAAACCAAGAATTCACAACAGAGGAATCTGGAATGGCTGAGAAGCATCTAAATAAATGTTCAAAGTTCTTAGTGATCAGAGAAATGCAAATCAAAACTACCCTGAGATTCCACCTTACACCAAACAAAATGGAAGACCAAAACCTCAGGTGACAACACATGTTATCAAGATGTGGAGAAAGAGAAACACTCCTCCATTGGTGGTGGGATTGCAAACCAGTACAACCACTCTGGAAATCAATCTGGAGGTTCCTCAGAAAAATAGAAATAGATCTACCTGAAGAACAAGCAATGCCACTCTTGGGAATATACCCAAAAGATGCCACCAGGCACGTGTTCGACTACGTTCATAGTGACCTTGTTTGTGATAGCCAATAGCTGGAAGCATCCTAGATGTCCCACAACAGAAGAATGGATAAAGAAAATGTGGTTCATTTACACAATGGAATAATACTCAGCTATTAGGAACAAGGACATCCTGAGTTTTGTAGGCAAATGAATGGAACTAGAAACTATCATCCTGAGTGAGGTAACTCAGACCACAGTAAGTGGATATTAGCCAAAAAAAAAATAAATAAAAATAAAAAAATAAAAAACAGAATACCCAAGATACATTCCACAGAACTCAAAAAGGTCAACAAGCTAAGGGGCCCAAGTGAGGATACCTCAGCCCCACTTGGAAGGGAGAAGAAAACAAACACAAGTAGGGGTGGAGGGGGGGACCTGAAAGGGAAAGCAGACAGGGGTTGGGGGAGAGGGGAACCTAATCTAGGATTGGGTGAGGGAAAAGTACTGAAGACCTGAGGGTCAGCAGAAAGAATGAAAACAGGCAACCTCAGGAGGTAGGACGTTGGGAGGATCCTCCAGAATGCACCAGAGACCTGGGAGATGAGAGACTCTCAGGACTCAGAGGAACCATCGATGAAATGTCCGACAGTAGAGAGAGGGAACTTATAGAGTCCACCTCCAGCATGAAGACAGGGCATCAAGTGAGGGAGGTGGGGGCATCCTACAGTCACAACTCTCATCCATAATTGTTCCTGTCTCAAAGAACTGCAGGGATGGAAATGGAGATGTGCCTGAGGAAAAGAAAGTCCAGCAACAAGCCCAAAGTATGATCCAGCTCAAGGGGAAGTTCCAAGGTCTGACACTATTACTGAGGCTATGAAGTACTCACAAAAAGGAACCTAGCATGACAACACTCCGAAAAACCCAACAAGCAGCTGAAAGAGCCAGATGCAGATATTTTCACCCAAGCAATGGACAGAAGCAGCTGACCCCTGTGGTTGAATTAGAGAAAAGCTGGAAGAAGCCAAGGAGGAGGGTGACCCTGTAGGAGGACCAGCAGCCTCAACTAACCTGACTCCTCTGAGATCTCTCAAACACTGATCACCAGCCAGGCAGCATATACAAGTTAATATGAGGCTCCCAACACATATACAGCAGAGGACTGCTGAGTCTGGGTTCGGTTAGAGAAGATGCACCTAACCCTCAAGAGAATGGAGGCCCTAGGGAGTTTAGAGATCTGGTTGGGGGTGAGGACATCCTCATGGAGACAGGGGGTAGGGAGGAGTTATGGGATGTGAAACAGTCAGAGGATGGACCGGGGTGGAGGAATAAAGTCTGGAGTGATAAATAAATAAATAAATAAATAAATAAATAAATAAGAAATAACAGAGTGTGACCAACCTCAAGCTAATATATAACACATTACTCTGGTGACAGCAAGCACAATAAGCCTAAAACAGGAAAATTTAAGTCTCTTATATAGGGGTTACCAAGGAGTCCTAACTTCTTGTCACTGTTTTCCTAGGCCAATCCAAGGCTTGTCCTTCCAGTAGTTTTTTCTGCACTAGCCCTTTCAAGACTAAGATTTCAGTCCCACGAGCCAAATAGGTAGGGATCATGGTTACAAGAAACAACCACAGAGACAGAGGGCATTCCACTGTTAATACTGCCTTAGTCTCTCTCATGCTAATGTTATGTAAGGTCTATGCCTTCAGAGCACCAGAGTTGGCAGAGACCATGACGACACTTGTTACTTTTGTCCAGTTGATCATCTATCATTTTTTAGCTTGCCTCTGCCGACATGTGTGACAGCTAAATGGTAGTTTTGAGGGGATCTCTGTGATGCTAAGGAGTGACTTAAAAGCAATGAAGGGACCATCGGTGTGGCTGTTAGGCTAGACTTATTACGAGCATATGGTATCTGAAGGTGCCTGAGTCCCTTTATGATGACTAGAAGGATTCTATCATGAGACATCCTGGACTTTATTGGCACCACGGAATGATGCTAACCACATCAGGGTTTCTGAGGTACAGAAATTCACTGACTGGCATAGAAGCCTGTAGTTGTTCCTCATATAGCTCATTGGGGGACCATGAGTACCTTCACCCCCATGGAAATGTCTTCTTACTTGAGAGAATGTTACAGGAGAAAAAAAGCTTATATCTACCTCACAGCTCTACTGCAGTTTCGAAAACACGAAACCAGCAACAAAATGAGAAGGTCAAGTTAAGAAAAACATACCTCTCCCTCTTATCTTTGCCTCGATACCTAGTCTTATAAATCAGGACAAAAGGAAATTATCTCTAGCACTAGCATGCGACACTGGTACAGGACTTTGCCATTTACAAAGTGTGCATGTTCGAAATTAGTTTTTATTCATTTGATTATCACAACCAGTCAGCAGGATATGTGTGTGTGTCAGAGAGCATTACCATATTAAAGATAGAAGGCGGGAAAACATACAAACTATTAGACAAAAATAAAGAAAGAAAGCAAGCAAACCTGAGGTCCTGGCATACATAGATAGTTCTCATGAAAAAGTGGGCTGGAGAAATGAATGACTCTTACTCTTGTGAATGTGTATTTTACTGGATGCATTTTTAAGTCAATGCTGAGTACAGAAGATGCTAGAAAGATTGGGCAATAATGGCCTAACAGCCCACATGCAGACATAATGCAGAGATGCAGAAGTCATCACCTTCCAGGAAGTACTTTCCACTCAGCTGTAGAGAGCACAGTCAGCACAACCCTCCCAGCTGTCAGCTCCTCAAGGATCTGTCCTACCTGCAGAAATTCAATCCCCTCACTGAGTCAACCACCAGCATTTGGCAGCTGAATGAAAGTAGAAATATGAAGACCTTGACACTTTGATTCATTGCCAATAAATAAATAAGTATATAAGTAAATAGCCTCCAATAGCATTGACTCTGGAACCTCCCAGTAGATTGACTTTTCAATCCTGTACCTTCTTGACCATCCCTGTTTTATGTTTTATGTTTCTTCGTTTGTTTTTCTTTTATAGGTATCAGTTGTATGTTTCCTACATGCCAGTGTCTGTTTCTTTTGTATCTAGATTATACCAGTTGTTCTGAAAATAACCAAGAATGTCGGTAAAAAGATGAAAAGTTGGAGTTATATCACTCAGACCTGGCTGCCCTGTTATCTCTTTACTAGCACCTGGCAAAGCTTTGGTGCAAGGTGTTGGTTTGGTTGTTAAAATGTGTCCCAGGAATGCAGCAGAATGTAGAAATAATTAGGTGGCCTTAAGAGAAATGGTGAAGCTATAGCAACCATAGTGTTGGATGATATTTACAAGCATGATCCATGTGCCATGTAGAGAAACATAATAAACAGGTGAGAGCCAATAATACATGATTCAAAAATCAAGGGTGAAACTAAAGGGTTGCATCTTCCACATACAATTGAGTTCTTATCTCCTGGCACAGGAATGGGGAGAAATCTGAACTTAAGGCATAAAAAGGACAATGTCTGGAGGCTAGAGAGAAGGCTTAGCAGGTAAGTACACAGAGGACCTGGATACAGTTCCCAGATCCCAACATGGTGGCTCACATGGCAGTTCACAACCATCTGTAATTCCAGTTCCAGGGGATTCAATGTCCCACCTATGCAGAAGATACATACACATGTATACATGCCAATGAATTCTCATATACATACAAATAAATAAAAATAAAATATTTTTAAGACCAATGTCTGAAAGTTAAAGGAAAGTTAAGTATCCATATCAGTCAGGTGCATTAAGTCAAGGTCAGGACCCAGATCTGAATATCCTAAGTAGCAATGTGTAAGTGGATAGATTCAAGACCTATAACACACCAGTTCAGTGTCTGCTGAGTTCACTGAAGAGATTCATTCAGCTTTCCCAAATAAGAGGCAGCACTACCCATCCTAGACAGAAAGACACCAATGCCAAAGCATCTTTCCCACCAACGACCCTGCCCCTGAAAAAAATAATGCGTCCCTCTGGATGGATTTGCCTTTGTTCCAACAAGGCCCCACCTAAGGGTTAAATCATAACATAACACAACCAAAAACATGGTGTAAGAAATAAACATGGGAAGGAAGAAACCGTGTGCTTAAGTAAAATCAAACATGGAAGTGCAGATGCTCAACATGCTTAAACAAACAGGACGGAACCTAAAACTTGGTAAGGAAGATTCTTGATTTAAGAGCTCTCTCTCTCTCTCTCTCTCTCTCTCTCTCTCTCTCTCTCTCTCTCTCTCTCTCTCTCTCTCTCTCTCTCCAAATACAGGATTTGACAGCTGACAATGCTCCCAGGAGCTGGTATCACACACCCAGATGTTTCAAGATCGTTTTAGATACAATTTCTGACTTGACATTGAATCCTAGAGACAATTAAAGGAAAAGTACATGGGAGTCAGATAACAAAGGGACTCTTCCACAAATCCTATTTCATTAGTAAATACTGAAATTGGTAGTAATGGCAAATAACACAGCCCACAGAAGGGCCTGAGGACTGTAGAGAAGACAGCAACAGTCATGTGCAGATGTTCTAGTGGAAGCCTTGAAACTGCCTCTATGCTAAACCAAGAATAAATAGACTGCAGAATAGCACCTGTTATAGACAGGGAATGGCAATGATTTGTACCACCATTAAAGACATAAGAAAGACAAAAGCAATATTCTCCAATATGTCATGATTGAAATCTTCACTATGGGGCTGTGGTACCAGTTGGGATGTCAGTGATGATTGCAAGTTACAGCAACCTCAACCAAGCAGTATCCCTGGTCAAATCCCCAATGCCGCTTTGGCATCTCTGCCAAGGCAGATGATCTTCAGGTTTGTTGGTTGCTGGATGCAGTAATCACCCAAAATACTCAGGTAAGAATTATAGCTTAAAAATGTGCTTCTGAGTTCATCTGCCCTTGTAATTTTTATTTCCCTGATATTACTTCTAAGTTTTAAAATTGTATTTAGCTCATCTTTATGAACTATTGTTTTGTTTAAATTTTCTACCTTTTTGTTTCTGGACAATTTCTGAGTGCTTGTTAAATTATTTTTTGGCTGCTTCAAATAATACTATAATATATAACTTAATGGTATTCAGACATTAACACAGAGCAAAATAATATTGTCACTTAAAAGTGTCTCAGTGGGGAAGAGTGCACATACAGCACACCAAAGTAACTTACAGAAACAAAGCTATTGTAGTGGTTTAAATTAAATATTAAAATTCTTTAACATTTCTTCTTTTCAAAACCAGAACAAAGTGGTCAAGAAGAAGGAATTTGGATATGGAGGATAGAGATAGATAGATAGATAGATAGATAGATAGATAGATAGATAGATAGATAGATAGATTATGTTGTTGAAAAATAAATTTAGTTACATAATGACAAAACAAACAAATTAAAAAACATTATCTACATGAGCTCGCAGCAGCTGTGGTTGCCCACACTACGCATGCATAAGACAAGTCATGCCAACAGCCAATCATGGATCAGGAAAGAATTTGTTGCTCCTGTTTGCCTCTGCCGAATTCTTGGTAACTGATGGGTTGTTGGGGAAGGGCAGTCTTGACCTTCTGTTTTATAACGCCAGACTCATAGAATACTTCCAAGCCCATAGACACACTAGCTATCCAGGTTAAAATCTGGGGATTAGAGGCACAAGGATAACAAAAGGCTAAGAGGAATAGAGAGAGTAGGGAAATGTAAGCAATGAAATGACATAGGGTGTATGCATGGTCACCTGGCCATAAATGGAATGTGATTAATCAAACTGCACTATCTACAGGTAATGAAACAGTTACAGAACAAATGTAACCAATAAAAATAATCATTGTCTATCTGAAAAATTAAATTCAATGAAAATGTTTAGCTAACAATGCTGACATTGCCTAGGGGGAAAAAGATTTCACAATTTACCTACATTAAGAAGTTAAAACTCAAGCCTCAATACAGACAGAATGTTCCTCAGATCCTAAAGAGCATCCATTTAAAGCATATAGATGACACACCCACTCACAAAAACACATAAACCAAGATTACCAGCAACACTTTTTAATATTATGCTAAATAACCAGAATGGTCTGTAGATAGTGGCAGTATTTTAAAAGACCTTTAATTTCTCTAACAGTATTTAGCAATTCCCCTTAAAATAAGGAAGAATTGTTAATCTCTAGCATTTGGTAATAAGATGCAAGATTCTGAAGTTTTTCTTCTAATTAGTAATACAGGCTACACTAGAAAGTTCTTTGTAAACTTAGAAATAAATCATTTTAGCCACCAATTAATGGGAAATTATTAAATAACTACAATCCACTCTTGTTCTGTTTGCATATCTTTTTTCCATTGAAAATGGGAGTTTTTGTAGCAAGATTTGTTACTGTGAAAAACCATTAACAATAGACTACATAATCTAAATGGGAAATAATATTCTACATAGATCCAAGACAAACAGGGCATTTAGTGTTTGAAGAAGATGACAGGAAAGATGGATTATTCAGTATTTGGGAGCAGAGAAAGTACATACTCAGAGAAAGATAAAAGTAGAATGTCACCCCTTAGAGTAAAATACTAAGTGAACGAAGCACTTAACTGTAAACCGTGTGTCTATGTTCATAATCAAATGCCTGTATTTAAGGTCCCATCCCTAGATGAAGAGCTACAGGCTCATGGGTGTCATGAGAAAAATAATCAGTTTTCTCCAGGGATGAGACCCCCTTCATCAATCATGAAATCCCAAGTTGTCATTCCTAGGAACATATACATATATATATATATATATATATATATATATATATATATATATATGAACACTAAATGGACTCAGCAGGTTGTATTTCTATTTACATGCCATATAAATGTATATATGTAACAATAATTAAAGAAAAAAGGTCGTAAATTTAGGAGTTAGTTGAGGGGTCCAGAGGAGAAAATGGAGGGTGAAAATGATGTAAATATAGTCCATGTATATGAAATTCTCAAACAGTGTATTTAAATTTTTAAATAACTAAATAATAAATAAATAAAAGCTTTAAACCAACTTAGAATATATCAGTTATCCACTATCAGACAAACATCCTAAATAATGAGGCTGAGATGATTTGAAAAGTTGGATCCAATGATTATCAAAATCCAGTAGAAAGAGAACAATTTAAAATAACATCATGGGGGGCTGGAGAATGGCTCAGAAGTTAAGAGTAGTGACTGCTCATCCAGAGGTCCTGAGTTCAATTCTCGGCAACCACATGGTGGCTCACAACCATCTGCAATGAGATCTGATGCCCTCTTCTGGTGTGTCTGAAGACAACTACAATGTACTTATATAAATAAAATAAATCTTTTTAAAAAATTAAAATAACATCATGGGGTAGGAGAGATGGCTCAGCAGAAAAGAGCACTGTTGCCCTTCCAAAGGACTTGAGTTTGATTCCCAGCACTCACAACAGTGACTCAGAGCCAGCTCTACCTTGAGTTCCAGGGGAACTGACACCTCTGGCCCTCACAGCACCTGCATGCACATATACTTCGCCATATATAGACAGTCACATCTACACATAAGTAAAAATAAAAATAAGAGCACTATTCTACAGCATCAGATAAACCAATAGGAGACAACACTAAGTCCAGAAAAAGACAAACACACATGAGGTCTCCTGATTTATTAAGACTTTACTGCCACAACTCACTGGGGGAAGGAATGGCACTCACCATTAAAAACGATACTCAGAGCTATTGAATTTCTTGGAAGAAAAATCAATCCTGAGCCTAACCTTAATTTTAACTTAAACTAGATTTCAGTCATAAACATGGCAGCTAAAAATGTAAAGCTCCTTTGAGAAAATTAAAGAGAATATCTGCGTGACTCTGATGTAAGGTAGCACTTTCTAAATTAAAAACGCACATTTTAACCATAAAAGACTGTGAAAGAATCTCTGCCAATCAAAACTGACCAAGGAGCCACCACACAGTACGACAAGCTATCTACAACACATATACCCCATATGGTCTGAATGTTTCTAAAAACGTTAATCAAAAATTATGCAAAGACAACCCTGGTATGCTGAAACATGTCTTTGATCCCAGAATTTGGGAGATGGGGCTGACATCAAGAGTCAAGGTTATCCTTAGCTACACATAACAAGAAGGTCAGCCTGGGTTATATAATACCATACTTCAAAACATGTCAGGGGAGAAGGAAGAAGAAGAGGAGAAGGAAGAACAGCAGGAGGAGGAGAAAGGAAAGGGCTCATAGTTTAGATGGTTCACCCCAAAATCACTTAATCTCATTAGCTTGTTCGGAAAACCACCATGATGGCAGGTGTGTGGGGCAGAAGAGTCCTTCAGCTACTCTCATACATGAAGCAGTGCATCAGGCTACAGAGAGCCAAGAATAAGATACTCCCCCAAGAACCTGTCCTCTGGGACTGACATTCCACCTAAAGTTTTGCTTCCTAAAGTAGTACCACCAGCCAGGGTCCTAAGCTTTAACACAGGAGCCTCTAGGGGGCATTTTATAGTCAAACTAAATACCTTGTAAAAGAAGTGCAGACAGCTGGGTGGTGGTAGGGAACACCTTTAAACCCAGCACTCAGGAGGCAGAGGCAGGTAGATCTCTAGGCCAGCTCTACAGAGAGAGACGGAGACGGAGACGGAGACAGAGACAGAGACAGAGACAGAGACAGACAGACAGACAGACAGAGACAGACAGACAGAGACAACGAGACAGAGACAGAGAGATACAAAGAGATGATACAGAGAGATATAGAGACAGACATATCAGAGGGGCACATGCTCTACTATGTTCATAACAGCCTTATTTGTAATAGCCAGAAGCTAGAAACAACCCAGATGCCCCTCAAACAAAGAATGGATACATAAAATGTGGTTCATTTACACAATAAAATACTATTTAGCCATTGAGAATGAGATTTGCAGGTAAACAGATGGAACTAGAAAAGATCATCCTGAGTGAAGTAACCCAGACCCAAAAGTATGTGTATGGTATGTACTCACTAATAAGTGGACATTAGCTCAAAAGAACAGAATACCTAGGATACAACCCACAAAACTTAAGTTTAACAAGCAGAAAGGCCCACGTGAGTATACTTCAATCCCACTTAGGGGAAGGAAATAATCACCGGGAGGCAGATGGAAGGAGAGACCTGAATGGGAGAGGGATGGGAAAGGAGAAAAGGAGAACAGGATCAGGCATGGGGGGGCCAGGAAAGAAGCCCAGAGGGCCAGCAGAATGAATGGAAATATGCAGCATGGAAGGGTGAGGTGGGGTTACCTCTAGAAAGTACCAGAGACCTGGAATGTGAGAGAGTCTCAGGACTCAATGGGAGTGACCTTAGATGAAATGCCCAACAGTGGGGAGAGGGGACTGGTAGAGTCTACCTCCAGTAGATAGACAGAGCCTCAAGTGGAGGGATGGAGTTGCCAACACACAGTCAAAGTTTCTGACCCAGAATTGCTAGTATCTAAAAGAACTTCAGTATAAAAAATGAAGAGACTGAAAGAAAAGCATTCCAGTGACCAACCCAACTTGGGGTCTATCTCATGGGGAGGCCCCAATGCCTGACACTATTATTAATGCTATGGTGTGCTTTCAAACAGGAGTCTAGCATGGCTGTTCCCTGAGAGGCCCAACCAACAGCTGACAGAGACAGATGTAAATACATACGCTCAACCATTGGACTGAAGTCTGAGACCCCTATGGTTGAATTAGGGGAATTGAAGAAGCTGAAGAGGAAAGCAACCTCAGAGGAAGATCAGCAGTCTCAACTAACCCGTACCTCTGGGAGTTCCCAGACACTGAGCTACCAACCAGGCAGCATACACAAACTGGTCCGAGGCCCTGACACATAGGCACATATACAGCAGGGGACTGCCTAGTCTGGCCTCAATGGAAGAAATGCCTAATCCTGAAGAGAATTGAGGCCTCAAGGAGTAAGGAGGCCTGATGGTCGAGGGAACATCCTCTTAAGACAAGGGTAAGGAACTGTGAGGGGGAAACCGGGAAGGGAGGGCAATGGTTGGATTGTAATTAAATATAATAATAATAAATTTAAAATAGAAAAATTTTCTTTAATTTGCATTTCTGTAGAGTCTAATCCAAGTAGCAACATTTCACCGGGTCATTGATAGAAGGGAGCATATCATGGTAGCAGTGGGTGTTACAGCAAACCAGGAAGTAGAGAAAGAACAGGAAAATTTCCTCAGTATTTGTTGGGGTTTGGCTTCAATTACTTAAGAACTTCCCAATAGACCCAAGCTCTTTTTATGAGTCAGAGTCCCATGAATTCTTTGCTGACTTGCATTTGTCATATAGCCAAGGATATTCTTCTTTTACCTCTCTGGAATTACAGGTATACATGACCATGACTGATTTATGCGATGTTGTGGAATGGACCCAGGGCAATCTGAATGCTAAGTAAACCCTATTCTGCTAAACTATGTTCCTAGCTTAGATATCATCTCTTAAAGATCAGCAACAACATTTCCCAACTGGACTCACCTGGGGATCAAGTCCTTAATGTATATCCAGGTAGGGTACACTACTCATATCTAGTCCATAACTGGTATATACCTGATTCAGGTACACATTGATAAATATTGAAGATGTAGACTCTTAAGCACAGCTTCCTTTCCATTATTCTCCACACAAATAACTGAATTGCTTTCTGAGAAATCTGAGCAGTGAATGAATGGCCAGAGAGTGCTTTGAAATGAGTCATTCTAGCTAGACTGCAGAAGTCATGCCCAACAAGAATTCATAAAAACAAATAGTTCTTTATTAACTAAAAAGAACATTTTGACTCTCAAAAAAAACCCATAAAATTTAAAAGAGAAATAATAATAATGAGAGAGTCATTGCCGTAAGTTTAAAGATAAATCACCAGTCAGCCTTTTGGGAAGAGGTTGGAGAAGCAATTAGTTTATTTTTGTCTTCCACAGAACAATGCATAGACAGTAACCCATTATGTGCATGGATTGCAGCAGACCAGCTGAAGTGCTGCATAATTTTAACATTCCACTGGCTTTTCCCAATCAATATTATCAATGTTCTTTCCAAGCATGAAAGCTGGGAATTCAGCTTTCTCAACTTAAAGAAAACACGAGGTCTCATCTTGTGCCTCTGGTTCTCTCTTACGATGCTGTGATGTCAAAGGTAAAATGGATGTCTCCCTTTCTTCTCAGGTTCAATGTTCGCTCTTGATTCTAGAATGATAGAATCTGCCTCTTGGAAGCTATGATGAATGAAGTATGTGTGCTTCCCTAAATTTCTGTCTGAAAGACGTGCTGCAAGAAGAGAATTGCTGGCTGTCAGAACAGAAGACTGTGCTTTCTGTCCCCATGAAATACTTCACCACCTCCAGCCCAAATCGAGAACAAGCATAACCTGTTATCATAAAGCCCTAGGAGAGGAGGTGGAAATCGCTTGCTGTCTTGCTCAGAAAAATATAGATCAGAATCTCAGAAACGCATCAATTGTAATGGCACATTGAAAAGCATTTTTAAGCAATTTCTCTTCAAATGCCTGTTAGCAGCCCTGAATCCACAAAAATCTATGAAACCTATCATTGCTGACTGAGACAATGTGTTAGAAACTACATACGTTATCATTGCTTCTTACCCAATCCTACCATTAATTTTCCTCATAGATGAAAACGATGTGACTCCCACAGCTTAATTTAACAGTCAGTTCCAAGGTTACTGAGCTAGCAAACATTGCAATTGAGATTTGAACTCATGACCATCCATCTTCATGCTCTTCAAGCTACCAAGTAATCACATTGACAGAGATGTGGCTTAAGCCAAGATAATTTCTTCACTCCTTGACTAGAAACTAAATAAATAAACTAAGGAGATTTTTTTTTCATTCCACAGCTCTTCGTTTAGCCAAAATTATCATTCCTAATTTCATAAAAGAAATCAAGACCCATAATTATTTATAATCCATCAGTGGATATCATGTCAGCAAATGAATGTCAGTGATAGGCAATTAAATCTCTTTTAGATGAATTGTTTGATAGGTTTGATAAATGTAAATTTTATCTATATAAGTATGCTTATACAATTTAAATGTTCTTCAATAAGCTAAGGATGGAACACCACAGTGACAGAGACTAGATACCTACTTATTATTAAAAATACTGTCTCTCCTACTTAATTCTCCCCTAAGACAAATACATTTCTGATAATTGAGTTTGATAATGACCATCATCAAAAATCTGTTCTTTCCTTGTCGCTGTCTTTTCTTGACTTTGCCACTCTTTCTTAAGTCTCTGACCCTTCATCTCTTTTCCATCTCAATGCGAAACATTTTATTTTGTATGTTTTTGATATCTCACTTCTATACTTCCATAGACACTAAGAATTAAGCCTAAGATTAAGCTCCAGATGTTTCTGCCTTAAAAGTCCATGAGCCTTCTTTGACCTTATAGTGAGTTTCTGTCATCCTTTCTTGATCTCTTTGTTTACCTCTCTGGATATATCCAGCCTTAGCTGATACATCCCTCTTCCCATTTATTCTTTCCAACACAATTTCTTCTCACCTTCCTATTGTACCTGTACTAGACTACAAGTAAGATTCCTTCTCCATGTTTAGAGATGCATGCTGATTACTTATCCCATCAACCAATCAACCACTATCAATCACTAGCCCCTTTAGAGAGTGATTCAGATGTTCCAGAGTTATGAACCATCTCTTGATAAGAATCACAAATGTAGAAATAATGTCACATATCCTTTCTACCACATACCTTGTGGTCAATCAGATAAATATGCTACAAATCAAACTACTACTAGTTCTAGATATTCAGGACTAAGGGGCAGGGGGGCATAAACAAGCTCTTCCATCCTGACAGGTGTACCTTTATCTATCCTCTGGATTTTGTCTTTGAAAAATGTCTAAATTTTTCTCTTAAAAAATACAAGGATATACTATGTTCATAGCTGCCTTATTCATAATAGCCAGAAGCTGGAAAGCACCCAGATGTCCTTCAACTGAGGAATGGATACAGAAACTGTGGTATATATACACAATGGAGTACTATTCAGCTATTAAAAACAATGAATTCATGAAATTCTTAGGCAAATGAATGGAACTAGAAAGTGTCATCCTGAGCAAGGTAACTCAATCACAAAAGAATGCACATGGTTTGCATTCACTGATAAGTGGATGCTAGCCCAAAAGCTCAAAATAAACAAGTTACAATTCACAGACCACAGGAAGTTCAAGAAGATGGAGGACTGAAGTGGGAGTGCTTGGGTTCCTCTGAGAAAGGGCACAATACACTTACAGGAGCAATAATGGAGGCAAAGTGTGGAGCAGGAACTGAAATAAAGGCCACCCAGAGACTGCCCTACCTGGGGATTGACCCTATAAACCATCACCAAACCCCAACACTACTATGGATGACAAGAAACACATATCAAAAGGAGCATGCCATGGTTGCCTTCAGAGGGGCCCTGCCAGAGGCAGATGCTAGTAGCCAACCATTGGTCTGGGAGTGGGGCCCCCAATGGAGGAGTTGGAGGGTGGTCCTGAGGAGCTGAAGGGGTTTACAGCCCCACGGGAAGAACAACGATGTTGACCACCCAGATGCCCCAGGACTCCCAGGAACTAAACCAGCAACCAAGGGGTACACATGGTTCCAGCCAAAAATGTGGCAGAGAAATGCCTTGTCGGGCTTCAGTGGGAGGAGTGGTCCTTGGTCAGGTGAAGGCTAAATAGAAGCCCCAACAAGGGAAAATTGAGGGGGAGGAAGCGGGAGAGGGTCAGGTGGAGGAGCATATACTTGGAGGCAGGGAGTGGGAAGAGGGGTTGGGGGTTTTGGGGAGGGGGGAAACTGGGAAGGGTTTTTACCACTTGAAATGTAAATGAAGATTATATTTAATAAAAAAAGAAAAAATACAGGATATAATGATTTGTCATTTTACACTATATTTACATATACAGTACATATACACTATAAATAGATGCCTAGAAGTAGATAATTTCTAAATGAGCTATGTACAGTGTCCTGGATACATCTTACTAAAACTTTTCACATGTACACACTTGCTGGCCATCTACAGGGCATGAGGGTCATTCAAACACTCCCCCTAGTATTAAACAACTTAAAAATTTAGCTGCCTTGCTTTTTATGCACCTTTTCTTCTCTTAATTTTTCATATATATATACATATATATATGTATATATATGAGAAGTTATATATATATACATATATATATATATACACATATATATAGTTTAGAGTATCTCCCTTTATGTTCCCCACCCTCCCTTTTCTCAGCCCTCCTGCCATTTGTTCCCTCTGTTCCTCTAAACAATTTCACATCATCTACTTTCATTGAACACATACATGCATGACTTTTGTGACTGTATTCCTAGGAGCCACAAATGAGAGAGGATATATTCATCTTTCTGACACTGACTTCAGTTGCTTGATAAGATGATCTCCTGCTGTACTCACTCCCAGCAAACATCCAAACTTCATATTTTATGACAAGCAACCTAACTTTTTTTAAAAAACACATCAGTTTAATATGTGAAAACTAATGCTTTCTCTTGATATCCTTGCCTTTATTTGATTACTAGCAAGTTTTAGAACATTCATATGTACTCCTTTGACTGTCTTATTCTGTCACTTGGAGAATTATTTCTGATTCTTATACTGATCATTAAATATTTTATGACCCATTCAATTTTATTATTTGAAGTGTTTCAGAATATTCTTTTCTTTTTAATTCAGTGAGAGAACATCACACAACATGGGTTAAAGACTACCTACTGCAGGCAACTAAGCACACAGTATTCTCTCTCACATTAGTGTGGGTCCCACTAACTCACATTAGTGTGGATCCCACTAATATAATGGTACAGTAGTCACCAGCATAACAAAATCACAAGGATGGGAAGCACACATTGGGAGGACTAGACGAAGACACAATTCAGCAGTGTTTGGGGTATAAAATAGAGGAGGAAAAATAATGATAACCCAATAAGTCAGAGGAGAGATATGAGATACCAAAAACTATTCAAAAAGTCAGAGGGGAGGTAAGCTGAGAATGGAGTCCATTAACTCTAGAGACCTATGAAGGGGGTTCTGGTGAAGAGGAGACTGAAAGCTCAGTCTGTTTTTAAGAAAGTCCTCTGATCCACCCTCTAGACCATCCCTGTGCTAATGTACAGTAAGGGACAGCTGGGTGCTAATGCCCAGACAAGCAAATGGAAGTGAACCTATTGAAAGAAAAATCATGTTAACTGATAGAGCATTCATGTTCCTTGGCTGGGATTGTGGCAGTGGGATGTATCGAGGCAGTGTAAATGAATGTCGCAGTTGGGGATGTGAAGTTACTTCTGTGCCTGTTTACCCTCTCACCATACAGTCAGTCAGTTCTCAGAGACACTAGGTGCTTGGCACTGTTTGTCCTCTTGTCGTGTTTGATGTTCAAGCATTCTCATAGTCTAGGGAGTGCAATCTATTAGTGTGGCTGGCGGGTTTGCTTCTTTTGGGTATTTATACTCATATGATGTATCCTAATTGCCAAATCAATTCACTTGTGGGTCTTTGAAGCAGTATAATCCCTCAAAAATATATATAGTAGAATATCATAGTGCCTAATAATATATTTTAAATAACAAATTAGCAAACATTAGTTCTGGTGTTGTAAATTATTCTATAAGTGTTTTTTTTAAAAATTATCTCTTTTTCTTCTGATTTTATGATATAATTATATCATTTCTCCCTCTGCTTTCCTTCATCCAAACCCTCGCTTATCCTGTTTTTATTTTTTTCAAGTCCATGGCTTATCTATTCTTTTTGTCATTACTTATGTGCATGCATACATACATACATACATATATGTGTTCTTATACAAAATACAAAATTTTCCCCTAGGGTAAGTATATTTCACCTGTTTCATATAAGTCATTCCTTAGACAATATGTTAATTTTATCCTCTTTTACTTGAACTTTAAAGTAGTTCCTAATTTTGAAAAGGCACGTACTTTGTCGTATGAATTCATAAATTAAAATATTTTATTTTATGGTTCTACATTGAAAGAACCATATCTTTGTGGTATTTCTGTCTTTATTATTACCACAATATACACCTCTCCAATAAATATTTTTCCATGTTTGCAATTAAATTTGCATTTTCATTGAAACTTAGACATAAACAGACAATAGCTAAGTAGGTATGGTACCACCACAGAATACTCCTGGCACACACACACACACACACACACAAACACACACACACACACACATGCACACTCTGTTGGTCTCTAGCCGCAGACCCCATCCCTGTTCACACTTTAAACTGATCCTCTTGATATTTACTTCCGCATTTCCAAATAATCTGCTTATATTGCCATTTATTGCCATTCACTTTTAAAGATTACCTCGAATTCCTTCTGTTTTGTTTTTTACAACCAATAGCCCAATCCTTCTAAGCCTCTGACTTTTATTAAATCAATGTTTATATTATCACTTTTATGTAAGGATCACAGATAGTTGAGTAGAACTTAGCTTTTATGATCAAAATATTATTCTCCCTGACATTATCATTGACTTTTTTCAGCTTACTTGGATGAATTTCCCTCTCTCTCTCTCTCTCTCTCTCTCTCTCTCTCTCTCTCTCTCTCTCTCTCTCTCTCTCTCTCTCTCTGTCCCTCCCTCCCTCCCTCTCTCCCTCTGTGTGTGTGTGTGTGTGTGTTGTGTAATAGTTTTCCAAGTATTACTCTTTAATTTATTACTGTATTGTTTTCCAGTGTTAAAAAGTCCTTTCAAGACATTATATCAAGATATTATAAAACATTATTCCATTACATTGATCTTTTGGGAGCAAGGCATGTATGATTTTCCTTTTGTAGAAGAGACTTCTCCACTGTGATGTATCCAATATTTCTCATATTCTAGTTCCTCCTCTCTTTGCTTCATTAATTTATTACAAAAAGTATATCCTCTTGCTATTTCCCTTAAAAACATACACAGGGGAGATGAGTTTTTAGAAGAGTTTGTATGTCTGCAGATGCTTTCATTCTGCCCTTGAACTTGATTGATACTGATAAACTAAGTATAGAATACTTACTTAGACATTATTGACAAATAAAATGTATGAAGGCATTTTTCCAGTGTCTCTAAGTTTCCAAGGTCTCCAGTGAGAAACATTGCCACTTATTATCTTATTCTTTTGACCCTTCATTTGAACTTGTTTTGTTACTTCTGGAAGCTGTCAAGATGTTCTCTTTGTCATATGCATTCCAAAGTATTATACTGATGAATGACCTGATTTTTTATCAATTTTTATGATTACTCAATGGTCTCTTTAAATCTGGAAATATGATAACATCATAATCTCTTGCAGACAATACAATACAACTGGAATTATTTATTTTTTTGCCCCTGGATCTTCTCCCCCCCCAACCCTTTGAAGTACTGTTTTTTGTAGTTCCTAGACTCTAAGTTTTATGGGTTTTTATTGTTGTTGTTGACCTTTTGGTCATATATACACTATATAAAATTCTAGATTTCATTTTGATATTTTCATACCTATAAATAATTATACTTTGATAGTATTCACTCATTATTACCCTTTTCCCTACTCCAGCATTCTCTCTGGTCCTCCTTCTCTTCCCAAATATAGAATTGCCCTTTACTATTGTGCCAGGAAATATAATATGAAGATAATTTTAATAATCACTACTTTTATTGTAACAGTTCTAATGTTTTACCATTAGTGGTTTATTTTTATATTCATTGCTGGCAATAGAGTTTTTATTATCTTAGGAGGATAGTATTCATTTCCTTAAACAAAGTATCTAAACTATCTGTTTATAGAAGGAATATAATCTCACCTTACATTAAATTCTTAGATAATTCAAAATTATTTACTACTAATATACTTGGTTTTGACATTATTTTCAAAAATAGATTTTCTAAAATGTAAACAACAAAATCCCCATTCATAAAGTTTGAAAGCAAAATGACTTTTTTAGATTCATGCTTCTGAATTCTTAGTCCCCAGATGGCTGGACTATTCTGCAAAGTTGTGAAGCCTTTAGAAAGTGGAGCCTTGATGAAGAAAGGAGATTTTGTAACTCAGTCCAGTTTCATACTGATTCTTCACAGCAATGTGATGAGCTTCCTCATGCTGTCCGCTACATACATCACCACCCCCGCATCTCTTTAATGGACTTTATCAGTCTAAGCTGTGAGCTAAAATGAATTCTTTTTCCCTTAAGTTGCTTCTTGTCCGTTATTTGTTCATAAAGATTTTAACATAATTAATGTAGCTAAGATTTATTTTAGAATATAGAATTTCATGATGTAATATACATGCATATTCATTAGTCAGTCATTTCTGAACATCAGTGCAATTCTGCTTTATGACAGGCAGTGCTAGGCATTAGCGAAACTATACAATGTCTTCTCATGCACTGAGCTGATGTTAAGTCACCTTGAAATAATATTGTCTCGGTGTTCATATCTGACAACTAGAAAACCTCTCTGCATACATGGACACTCTAGTAGAGGCTTAGAGTCTGAATAACATGGTGAACAGTGGTGTCACTTAATGAAATGAGAAATCCTGGGATGATATAATTTGGTAGGCAACAAAGGAAGAATTCAAATGTGTTGTTTTGATAAGTCTAACATGTGCTGTCTGTTAAACAACCCAGTGAGAATGACAAGAGTCGAACTGATCTTGGAATCTGGAGCTTAGGGAAGATGCCAGGTGGTGGCTATACATTTCAATGGGTTTAGGGGATAGTTTATATTTAAAATTATGAGTCTGGGCAATGTCATCAAAGGAACAAATGTCATTAACATAAAGAAAAAGGGCCTACAATGGAATCTTGAGAAATTCCAAGACACTAACAGGTTGGAGAGTAACAATAGAAAACCTAAGACAATCAAGCAAAGTCTGGAATTCTAAGGACAAAACTAGTGAATCATCCTCATGGCTGAGGAACTCTCAATGGTTTGTCATGTATCAATCATTTATCAGTTGTTAAAAATTTTTATTGTTCTGGCCTATACAGTGGCCAAGAATGATAAAGTATTATAGATAAATATACATAATATAATCTATTGTGTAATGCAGACATCATATTGTGCCAGAACACATGACATTTCATTATTTATATAATATTATCTATATAATATCCCCAAGTATGGTCAAACTAACAAGGATTTAAAAAATAGGTCAAGAAGTCATTCCTATAGCAGAACAGTTGGGAAATGGATGATTACTGAACAAGCATGCATTTCACTAAATGAAATTCTGTAATTAATTTAATAAAGTTTGAGAAGACAGCTCAGTCAGTAAAGTGTTTAAAATGCAAGCATAAAGATCTGAGTTCAAAGCTTCAGAGCTGTAACCCCAGCCTTAAAGAGTCAGAGACAGTTAGATAGACCCCGAGGGCTTACTGGCCAGGAAGCCTAATTAATATACTTGGTAACCACCAAGCAATCTAGAGACCCTGTCTCAACAAACAAGGTAAACACTTCTGACCAAAGTTATATTCTCACACACACACACACACACACACACACACACACACACACACACACACACAAACTAAAGTGGGGAAAGTTGTTAGTTAACAATGTATAAAGGCAAATTGTCAGTTCATACCAACCAAGAAAGAAGAGAAAATAGGCACTTGAGTGCTTTAAAAATTAGCTAGATTATACATTTCAGAATCAGAAATAAGGATCAAGGAAGAAACCCATTGTCAAGCCCCAGGGCACTCCAAGAGTAAGTAGAGTAAAGACTAGCAGTGCAATAGATGGTCTATTATTTCAATGCTATTCACATGCAGTTTGAAGTGACAAGTGGAAAAAGAAAAGGTAGGGACTGAGGCATAGACTATAGACTGTTTCCCACTGTAATAATTAACCTCACTCCTTCCTGTGGATACTAAAGAGCCATATGAGGTTTCTGAACTTGTCATAGCATTTCCCCTTACAGCTATAACACAATTTTAATAGGAAAGTGAAAGAAACACACACACACACACCACTATACATACACACATATCACACCATGCACATACATATTACATACAATAACATACCCATACACAGTACACACATCCATATGCATACCAAATACATACACAATACACCATACACACCCATTTGCACACGTCGAACATGCACACACCACACCACACAGACATCACACAAATACCCATACACACACACCACACAAACACCCATACACACACCACAAACACACACACACACACACACACACACACACACTACCATCATCACCACCACCACCACCACATACCATAAACTACTCAGGCAAACATCCTCATGAGATCAAAGCACACTACAAGTGAATCAAGTCAGATACTAGCTGGTGAGGCAAAGTTTAAAATTTACTCACTCTTCACAAGGGTCTTGAATGCCTACTTCTTACCAGGCACTATGTTGTTTACTGATTCAATGAGTAAACAGGAAACTACTGAAGTGAAATATTCTTAATGATTTGTCATCTAACAAAACAAAAGTTGAATACACACACACACACACACACACACACACACATATATATATGTGTGTGTGTGTGTGTGTGTGTGTGCATAAATACATATATACACATATACATATATACACATATATACATGTATGCACATACATACATACATACATATATACATATATGTGTGTTACTATATATGAAGCAAATATACTATATACAAAAGCAATTGAGCTTTTCATGTAGCTATTCAATACGATACACATTATCTCGATATGAATTTACTAAACAGAGCTTGGATTTGGAATTCTATTCCAAACTGCTGTAATTTAAGGCTTAGGAACTCAGCCCACAAAATGATGTGACTTTCCAAGGAGCCACACATGCTCTCATGCTCACCATAGCCACTGCAACTGCAGCTAAGGTTTGCAAATTTGCAGGTAAGATTACTTAATACATTTTTTTTCTCCAGACAATGAAGACCCTGAAAGAAAGGAAGCCTAGAGAAGTAAACGAATGCAGGACACATTTAGAACTCACTGAGTCACTTTGTGAGACCAAAGCTCCACAAGGATTTAGATTCACAGAGGAGTCCTTGAGCAGGATTGCTAGGAATCTCGAGCAAATCGTCTGTGGCCCCTTGGAGAGAACTCAACAGCTCTTCAATCCTTTCACTAAGGATTCTATATTTAGCTCATTTGTTTAGTTTCTTGTCATGTAAAAAAATTAATCAACCCAAGATGACACCCTGGTAAAAAGAAAACAAAATGTCTCAAAACACTGAAAATGCCTCCCAATTTCTTTTTGGCAGAGGTGGCGGAAGTGTCAGATGTGCCAGAGGCGTCTTGCACACTCCATTCATCAGCAAGGGTCCTCATCTCCCTCCTTACATGTGAATAATTGTGTTTTCTGCATCCAAAAGAAACTTAAGGTGGTCCAGGGAGATGACACAGTGGATCAAGGTGCCTGTTGCCTTAAGCACTGGCTCCCAAGCCTGACAGCCTGAGATCCATCCTTAGAGCTCACTGGGTAGAAGGGGAGAACTGACACCTACAAGTTGTCTTCTGACCTTCATGTTCAAATGTCACCCTCTAACCTACACATAAGTAATGATAAAATATTTTAAAGGGTATCTAGGTATGCATAAGAATTCAAAAAAACCACAATTTCAAAATGAAAGAAAAAAGTGTTTTGGTTGGATTTAAAAATATGCAAAATTGTAGAGTGGGTAAAAATGTTTCTAGCGTCAGACACAGTGGTATCTGAATTCATGTCACCGACTTTGTGATCTGGGACAAATAACTGAACTTTAAAATTATAGGAGAAGCTTTGCTTTTACTGGTGTAAAATGTGTGAACTAACTCTGTATTATGTTTATTTCATCAGCCAAAAATATCATGTTTAAAGAGAATGACAAGGTCTTGGCATCCAATAGCTGATAGAAATAATAAGTAGGAGAATATTGGGTCACCAGATTACAGCAGAGTAAAGAAGAAACTACAGTGTGCATTGTCTTAAGACATGTCAAAAGGATGTGAGATGAGTTTCTATAACAAGTAAAGTCTGGTCTAATCAATGATGATCAGATTAACAACATATACCTTCCCCAAAGTGATGTAATGAAAAGAATATAGTTGTGCTTCTGTGTTATTCATTCCGCAGATCTATAACCCAACCACAGTCATGACGTAGTAGCACACAAACCTGATTCAGAGAGAGCATTCTTCAAAATAACCAGCCAGTCCACTTAACACGTGTCAGCAATAAGAAGGATAAAGACAAGAGAACCATCCCAGACCAAAGGAGGAGAGGAAGAGATGACAACTAGATGTAGTGTGTGATACTGTATTGATCCTGGATTTAAAAAAGAAAATTGGGTCAAACTGGCAAACTGTTAATAAAATTGTAAATAAGATCATGGCACTGACCAAATGTCACATCTCTGATACACTGTCCCACTGGGTTTGCTGATGTCAATATTTAGGGTATCTCAGTCCAATAAATGGTCTTAGGCAATTTTGTAACTTTGAAAATTATATTAAAATTAAAAGTTAAACTTGAAAATGTATTTGAAATGCCAGAGTGTAAGTTACTAAAAAGTTGGGGGAAAGTAAGAGGATATTTCCTAGAAACTTTCTAAAATTTAAAGCCAGATGTGCTGGTATCCAACTGTATTCATAGCAGGCAGGAGGCTGAGGCAGAATGATCATGGGTTCAGACAAGGCAAGGCAACAAAGTAAGTCAGGGCCACCCTAGGCTACATGAAACCTTTCATTTTCTGGGACAATTTACCTGGAGCTTAGAAGTTTAACTATAATTGAAGACCAGAAACATTGAGGATTGTATTTCTCTAGAGTCATCTTGGGCTACATGATGAAATTAAGACCATCTTGGTAAGTCTTTTCAAATTAATGCTCATGCTTCAATTGAAGTTTTGTGGGCAATGTTAATAAGTTTTAAATAATCAGATTGTTAAAACATAAGAAGGAAGCCATGTTACACCTCAAAAATACAAATAAAATATGTATATACATACGTACATACATACATACATACATAGTTCAAGATTTACGAATCAAAGTTGTATTTCCTATAGTTCTACTGTATGCATATACTGGAGTCAAATAATATTAATGACACAACGGAGAACAGGCATGTCTTCTCTGTGAGTCTCCTATTCAGTGACTTGATCAATAATTAATATTAGCTTAAAAATGAGTGATCACAGGTTAAGAGGTGATAAAATAATGCCAAATATACAAGACTATTGAGGGTCCATTGTTTGGTATTCTTGGTAAAGGCACTGTTTTGCTGCACATGTTCAAAGGGAGGAATGATGTCCTGTGGTCCTGCTGTTCTTCTCCACTCAAGGCAACTGTAGCTCTCTCAGCATCCTATGGGCTTGTCTACAGCCCTGGACCAAAGGACTAGTTCGAGAAACAGTGAAATCCTGTACATCAATAGACAGAGATGCTTAGGAAAAGCGAATAAGGACTCAGAATGCTTGTGATCAACAGCCAAATAACAGCTCTGGTTTCCCCTCTGTGTGCCTCTGGGAAATACTGCTTGACCTGGCTATACTGATTTTTCACTTGAATAATGAACATAATTAAAGTACAGGGTTGTTAAATGGACCAAGTGAATTAATAAGTACAAATCTTGATACATGATAAATATGGCTTTGACATTACTGTTCTTCCCTTTCCTTTCCCTTGCCCACCCCACAGAGAAGAGTCTTTGCACACACATGCATGTGCACATTCTTCATCAAGTCATTTTGTTGTTCCTCAAAATTAAGCCACCTCTTAGCCGTATACAATCATATCCCTGCCAATCTTTCTGTCTTTCCATTTGCCTCCTAATTCTTGAAACAGCAGCCCAATAAGCAGCATCACAACATAAACCAGATAATCACCTTTCTCCTGAAATGTCAATTGCACTTAGTGTAAATTCCAATTTGTTACTGAGGCCTAGGAACCTTCAATGATCTGGATGCTAACTCCTTTCTCACATTTTCAACTCACAAATATCTCTCTCTCTCTCTCTCTCTCTCTCTCTCTCTCTCTCTCTCTCTCTCTCTCTCTCTCTCTCTCTCTCTTTCTCTCTCTCTCCCTTCCTCCGTCCCTCCCTCCTCCCCTCTCACCTTCCCTTCCTTTCTCCCTCACCTGTGCACATTCATCCCAATCACTTTCATTTAAATTACATTTGTCTGTTCTGTGTCTCCTCCCACCTCTTCCATCACACCAAAACAGTTAGGAGTTGTATTTACTAATGAAGTAAACAATCAGGAGTTTTCACAGGGTGCAGAATGAGATATTAGGTTTAGGAAGATTCCAAATGCTGGGAAAGCTTGAGGAGAATGACCAGTGCAGGATATTCTAAGGAAATAGAATAGGAGAAAGCCAGGCCACATCCATGTGCTAGAGCCCTGTCTAATTCACCAGGCTCTTCTGTAAAGCAAGCTAAAACTTTTGCAGTGGCTTAGTTAGGGAGAGAACTTGGAATGTACTCCATTGGGACTATGAAATTGATTCAGCAGTAAGATAGATGCTGGGAAGCATTATCTGAAATACTAGTGAGTGTGTGCTGGGAAGATTTCATGTATTTATGAATATCAAATATCTGAGAAGGTCCCAAATAGTGGCTGGAGTGAGCAGGCAGGCCTTACCTAGCTATCTACACACCCAGGTGATAAAGAGGAAGATGTCCAAAGAACAAAAGTACTTGACTGACCCAGGAAGAATGGTCTTCGGAGTTACCAAGTAGCCAGCTCTCGAACAGACTTAGAACCAGCGACCAGGGTAGGACCCAGAGTCAAATCATGTGGACTAGTTTGGAGAGATGAACTCACGGTCCTGTTTAGGCAAATCTAAGTGTGAACACAAAGGCTCAGTGAATACACACACCACCTACAAGGAAAATGGCTCCTCAGACTTGCTGATTGTCATTGTTGGGAAGAAAGTAAGGTCATTGCTAGACCTACATTAGAGATTTCCATGTTCTCATTTGAGAATCACAGGTGCTAATCAGCCACCTGAGGGTGAGTAAAATATCTCGCAATCTAAACAAGAGCATGGTAGCGATACGGTTTGCATTTAATGAAATGGAGGGAACCAAATAACTGCACATGGTCAGAATCTGTATTTGGGGAAGGAAGATGATTTCTAGAGTACAGTCACCTCTAATTAGAGATATGGTCCCAACATGGTCAGGAACCATTTGCAAATGTTTCTTGACTGAAACTCAGGCTCAGATCCCAGCGAAAGTACCTGCTGCAGGCAAAGGAAACCCAGTCTCAGTCTGATTCAAGTAGGACTATTTGGAGAATGAGATATGAGGTTGAAGACTGAAGGCAAAACAGATCCAATTTCTTATTGAGGACAATTACTTAAGGAATAAGGGTAACAGACTGAGACCTCTTCTCCATAAATGGAGTTTTGATGAATGTGCCAAGACTAGATTTGCCTAATAGGAATCTTCACACATGAGCAAGTAAGTACACCTGTCTTATTAACAAGGAAGCCTGAGACCAAATGAGCTAGGAAAAAAATTATATTACAAATATTACAGCAATTCAAATTCTCATTTTTTAAAAAAACACGATACTTGCTGGTATTTGCCCTAAAGCTATAAAAGTCAACACTGTTATTATTTGAAAGCAAATAAGCCCACTACAGTCAGAATTGTGAAGTTGTAGGCTTCACATTCAAATCCTCCCCCCCCCCACACACCACCCCATTGGTAGGGAGGAATTATCCACGACCCATTGCCTTTCCCTCCCTGCCCTCAATCTACCTCACATCAGCTTATATGTCTACTAAGAAACTGAATGTTGGAACATATGCAGGTTTTGTGACTTAACTATTTGGAAATCTGTATTCGTAGATGCAGTGGAGTCTGAGAGAGATCAGTATCAGCACCATGGTCCCACAGAGCCAGTCTTCCCTCTGTTTTGGGAAGTAACAGGATTTACTAATGAGGGGCTCTACAGAACACTCTGATTACAAATGACTTGGGCCATTGCAAATTGATTTCAAAACTACCAAGAAAAAGGCCCAAAGCATGACTCACTTGTAAAAATAATTATGCCTGAGAACTGACTCTGCTATAATAAATGAAAGGTCTTGTCCAAGGTAAATCCATACTTCAGAACTTTGTAACACAGCTGGATGCTTTAGCTGAGTTCTGCTAGTTTTCTTGGTCTAATTTGTTTTCACAGATACTAAGTTTCCTTTATCAACATCTTCATCATCACCATAATCATAATAGCCGTTAATAAATATGCAATATTAACAACATGCAAGATACTTGCTAAATATTTTGCACAATGAATCTCAATAAATACAACAGTCATATGAAGCAGGAATCATTTTTCTCCCTCTTTTAACAGATAGAGAAAAATAAGTTGCATAATAACAAAGAACTTAACCAGAATGTCCCAGCCAATAGATTGCAAAATCAGAATAACAACTCTTGGCCATTTTACTCAAAATAAATTCTTCTCAATGAAGACTATAATTTTCTAAGTGGCATGGTTAGATGGTAGAATCATTCAAAGACCCTGTCCAGCCCTTTAAATATCTGTCTTATTTTTTTATTTCTCCCCACTACCTGGGTGGATGGCAGCATCATGTGCACATGAGTGCAGTACCTAAGGAGGTCAGAAGAGGACATTAGATCCCTGGAACCAAATCGATGCTGGGAACTGAACTTAGGTCCTCTTCAAAAACAGGATGTGTTCTGTTCTAGTCTGCTTTCTGGTGATATGAAGAACACCATGATCAAAAACATCTTGGGGAAGAAGGAGTTTACTTGGTTTTCACTTCCATGTCACAGGCCATCCTCAAGGAAAACCAAGCTAGGAACTTGAAGCAGAAACAGCAGAGGAACACCATGCACTAGATTGTTTTCTTTGGCTTCTTAGCTACCTTTCTTATTCAACCAGACCCACCTGTGTAGGGATGGCTCTGTCCAAGGTTGCCAGGCCCTCTTAACATCATTTAACAAATCCCCCTTATATCAAGCATCAAAAAATTCCACACGGACACTGATCATTTTGATTAAGGTAATTCTTCAATAGAGGGTCCATCCTCCTTGGTATGTCAAACTGATAAGAAAGATCAGCCATCACATGCGCTTCATTATTGAGCCATCTCTCCAGGCTGTATCCAGTTCTTTACATGGGTTAGGGTATGCTGGAGTACAAGGAGTTGATGATCCAGGTTATGATTTTGTCTCTTGCTTTTCTTTGTTCTGTTTGGTGGCAATACCTTCCACACCAAGCCCATAGACTGATTGCCCAACTCTCATCTTCTCTGGCTTTTCCTTTCTGAGATGCACCATTTTCAAAGTACTGTTTGCTTTAGGCATGCTCTTTAACTCAACACTAACATTTCCCTTTGCATGTGCCTGGAATTTGTTTGTTTGCTTGCTTGGTTGGTTGGTTGGTTGGTTGGTTAGTTGGTTTGGTTTGGTTTTCATCAAATGATTCACATGTCCTCCATACCCCAGTTTTTTTTTTTTTTTTGGTTTTTTTTTTTTTTTTTTTTTTTTTTGGTTTTTCGAGACAGGGTTTCTCTGTGTAGCCCTGGCTGTCCTGGAACTCACTTTGTAGACCAGGCTGGCCTCGAACTCAGAAATCTTCCTGCCTCTGCCTCCCAAGTGCTGGGATTAAAGGCGTGCGCCACCACCACCCGGCCATACCCCAGTTTTATCTCCCAAAAGATTCACACCACTTGGACCTCTCCTGGTCTGGCTACACAGGGAGGGAACATATTGATAACAACCAATCACAAACATTCCAGGTGATCTTAGTCTAAGTTCCAAGACTGTTTGTCATGATTCAGTAACTACCAATACTATAAGGAAACTTCTCACAGCAAATGACAAGGAGGTCCAAAATGAACCGAGCATTGTAGGTCATTTTAAATTCATACCTTGGAGAGGCAAACCAGGCAACAAATTATAGTCATTGAACTACACGTGATGTCAGAGTGAGTCTGAACCATATGCAAGAAAATTTGGGGCAGGAGATATAGTGATATTTAAGGAAAGCAGTTTACTTTCTATTATCTGTCTTTTCCTGACTCAAGATCTACTGCCTAATTCTATGAATTGAATCATTGCACACAAGACTTCTGATGGGCTGGTTGTCATTCCTCAAAGTCATACCACTGTGTATTATATCTGAAGTCTGTTTGCCACAAAAGTGGTCAGAATGTGAGTGTCCAAGTCCAAATGGAATAATGATTTACAGATACTCAGTGGGAAAGGATTAAATTCCCACAATTCATACCATTAAACAATAATAATAGTGTCAGTATCCTCTGTTCCAATACTATATCTGATTGATTCCTCAAAGAAAGTGAAAGAGATAGCTGGTGGTAAGTCTTGGGTTTGCATTGCTAGATATTTCCTCTACTTTGAATAATTAAAGAGTTTGTTTAAACCAGTGGTTCTCAACCTTCCTAATGCTATAACCCTTTAATACAGTTCCTCATGTTGTAATGATCACAACAGAAAATATTCTCATTGCTGCTTCCTAAAAGTAGTTATACTACGATTATGAATAATGTAAATATCTGTGCTTTCCAGCGATCTTTGGAGACGCCAAAGGACTGCAAACCACTGGTTGAGAACCCCTGATCCCTTATATAGAAGCTGGAGCCCTTGAATGAAAAAGATAATATCTATTTGCTTCATTCAGATAACACATTTTTTTAAAAAATATCTTGATTAATAAAACAGCTAATTGACCTTCCATGCTGTGTTAGTCCCCGTTTGTGTGTTTTCTTTACATAAATACACATAAAATAGCTTGTGTTCAAAATATTGCTGCTTGTAGTTCAATTAAGTATTATCTTGGATGTGCTCATTTTTGGCATGTGCGTTTTATGGAGATTTCTATCCCTCTTCTGGGCCTGATGGACTCTTAGGCATATTTCAATAACCAATATGAGGATCGCCACTTTGAGAATTCTCACCTAGAACTCCTGTGGGACCTTATCATTTCATGGAGTTAACACTTTAGACATAACCATGGTGATACTGAAAAGGGATGACCTCATTTTAACTTTGTGAACAATCATTTAAAGTCATATACAACTATAATTTCCTTTGAATTCATTAGCTTTGTACTCTTAGAGTAAGAAGAAAAGAATTATGTGTGTGTGTGTGTGTGTGTGTGTGTGTGTGTGTCTGTGTGTGAACATTATTACCAAACACTAAGGTTTATTAGCATTTTTTCAAAGTCCATCTTATAATATCATGGCCAGGACCAAAAATGATTCACTAATATAAGATGCTATTATAAATGTCCTATAAGGAAGAAATTTAAAATTTGCCTAATTTAAGATATTTGTCTGTGGCAAAATAAATTTAGAGCTGTCTGCTCACCAGACTAAAGGAGTGCAAGTATTTCCCTATATATCGAATAAATACCCACATGACACATAGTCCTTCTTCCATCCCAATGATATTGTCATATAGACGTTACTCTAAGTTTAGTGTATTGCCTTTGTAAAATATCTCTGACTTTAAAGAGGACATACTCGTGCATCAAACCCTGGGAAGATGTTGATACCTGGCAGAGATGATTGTCTTAATAAATTTCTAAACAAAGGACAACTTCACATTCATTTTGCACCATAACTGGGATGATTAGCCAAACTCACATTAGACTAAAACTCCAAGCTTATACGAACAACATAGCTGTATTTTCTCAGTGCTAGCAATGCTCTATTGCCTGTGCTGGCCAGCAGTCAGAGTTTGGATGATGTCTCACTTAAATTCTAGGAGAGCCCAAGTAACTGGACTATTTGGACATTCCAAACTTTTTTTAGGAAAGAGCTGCACTGATACTGGTGGCACTAAAATCTTGATTGTATTTTTTTAACGATGACCTCTATATTAGGTATCTATCATTGCATGTAACACTCCTGAGACTTGGTAGATTAAAACAGCATTTATTTATTATTAATGTTCCATGAGTTTATAGGTCAACTGGCTGAGTGATATTACAGATCTCACTAAGGATAGGCTTGGCAGATCCTGGCTGGAGTTGCAGTTGTGTATGCCGTAGACTGTCAGGGTAGCTGAAAGTTGACATGCCTTTAATGATCTCACTCACACGTGAGTGGCTGGCTATGATCCAGAGTGATGTGTGGCACTGAGCCATGAGCTTCTCTTCCAGACAGCCTGGGCATGCTCACATGGCACGATCACAAGACAACAGTGGAAATACTGAAGCTTGTGTGGAGAAGTGACACAGAGTTAAATAACAAGAAAGTCATCAAGTTTGCAGCAGTTGCAGAACCCTCCATTCCCATGCAAGCAAACCAAAACACAATATTCTATACATAGACTGAATCTTAAGTTCAACTAGTCTAAACTGTCTCTGCCTCTACCTAGGTCCTTTCCACTGAGATGTTCCAAATGAGACTACTGGTCCCCCTTAGTCATATAAAGTCAAGTCTTTGCCTTGTTTCCCTGCTCACCCTATGATAATATCGTTTCTTAAATCTTTTGCCTAGTCCCAAACACACAATTCATGAATTCACATCTAATCCAATAAAAAAAAAGAAAAGCTAAAAATTTAATGTGTCCTGGTTTATTGGATTGTCATCATACTTCTGCATTCTATGGGCTGACAGACGTGATAGGTTCAGCTTACATTCAAGGACATACATGCTGGAGAGGAAACTGCAAAGTTGTACTCTAAATTACAAGGATGCAGAGCTATTTCTTCAGTCGTGGGAATTTGTGTAATTTAATCCCCTCAACCTTTTGCTTGGCACATTCTTCTGATGGATTGTTTCCATTTGACAGAGCTGAATAGACCCATACTTCAGAGACTTTTTTATACAAAGGTGGCACTAACTTGTGAGACTGTGGGTACCTTAAGAGATGGGACCTGACTCACAAAAGGAAGCACTAGGGGTGAGCCTTTGAAGGTCCTACACACTCTGGTTTCTGCATATTCTACTTTGTATCCTGCTCTGTGGCCAAAAGGTGAATAAGTCTCTACCACACAGAGAATGGAGCTCTTCTGCCACGCTTTCTTCAATATAATTGACTGAGTTCTGAACCCATGAGCCAAAATAAATCTTCCTTTACTTAAGGAGTTTCTATCAGGTATTTTGGCTGCAAATGTTAACTAATACATCTGTTGATGCTATTGAATAAGCCTAGGTCAAGTTTCATCCAACTTATCATCCTGAGAAACATTGTGGCACCAGCCATCCCCACATTCTAAGAGAATGATGCCCTATGCAGCTGACAGTGATCACTCATTCATTGTATGGTTACATATTTAGAGATGACATAATGTCACTAATTCTTCTCTATTACAGATCCAATGCAATGCCTATCAAAATTCCAACACAGTGCTTCAAAGAAACTGAAAACAGTAATCCAGAATTTCACATGGAAACACAAAAGACCCAGATAGCCAAAACAACCCTGAGCAGTAAAAGAACAGCTGGAGGTATCACCACCCGAGATTTCAAATTGAACTGCAGAGCTATAGTAATAAAAACAACATGGTACTTGCATAAAAACAGACATGCTGATCAATAGATTGTAATTGAGGACCCACATATAACTCCACACTTCCTATAGTAACCTAGTTTTTTTACATAGACCAAAAGCATACACTGGAAAGAAGACAACATCTTCAATAAATGGTGCTTTTCGAACTGGATAGCTACATGTAGAAGCAAGAACCATATCCTTATCTCTCACCCTGTATAAAACTCAATTCTAAATGGATCAAAAACCACAAAATAAGACATGATGCCCTGAATCCAATAAAAGAAAAGGGCTGGATACAATTAGAGTCACTGGCATAGCCATAGACTCTCTTAATAGGATCCTGAGAGTGTTGACATTAAAGCTAACAATTGAAATACTGGGACCTCAGAAAGTAATTTCTTTTTAACTAGTTAAAGGAGAAAAATTCTCATTTGGTTATAGGTATCTTCAAGCACAGGGTGGCCCCATACTCAGCCAAGAGTGAGAAATATGTTTTTAACTATCATTCTATTATTCTTTTTCTGCTTTCCAGTTAAATGGTCTTTTGCAAGTCAACGAATTGTGTTATGCTTTACCTATAGTCTCCACTGACCAGTATCTATCTGAAAAGCCTACAGTCTAAAACTTGTCAAGCATTGGAATATTTAAGATTCAGCATTTTAGACCCTGTAATGCTACTTCTAGATATCTCAGGAGTTGAAACATCTTTAAAGTTACATCATCCTGCACTGAATATTATTACAAAGTACTGTGGAGATAAAAGTCTATGGCCCATACTTTAGAATCACAATGCAATATTAATGTAAGACTTTTCCACAACTTGGCTATTCCAGAAATTAAGTCTCCTGTCTACAGTTTTGTTTCAATGAATAATTGAAAGTTAGTAGAGATCTACACTAAAATTTTGGTTCAAATAGATTGATATTAAGCCCAAATTTGTTGGAAGGATTAAAAGAATACAAAGGTAGAGGAAAGAGACTACAGTACTCATCACAATCTTGTCTCTGACTCTGATAGCAGAGCCACAGAGAGCTTCTAGTTGGAAAAAGTAGAGAAATCCAGACCTCTCTTTAGAAAACTCAGCTCTTCTTCAGGAAAGGCAAGCACTGTGTATGCTATCCCTTAGCAGATTTTCATATACTAGACATTCTGATAAAGGCACCATGTCTCAGTAATCAGTCCAGACTCTACTTTCAAGAGAGTTGGTTATGAATTCACCCCAGCCAAAAACGTCAAGGTAAAATGGATACCCTGCTAGTAATGATATCAGAAACCTCAAAGGCCCAAGTCATGGACAATCTGTAAGGTCACAAAGGAACAGAGGAAGCACAGTAGACAATGTGACCCAGAGTGATTCATCCCGGAAAAAATGAGGCCACTGTCATGCATTCATAATCACCCTCTGCACCAGGGTAGCTCTTGAAGAGAATTTTTTAACAGACTTTTCACAGCTTTCAGTTTTATTTTATCCACACACCTTCCCTTGGAAACTATGCAGACCAGGTTGAATAAAATTCACAGCATTTTGGGTGGAGAAAATGAAGGCAAAGACAGGGAAAATGATGTGTTCAATGTCACCTAAGAGAATAAATTTAGAACTAGGGCATCTCCAGGCCTCTGCTTCTCAGGGTTACTGTTTTTCTAAGATGTCTGTAAACCTACCAAATGTATTAGGGTGCCAGCCCTCATTAACTATTCTCAGATACAGCTAACCCTATGTTCTTCCCATCTACCTCCATGTCCCTCCATTCCATCTTTGGTCAAATCCCACGCATCTCCATTTCATGCTACCATTTAACTGTGGATGGGGTGGAAATGGACTTGACTTTAGCATCCACTTATGCTATTTTACAAAAAATTTAATTCGATTGATATCAAAAAAGCAAAGAGAAAGAGTCAGTATTAGTGCTGGTCTTTGACTAGAGCCTAAACATGCCACATTTGAGAATTCGTGATCATAGCCAAAGGCAGCCAAGCTGAGAAAACACAAGTTTCAGAGTGGGCCTGACAGCCTTTAAATATGAAGCACAGCCACTTACTGATTTGTAACTTTGAATAAGATATTTTTTTGTTTTTCTTTTCTTTACTTATCTATTTGTTTTATGTAGAGTCTTGACTGCCTTGGAACTAACCATGTAGACCAAGATAGCCTCAAATTTATAGCAATCCTACTGCCTCTGCTTCCTGAGTGCTGGAATTATGAGTATGTGCCTCCATGCCCAGCAACCATAGACATGTTATTTAACCTCCATGAGCCTTAATTTGTTCAACAACAAAATAATAATAATAATAATAATAATAATAAAAAATCTCCACCTCCGCTACTTAGAATATTAAATAAGCTATGAAACTCTCAAAATAGCACAATAAGTACTACTTTCTTTATATAAGTCACCTGCAAAGCAATATATAAGATAACACACATTAAGTAATTCATATCAAATAATGGAGGAAGTTCATCTACTTATCCAGCACACTGTCTTATTCAGAGTGCTTTATAAAGTATTTTTGACTAAATGGTCTATATATGACAGAAATTTAATTCTGACACTTGTAAAATCTGAATGTCTGGCTCAGGATGCTAGCACACTCTAGAGGGAACTTCTTCCAGTTGCAGAATACAATCTTCTTGTTGTGTCATCATGTGGCAGAATGATATAAGCAAGCTTTCTGAGGTCCCTTTAAAAGAGCATTTCTCTCATGTATAAGAGCCCTAGCTTTATGAACCAGTCACTGCTAAAAGAGCCCACTTCCAGATACCAATACATTGTGGGGGTTGAGTTTCAATAACTGTATCCTGGAGGACACATAGCTACTTCTATCTATTGCACATTGTTGTGCAATTTTTAACCTGCTAATACATATTTAGAAATCATGCACCTACATGTGTACAAACTGGAAGTGATACCAACCAAGAATGTTGTTAAGCAAAATACTTTGAGTGATGATGGAAGGAAATGGGATGCAAATGTCTACTTGACCACAATTTATAGATCTCTAAATCATTTGAAAGCTCTTTCTGTGGCAACTAGTTTAAATAGGAGTTTCCAGTTACTTAACCAGATGCTAATCTTTGTGTTTGTTATGAAAGCATTCTGTGGATGTGATAATGTGATAATGCGATAATGCCCACAATGAGTTAAGTAAAGGAAATATTCTAGACTATCCTACATGGGCTTCATTCTATCAGTGGGTGATGCTAAGTGTAGATCTCAGGCTTCACAAAACAAATTCTAACTCTCAAGGGCAACTTTAGCTCATGCCTGAAAACTCCAACCTGGCCTCTCCAATGGCCTCGTGAGAGGACTTCATGTTTACCTAGCCAATTCCTGAACATACTCACATTCCTATGCAAACATGCATAAAAATATACTGGAGTTGGTAACATGTGAGTACATGTATACACACATGATTCTCTGATTTAACCTTGACTGGTGCACCTTGCTTTTTCCATAAAACTTGCATAGTTTTATTTATTTGTGGTAAAAAAAAAAATGTTTCTTTAGTTATACATGACATGCCCATGCATATGCATATACATGATTCTGCGTGTGTTTGTTTGTATGCACATATAGTTGAACAACATGACTTTGTTCTTTCATAACTCAGAAAAATTTCTTACGGAAAATATATCAGAATTTCACTGACCCTGTGTGGTAAAAGGTTTCAGCCCTCTTTAACTGGAATGTGCTACTGAGAAACGCAGGCACTTAATGAGCCTGTGATCAGCCAGGACTCTGACTCTAGGCGCCTTCATAGTCAGCATAGCAATCAGCTGCTCCATAAGAATTTTATTCCTTTCTGTTCTAAGAAGTACTGGAAACTCCAACTTTTACTAAAGTGTGCAGTTGATTTTCGCTCAGTTCTCACCACTGAGGGAATTAGCATATTTCCATAGCATCAAACTTTGTGCCCTCTCCTTTCACGGCAGTCTTTCTACAAGGTTCATCTGTAGGATTTAGAAGCTAAGATTAAAAGAAATCCAAACAACTATCCCTTTCTCAACTCAAAGTTTCAGAAAAACCCAACCAGTAGGACATTGCAGCTTTCATCCAGGGGAAATCTAATCAATAGCCCTAAGAGTGAGGACCTAATCTCTCCTACATTCCCCAATCTTCCTGACACCCGCATTGTTCCCAGAGCCCTCTCCAGCATCCCCCTGCAGAGAGGTTTCTCAAGGCTCCTTCAAATTGAACCAAAACATTTCTCTTGCCCAGACAAAGCCAGGAAACTTTGCTTTCTGCTCTTTTCAGCTAAAATGCAGCTTCCTATTATGTGAGCAAGTAGGTCACAATCCATCTTCCTTTGGAAGGCTGTGACTCTGCTCCGGGGTTCCTAATGAACTGGCAAGGCCAATTAAGCATTACATAGAATATTTGTAGCCAACTAACCCAACAAAGAACAGATAGATGAATGAATTCTCTGTCTTATATAGATGAAGATGACCAAGAAACAAGACTTTTGTTGCAGGGCAGCCTCGGGGCAGGAGTTGCACAAATTCACCAAACTAATATCTTTTCCCCCTTGAAACATCTTTGCCAACCAGATTCAAACAACATTCGTACATTGTAAGAGATGAAAACAGGACAGAAAGAGAGGAGCCAGGATTGGAGAAATAGAAGAAGGGAAATAGTGCTGAGTCAGATATCCCTTAGAGCATCTGCAGGGAGAAAGGACTTTTCTACAGTGTTAGCAGGATAGTTAAATGAGGGAGAGTTGAAGACAAAATATTGACCCATCTCTTGCCCCTAAGAAAGCTTTCTCATAGAAGATCTAACCACATATACTACAGAGGGTTGGCTTACAAAGTAAGTAGATATAGTGTTAATGCTAAATTATTGTTTTCTAGAATATTGGCATTGAGTGAGATGAGAACATCCTTGCAGGAGTAACAAATCAGGGCTATTGGAAGGTCCTGTCATCTGGTGAGGAGTACATGTTTATTTCACAGTAATATCAGTCTAAAACTCCTACTAGACACTGATGACTGTTCCCCAATGCCTAGTCTCTCCTTATGGTAACAAGAAAATATGAACAGTTAGGCACTACATATCCCACACTCCTTTGCTACAGTCCACAATATAGCAAATATCACCAATGGACTAGAAATAACATCTACAGTTTTCCCCCCTTCTACCTTAAAATATTTGGCCCTCAATGTGAGCTTTTTCCTTTTCTCATAACAGCATGACCCAGAAAAAGTTCCAGCTAGAAAAACAATTCAACCAGTATTCCAAGAGTTGGCAGAGTAATGGGAGAAGGACTTGAGCTATGCATTCAGAGAAGCCTCATGTCTGTTTTTATTTGAAAACTCTGACACCTCTAGACTATGATAAAATACAGAAAGAGAAACACAATAAAACCCATCACAAAGCAAAAGTCATTAGGCTTCATTACCTGTACTTGGAGCTTCACATTTAAGAAACTTAAAGAGTTCGAGTATGTATGTCCATTGAAGTAGAATGCCTCAGTTACACAATTTTTAATAAGATCTATCCTAGTCATCATTAAATAAAAGTATTTACTGGAAAAAAACTTTAAATACCCTGTGATTTATAGACATAGATTATATATGAAAATATGCTTATTCCTTAGATATGAGACTCCTTAGATAAGGGATTATTCTGGTTTGGAGCATTCTTTTACAGAGAGACTATAGGTTATACAGACAAAGAAATACCATTATAAAAATAATCATAAAATTGTGGCATGGACAGATTGTTCTGAGAAGGAAACATTTGTTTCACAATCATGATAACCAGAGTTTGTATCTCAATACTCATATAACAAACAAAATATCCTGAAAATGCCTGTAACCCCAGCTCTGAGAGAGAGATGACAGATTTGCTGATTTTTCAACCTAGCCAAGAAAATATGAGCCCCAAATGCAGGGAAAGACCCTGCCTCAAAAGAATAGGCAAAGACTGATGGAGGAAGATGCATATCATTATCTTTTTCTATCCCTATATGCACAAGCATATATACTCTACACACATATGTAAATATATACTCAAACAGACATATACACACTTAAAAGTTACTATTGAAATATTAATAACAATTGGTTTATAAGAGAGAATTAAATGGTTCTGCTAGTAATGGCAAATATTCTTTTATGTTTACAGAAGTTGGATCTTACAGATGACAGAACTAGACTTTGATGAGCTAAGACAAAGAAAGATCAGTAATAAAGCTAAAATCCCAAAAGGAGAGAAATTAGATCTCCCCCTCCTCTTTCTTCCTAGCATGCACACGCACAGGCACACACACACAGACACCCACACACATATACACATGCACATATGCCACACACACATACACACATGTACACTTGCATACACATACACGTGCGCACACACACACACACACACACACAAACACAGTTCTTCTATTACAAGCTCACATCAGTCACATAAGGTATCTTTCTCCACAAATGGCCATCACTCAACTTCACTTTCCTGGAAGACTTCCCAAATAAGCTCTTTACTCCCAAAATGCAAAAGACTAAGAGAGCTTAGTCTGACCTAGCCTGGCTCAAGTCATTTACCCTCAATCAACTCATTCTTGGCACAGAAAGAAACATCTAAGAAGATAGTAACTCACATTTAATTATTCATTCAACAATTTATGTCGAAAACAGAACACACCATTCATTTGAGAAGGCTGAGAACATTTGGGAAAACTTGACATTGTTTATTCTGCTTCTCCAAACTCAGATACCAAGAAGCATCCTTCCTATCTTGCCAAAAAAAAAAAAATGGGGAGGGGGCTCCTGGATCCTGGCTTCAGAAAGGTGCATGCCTAGGCAAAGATAAAAATCAATGCCCATGACCAAGCTAGCTATCTCAGTCAGTCAACTGGGTCATAAGGGAAAGAATGAGGATTGAAAAGAAAAAAGAAAAGAAAAAAACAGATAAAAGAATAACATGGCTCCAGCTGAGGCTAAAGCAGCTTTATTCTTTGCCAGTCTGCTTTTATATCATTCTAGGTACACCCAAAACACAAGGTCAGTTCATAGATCAAAATCAAGCAAAGTAGTAAACAAGATCACACGCAGTAGTGATTAAGTAAAGTAGTAAGCAAAAGGATCACACAGGGTAATAATTAAGTAAAGTAGTAAACAAAGCCCCATGGTCACTATTTCTTACATTCTTATCTGAACCTATTTGTTTGTCCTAGCCCAATGACAAATGACAAATTCCTAGAAGGGGCCCCAAAAGCTCTCAACATGTATACCTATGTCTTCTCTAGCTTTTCTGCTATTTCTGGAGCAAGCTCTTCATGAATTCCTGTGAGGAAACAACCAAGTCCATCCCTGATGAACATATCATCTGAGCAATTTAAAATTTCTGGGCATAATGAGAGATGAGAATTTGAGGTAGCCAGGAGAAAGATGCCTGTTGACATGTTTGTAAAGTAGAAGGTCCCTGAGATGGGCCACAATTGTCCACAATCCGTATTGTTCCCCATTTGAACTCTTTTGAGTGTGTACATTGAAATTTCAGTTCAGGTCATTGGGCATGAAGTAGAAAGGGTCCTATAAAGTACCATGAGCAGATCAGGGTCAGAACCATTTTTCTCTCTTGTCTGGTAGAGTGGAGAACATCAGAGGGAGCATCTAACCTCACCAAACAACCAAAATTTATAGCTAAATCATAACTCCAGGATCCAACATCCCCCCTTTCTGTCCCAGGGGGAGTAGATATCCTGTCTGATGTTCGCCTGCAGAGTTAAATAAAGTAAGAAACTGGAATCTTGGAGTCCAGACCATAAAACATAATTGAACAAATCTCTACAGACAGTGTAAAATATTGAATCCTGTCTTACACAGATGGGATTATTTAGCCTTCACACAACCTTCAAATAACACATCGTGGTCCTTTTAATCAATCCATAATTCAAAAGAGGACATCTTTTAGCCTCCAGAGTCTTTCGAGATGACAATGGCTGTAGGCAGTCTAAGTCAGAGTATATTTTATTACAAAAGTCAAAGTCTGCTAGGGCCATAATTTCATAAATCTCATTAGTGATTATAGTTTCTTATTTCCAGGTATGATAAAATACCATTTTTACACTGTAAATGTGTCTCTGCCAGGAGAAAAGATCCCAGGGCCTCTCCACGGGGCACCCAGAACAAACGGATGCCTGGTGTGAGAGGCTGCTTGAGACCTGATAAGGAATTCTGCAGAGGAATGCTGTCCTTTGCCTACCCACACAGCACCTTAATGAAAGACTGGGAATCAGAGCAGCCCTTGTCTGAGTCCCCAGGGAGGGAGAGGCAGGAGTTTTGTAAACGCCACAGCACATAGCCCTCTTCTACAGCTCCTGCCCTGTTTTCTCCTGCACGGTCCAGTGTCGAGCAAATGCGGACTAGAAATTCTTCATATCCATATCGCCAAATGCTTTCAAACTTACAGAGAAGGACCTACAGACTTAACAGAGGTAAGTTACATCTGGAGAAACTCTGATGAAAGACCATAAATCTTCTTCCGTCAGTCAGCCAGCTCCACAGTTGTGCCCATGTGGCCATGGATCGCAATTGCAATAAGATGTAAGAGGTAATTAATACTCATTTGGAAGCAGTTTTCTAATTTCGATTCTAGGCAATGCCACAGGCAAGGTGCTGGGATGACAATACTAAAAAGGTCCATTTGATATGCTGAAGAAGTAGGCAAATCAGGGAAAAGATTCAGCCAGGAAAGTGCTCCCCTCTAAACACCAGCAGTACCGAGTTGGATTCCCCAGAATTCCACATTAAAAAAAAAAAACAAAGAAAAAAAAGAAAAGGTTGGATATGGTCCTGCTTGCTCATAAGCCCAATGTGAGGAGGAAGAGGCAGATGGATCTCTGGAGATAACTTGCCAGCTGCCCTAGTGACTTGGTGACTTCCAGCCTGGTGAGAATTCTTGAAGAGCTACACTCAAGGTTGTCCTCTGACCTCTAAATGCATGCACACATGCACACACACACACATTCACACAGGCAGGCACTCACGCATGAAAACATGCAATTAGAATTAGTCAATTAGAATACTACAGTTTAGAGACTTTTGGAATTTAAGGAATGTTAACAAATGGCTAAAACAAAACCTGAGACACTATTGGGAGTAAACCATTGTAGGAGGAAGGATGCAGAACATTCTAAGTAGAAGGAAGAACATATACAAATGTATGACATAAAGGTCAGTAAAACTGGACTCTGGCTAGCATTTGCCTGGTCCTAACTCAGTTTCTGCCAGTGTAATATAAACAGTGATATCTCTGTATCTTAAAAATGTTTCAGGTTGTCTGAATACTAAATTATAGATTCTCCATTGTAACTGGAAAAATACAAATGGGGATGAGGGGGATAACCTCCAAAGTTGAAGACTAAAGTCTAATGAGCTCTCCTCTGTGTATAGGTTGGGATATATTTTATCCAACAGTCAAGGAAAGCCAATGAAATAATCTAAGGGGGTGGAGAGCAAAGTAAAACTTGTTTTTAAGGAAGCTAATTTCGGTAGCCCAGTAGAGAACAAATTAGTGTAATGGGTAATGCTGGACTCGAGGAGACCAATTAGTTCACTGAGTCTCAAGGTGCATGCATCCCCAAGAAGAATTGCCTTTTTTGTAGCAGAACTTTCCAATAGAAATAAACTGCAGAGCACTATTTAAAATACTCTAGTAGCTATCTTAGTCAAAGTGAAAATAAACAGATGGAATGAATTTAACTTTTTTTTTAAAAGTCAATGTATCAAAGATACTACAACTGTACCATGTAATAAATACAAAAGAACTAGTAAGCTTTTAACATCCTTTTTCTTCTTCTCTTGTTTTGTGCTTGTGAATGGAACCTCCTTCACCAATACCTGTTTCATTGATTAATTTACTGGGATGGGTAACCAACCTAGCTCATTGAGGCTGCAGGAGTCAGGTTTTTGTCATAACACTACACTTTCAAAAGACTTTCGATTGACTGCTCAGGGGGAGGAGAAGCAGGCAGTGTGAGGAGAAGTATAATTATGACACACGGAGCACTCAGTAAATAATTATTAAATAAGTACATAAGGAGCAAGATACGGTTAAATGTTTGCATTCAGATAAAAATGAGGCAGCTCTCCTAATTTGCCTTCGCCGCACAGCATTAATTGGAAACTAACTTCAAATTGCACGAATGAGTCCAAACCCCTCACTTTTCGGCAGTGAACTGAATTCTTACATGACATGCAAGGAGGCAAGGTTGGAAGTGTGAGGACAGTAGTAGTTTGTGAGAATAGTAATAGATTTCATCAATGACTGGAAATGGGATTTCATTAGATTGCATGTCAATAGCAGGAACAATTTAATGTCGAATGCCAATGGCTTTTCTCCTTTTTTAATAGTGTGCAAAGTACTTAAGGTACATTTCAGCAATAATACTAGGAGTTATGAAAGAACTAAGAAAGCAATAAAGTCCTGCATAATTTATCCTCATTCATGTTTTATTATGAAGACTAAAGCATGAGAGAAGATGTTGAGAAGAGGATTTGTTTTCATCCCCTCTCTTTCAGAAATTTTGGCTGCATGCTTAATCATTATAATCGAATCCCCTAAGCACCATTCTGGTTTCTTGGCCTGAAATAAAGTTTTAGCTCCCTAAATGCTCTCCTGAATGTAAGCAAGAGAGCAATGATTACATTCTCCTTAAGCTAGGAGAACAATTTTTCATGGAGAGGCAGATTGACCCACACAGCCATTTTTGATTTCTCGGGATCTAGCTCCTACTCTAACAACCAAAGAAACCTGTTTAATCCAGCATTTCCCTTCTAATTTGCTGCTTCAGATGAGTGGATTATCACTTAAGAAGACAAATGAGAAAATATATATGTAGTGTATGTGTATATGATCAATGTGTATTGTATATATACTGTAGTATACATATGTTGTGGGAAATATTAAAAAAAAACGAACTGGCACATTGCTGTTCTTGTGTCTGCCCCGGTGGCCTGACCAGTCATGTACTGGAAGGCAATGGCCGACCTACTTTTTAATCTCAGAGAGACTCTTAGAATTCTACAATCTCACTACCCAGCTCGCTAGGTTCCCTGTGGCGGGACACTACCATGCCAAACCCATGTTTTAAAACGGCCTTTGTGTTGTGCATCTGGCAAAACCACGCTTTGCTGCTGTACCTTTCTCTCCTGAACTCAGATGAGCCTTCCCGTGAAGGAGAACATACCACAAACTTAGTTCAGAAACAATGATAATTCAATCTCTGGGCACAACTACTAAAACCTAATCCTGTAAGCCTTATTAAAATCTGATTCCTCTGGTGGTGAATCCTCGTGGATCCACCATGATTTCAGGAACTCTAACAACTATATCTTACCCTTATGTTGTCCCTATTCCAAAAAGACCTAACTCTCTCCTCCTTCCTCTCTTCCTCTGTCCAACCCGGAAGTCCTGCCTACTTGTCCAGAGACTAGCTCTTTTATTCTTTAGGAGATGGTTCACAAGAAGTCACCTGAGAACATGACTGATTTCTCATTCCAGACAGCCTATCCTGGGAGAACAAGTAACACAGAGCCATATACAACATACATATATAGGTATATGGTTATGTATGTAATATATATGAATATGTGCATGTATATGTGTATGATATATGCGTATTGTATATAGACTTATATGTGTATATTGTTATGTATATGGACATATATATATACATATATACAAATATGTTATATATATATATAGTTCTCTAGTTCCAAAGACACAATACTAAGATTTAATATTGAGGCTGGATGGGGCAATGTTTTATCAGTCATTAAGCCCTCAAAATTAGCTGTGTCTCTCCATGCCTCAGTTTCCTTCTTTATAGAGAGCACTCCAGTTATTTCTAAGGACTTTTCCAGTTCTAAGATTATCAGATTCACAAGAGAAGATACGCCTGCGAATGTGCTAGAGATGACTAAGAGTCAAATATCCAGTGGATCACTGAAATAAGGAAGAGTTCAAATTCAGCACAGGTGGCCTTTAAATACCAAGTGCTTTTGCATCCTTTTCAAACCATTGGGAAGATACAAGACTTTGGCGATGAGCTCTTTAAAATGGCTACGATCACCAGTGGCTCCTCTCCCATGCCTGGGCCTTTTAAAATATAAGTTGTTAAGTTTCTTCACTGTTTGGTTTATTTTCCATCTAGTTAACTTAACGTAACTGCCTCTTGTCCATGACATATGCCAGGGCTCTGTGCTTTCAAGCACATTGTACAATAAGTTTGCAGCTCTCGACACCACCAGCCTGCATGTCATAATACTCTTTCAATAAAATATATGAACTTGTTCAGAGAGAGTAGTAGGGGGCAAGAAATTGAAAATTCTAGTCTCACACTGTGTGAGCCACGGGAGAGTTGGGCCTCTGCGTTTTAAATGAAAACCTTTCATCTTTGAAGAAGATTCTGGAGTCCTGGTTAACACGGGACATTGTACTCATCATCTGTCCTCCTTGGGACCCTGCAGGGTGACAATGTCAGAAGCTCTGCTACAGAGACATCTCATTGTTTCAAATATAGTTGCTTTCCTTCTTCCCTTTTTTTTTTCTTAATTTCACACACACTCAGCAGAACGGATGCAATGCCCCTATTGCATTCTTTCATTCCCAGAGGGTGATGTTGGGGGAGGAAGAGGGGAGCGTAAATGTGTTCTACTTGTGTGTTCCTGTTTTTTCTCAGTACAAAAATTGGACTTTTTCTTCCCCTAGTGTCTCTCACCAGACCATTTTAGGCTTCTTAAAATAAAAGTGAGGATTCCGAACCCACTGTTCTCTCCCCTCTGCCTACTTCCTTCTCATCTGCCAAGGTTCTTTGGGGCCTTGTGTCTGGATACATCAGCACTGTCTAGTGTTTCTTCTGTGGCCCTTTGTCTCTCATTTGATTCAGAGACAGGACAAGTCTCAACTGTTCTGCTCACTAACAACACCCTACTTACATTGTCTTTTACTCCCTGTGCTCCTTGGATTTCTACTTTCAGAGTTAGAGGAACCAGAATGCACATAGGTACTACCTGTTTTGTACTGGTGATGACTGGTCCTTTCCCACTTGCCATCCTGTATACTCAGGAGAAATAGGAGATGGTCTAAGCAATATCCCATAAAATGCCCAAGAGGAGAAAAGTGTCAGGAGCCTCAAGATAGGTTTAGAAAGAAGAGTTCATATGTCACCTGTACTCTGAAGGACAACCTTACATAGTCTACCTTGTGTGTGTGTGTGTGTGTGCATGCACACACACACACACACACACCACTGTGTAAATAGACCTCAGAGGTAAAGTGATACTTAGAGAAGAAGGCATTTGAGAGGAGATATAATTAAGACATAAAGTCACCTGTGTGCCTCTTTCTTCCCAAATGCAAGATCAAAGTTCATAAAGGTATCCCCTCCACCCCAGGGAAAAATGAAGGTTGCTTGTTATCCAAACTCTGAACCTCGTGGAGACAGCCCAAGAGGGATTCATGCAGCAAACAGCCCTAACTGTCTTTTCCCCTGCCATTTGTCAAGCTCCTATAATCTGCCAAATCTAGAAACTCAGGTCCTTTTCCTTCATCTTGATACTTCTCAAAAAGTGTCATTCTTTGTGGAAAATGCTACCTAAACTAGAGCTCAAAGCCACCTTCTTGAGGGTTACTCATGAGCTGGCTATATCTCAGGGGTATATCACATACTATTGTTAGTAAACTCTCCCACGTATTGTCTTCTGTCTTAGAGCTAGCTCTCAGTGAAGAACTCAAACAGGTAGAGTGAAAAGTGTTTCTTTCTCAGATACAGCTTCCCTAGGAATACCCTGAGAAATTTCCCAGCTCACATCTCCCTAGGCCTTCATCAAAATCCTGCCAGTCATCTCTCTGAATGTCTAACCTCATGTGAACATGGTACTTTACATCTTCCACAGAACCTTGAGCCTCAGTAGCAAGCCCTCTGTCCTTAGCAGAAGTCAGGTCCTCAGCAGTCCCCACTCCTCCATTCCTTTCTTTGGTCTCCCAGTTTTATCCTCTGCCCTCAAACCCCATCCTATCTTCAAGTCCCACCCAAGAGACTACAGGTTACTGAATACAACCTGTTTGCACATTTTCCTCTGCCCCTAAATGCCCTTCTTGAGTACATGCATCATAAAGACCATATTGCTTTTGTCTTCTTTTTTATGTTAGATTCTTTTAATAATTAAACAGATATTACATGCCAAATTTGTGTGAGGGGCTACTCCAAACTCTGATAAAACCCAAATATTAATATATGTCTACTATTGAGAATGTTTGGCAGATGTCGAAGAACAATCTATAGAAGTTAATACGCACCATACTCGAAAGGAATCTTTCTCTATGTCCCCAGGAACCATATCAGCTGTTTTACACACACCTTCCACAAGTCTCTTTCTCAGTTCTCATGTGATATGTTTGTGTGTGTGTATGTGTGTCTGCATGTGTGTGTGTGTGAGAGAGAGAAAGAGAGAGAGAGAGAGAGAGAGAGAGAGAGAGAGAGAGAGAGATGCAACCACATGTGTATTTAACATATCACCCAGAATTTTCTTCAAAATATAGTTTGAAATACATAACTATATTACAGTTATCACTCTCCTCAACTTGTTAATCTTCTCTTAAATATTTAAGTAGAATTAAATTCAAATAAAATGTGTCTACCCCTCTAGAAATTTATACCTATAAAGGAAAACTGATAATGACATTATAGTGGAGTGACTGTATATTTTGTTAAAATACTCAATAAGGAAGGAAGAGAAACAGGAGGAAGCAAAAGAAGGAGGAACAAGTAGAAGCAGAATAAAAAAAAAGAAGAGACAGAAGGAAGGGAGGGAGAAAAGAGAATAACGAGAAAGAAAGAAAGAAAGAAAGAAAGAAAGAAAGAAAGAAAGAAAGAAAGAAAGAAAGAAAGAAAGAAAGAAAGGAAAGAAAGAAGAGGTACTCTGCCCATGTGATGTAGAGTCATTCTTAATCACTGTTCTCAAAAACGTAGGAAACTTCCTTTTTAGAAGCACAAAGTATGTGTATGGGAATTTGTAAGTTCATGAACTTGTAGACTTAAAACAGATGTCACCATTAACAATTAAGACTACACATTCCATGTGGGCTAGGATATGTTTGTCCTTATCGATTCCAAAACTCTAGCACAAGGCCTGATATATGACAGATATCTGGAAGATATTCAATGAATGAGCAATGAAGAACATTAATTTTCCTTTGCTAAAATCAACCTGTGGAGCTGGGTATGGTGGCACACACCTATAGTCCCAGCCTTGGAAAAGTAGAAGTAGGAGTTCAAAGGCAAGAAAAGGTAAAGGACATCATCAACTACATAGTGGGTTTAAAGCTAGCCTGAGTTACCTGAAACCATCTTTCAAAATATTAATAATAATAATAATACATAATAATCTGAATGGAAGCTTAATTAAAAATTAAACAAAAATTCACTTATATATTGAATTTTCTCCACTGATTCATTGTGTCCTCTTCTTTATATCTTAAGCAGGAAAAGAATCTCAGAGCCACTTGGATCATTTCATCCCAAGGACCACTGGACCCCAGGTGAAACACTAGGTCAACTGTGACATGTACTATGGTATTTCTTAATTATGCAAATAGCCATCTGTTCAAATACCACTTGGGTTCATTTAGTGCATATAGTTTAGGATAAAGGGGAAACCAAAAAAAAATTTGTCTCACTTTGGACTCATAAAATTCAGAGTAGTGCCTGATTCATCTCAAGTTATGAATGGTCTCCACTTTAATGGTGCATTCTTTCTCTGTGGCCAGAATCCTAAATCTTCTTAATTGCAGTTTAAACACCTGTAGCCAAAACTTAAATGCCTTTCTCATTTAAATTCCAAGCATTAAAATTTCAAATATCTCAATTATGTAAATGGTGAAAGAAAGGGGCAGAAGTTTTCCTTAAGGCTCCCCACCCCCAACATATCATCCCACCGCTCTCAATTATGGTTTCTCTCTGAGCTCACAGCAAGGTGACCATGTTTCCTAGATGACCCTAAAAATTAATTCTTTATTAGAACAGTATGGTTAAATCCTGGAAGTTTTCAAAGGGATTGGGGGGGGATAAAAACAAGATCATTAGCATCTGCTGATTTGTAAATATTCCATTGCACCTTTGAAGCAAATTGGTTAAATATGTTCAAGCCTCATAAAGCCCTTACAATTTAGCAATGTCAAGCCCAGTTCTGCATTGTAGCTAAGGTCCAACTTCAATCCCTGAGCTACATAGCTAGCAAGTGGTAAGGCAAGGGTGTAGGGCAGATGGATCTGTGTTTGCTATATCTTTTCCCCTCATCACTGCTTTCCAAATGTCCGTATCCACAAGAGTACATTACAGGGCATTTTCCAAGGAGTTGAAATTAGGTAAGAGGATGAAGAAAAATCTAAGAAAAAAAATATGCCCTATTTTAACAATATAATTGCTGATTCTGTAATTCCACATATGCAGTTCTTTATCTGCATATCTGTGCATATGTGATTTTTTTACACGCAAATAGTAACTGTAGTTCCCTTGAAGAGAGGTAGCCGAGGTGAAAGATAATTTGTTAAATAACTTTTGCATTTTTATATTATTTTTATTTATAGAGTGAGCATGCATTATTTTTATAATTCCAAAGATAAGATCAAAGAGAAAGGGGACATTAAAAGGGTTAAATGATTAGATCAATGAAAACTGATTAAATGAAAAGAAAGAACTATCAAAAGTATGTCTTAGTCTAAATGGAGGGTGATCCACAGAGTGAGTGTTTTTGGCAACTATCCCATTGCTACTAGCTGAAGTGAGAAGACATCATCACAGGGTTCCATCAATTAAAGGTCTTAAGTAGCTTGTTTTCCAATATGAGAGCAGATTCAGTGTTCCTATTGCTCCGGCTTGCTGGGAGATCTCACCCAATAACACTTTACCACTCATTCCTGTAAGGGATTATGTTTTCTGGGGTTTAGTAGTACAGTTTTTCCTTTATATGCCCCTGATCCTTTTTCTGCTTTCTATCTGTTTCAAGTATTGAATTCAGTGTTGCTAAATGACTCATCAGAGTTATGTTAATATGGCCATAATTACTGGCCGTGTTTGTTAATTTACTTTTAGTACCCATATCGGTTGTGAGGAAGCAGGATCTGAAACTCTGAATCCTTCCTTCTCTTTGACATTTTGAATCATTCAGTACGTTAAAAAAAAATCTTCAACAGACTGATTTTATGAATTTATATCCAGATATCTAGGTGTATTGCATTTTTTATTTATTTTCTTTTTCAAATTAATTTAACTGTATGTCTTATGTGTATATGTATGTATATGAATGTTTTTCCTGTATATAAATCTGTGCACCGTGTGTGTGTGCGTGTGTGTGTGTGTGTGTGTGTGTGTGTGTGTGTGTGTTGCCCATGGGGACCAGAAGAAGGCCCCTGGATATCTGGAAGAGTAATCAGTGTTCTTAACCGCTGAATGATCTCTCTGGCTCCTGTACTTATACATCTTCACATACAAGTACAGAGTAAAATGATGAAGTCCAGAAGTGAATAAGACTAATGGAAAGTCTATGTATGAAAAGGCTTGAGACACAGATGAAGAAATCTATGAATTTTAGTCACTCAGCAAATATTGAGAGAACGAGTGGCTCTGTCTTCTGTAAGATTAGAATACACTGCAAAACAAAACAACAGCAACAAAGATAAGGCATTCCATTTTAGAATATTAGCTAAATCAATGACAATTTAGAGACATTTATACTATGTAGTAAATGACAAAGCATGGCAGGAGAGCAGAAATACAAGGATCATAAGCAAAGGGGCAGACAAGGGCACTGAGGGGGCAGATAATGACTGTGGGGACGAGAGACCTTGCTGAGTGACAACTGGAAAATCTGAATAACAATCAGAAGAAGCAAGTACTACCAACAGGAAGTTCTAGGAAGAGTCCAGGGATGCTGAATAATGGTGGAGCAGAGACATAAAGGTCACCTTACAAAGGCCTGATGGATCAGTCATGATTGCCCAGGGGCCAGTGAAAGAAGCTGAACCTTCCCTCTGAGTGAGGTATTGACTAACTTAACTTCTCTTTGGAGTCCGGAAGGGTTCCTGACTTTTTGAAACCTTCCCTCATTCTTTTGCATCCCATCTAAAATCATGGGATCGAATAAAATTTCAAAAACAGAATATGTAGGAAAATAGTTTCAACAGTCTGCATTGTAAAACCAAAGGGCTGTCTTTATTACAACTTAGGAAATGGTTGATAATAGGCTTCAATGTATAATATTATATTCTAAAACTCATGAAGATACTTGCCAGCAATGGTGTTTTCTTAGTTTTGTTGATAGTGAGAAAACTCATTTCACCAACAAAATAAACAGTTCTGTTGCCAAAGTGGCATGCCAAATGTATCTCTCCCACCTTTCTACAAAGATTCTGCTTATGTTAGGATGCTCTTAAAATAGTCTTTTCCAAATTAAGGGGTCATTAAAGATGCAGCAGGAACTGGGCATCATGAATAACAACCCAGAACCATGTGACTTGCATGGAAGCTCAGTAATAAAGCAGCATATACCCATTTGCATCCTTTTTGATTGATTGCACGCTTTTTAAGGCAACTGCCAAAACCAAAAGTGGAACCTCCATTATCCCAAGGAGGTTATGCTGTGTTTAGTCCCAACGGGCACATCAGCAACAAGATGGGAGTGCCCCTGTGGTACTGGCAGTAGAGCTGCCCCAGTGAGCAAAAGTAATCCTAGCTCCCAACTCCCACACACTTCTTCCCCAAATTGACTGTATTTGCAGATGTATACATGCCTTGAGCATCTCTCTCACAGAAGATTATATTAACCCACAAAGAAAATAGGAAGCTTCATCCATCTCCCAAGCCTGGGTGGGATTACATATTCAGTTTTAATTGACTCTGGAGAATCCAAGTCAATTAGACTAAGGGTATAATAGGAAAGAAAGGCTGCATTATTTCACTAGCTTGATTATTTTGTAAAAATAGCAAGAGATGGATGTAAAATTTGAAGAGTCCCGCAGCATTGAGATGTTCTATCTTTGCCAGACACTTTGGAGCTACTTGCACAATACAGGACTCTTGAACAAACAACTAACTTAACAGAAGGTGTAAAGATTCAATAGCCTGACGCTTACACTTGATTAGGATAGTCCTAACCAAGCAAACAGACCAGTTTCAGCTGTGAGTTAAGCACATGAATAAGAGGCTAACCAGATACCTATATGTTTTTGAAAGATTGAAATTAAAACTAAAAAATAAAATCTAGAAAGCCCCCCCAAAAAAAGAGAGAGAGCCCATTTAATGTTAATTAAGCAGCCACTCATGATCTACATTCAATCCACATGCTAACCTGTGTTCTTAGGACTGGGGAATACATTTCCTGAAGGAATTCTCAAATGCTAGCAACGTGTGAAAATCAAGTCATAACATTTGATGAATGAAGACCATTTTCTGGAGCAAGGTAAAGCAGTGGCTAATAATGCAATAGAAATGGGCGTATTTGTGGATGTTTCCACAGATGAAGTGAAGCACATCTTGCAAGCTTACTAGACTTCAGCAAACAGAGGTGTCAGTAAGCTGGGCTAGATCTTCATTGGACAGTTCTAAAAGTACATGGAGCAAGCATATGGGGTCGAGAATAACTTGGTTCAGCTACATCATAAAGAGCATATTGAGAGAGAAAGAGAAGCATCCTGAGTGAAAAGAATAGGGCTGTGGACAAATTGTAAAGATGATTATTATGGTATAGACTTTGTGCTATTAAAAAAAAAGGCAAATTAAACATGTTAAAGAAAAGATACGGCATGTAAAAGTCGGTAAACACACAAGAAAACATTAAGTATCAATAAAGTAACGAACACAATTCTATATTTTTATAACAAACTGATAGTCTGCCCGGACAGGTAAAGACTTAATTATTCTTACGTTTGAAAGGAATTGAAATCCTAGCACTGTGCTGGATGTGGTGAGACACGGTGTGACCAGGAGAAGAGTAGATGTGGCCCCCTGAGAGGTTTACTTTCTCTGAGGGAGTGGAGCAGGAAGCATAGGAAAGCAATCTTCACAGGTGATTCTACACCAGCAGGTTACTGAGCTGCAGGGGCTCACAGCTGCTCAGCAACAGGCTCAGTTCACCAACCTCACACCTACCAGGCTCAATGAAGTTTATCTTTTACTACAGTAGCACAACTACAGTTTCCTTTTGAGCTACATGCCATTTACCAATGAATGTAGGGTTCAGTAACCCCAGCATAAAGCATTGTGATATCTGCAAGATTTTTTTTTATGCTTTTCTAAACATTTGTAAATTGCCGAGAACCATTGCATTTTGCTTGAGAAGAGAAGCAGTCACAGTCAGGCTTTTCTCAGCTGGAGGCTTCGAAATGTATGGGCTCACTGGTGAAAAGGGACAGATGGCTGAGCTAATGTTAGTAATTGGAGAGAAAAAACAGTCCACTCTTGACCTGAAAACGCAGCAGAATCTCTTCCTTTGTAACTCTTCTGGTGACTGTTTACCTTAAGTTTTAAGATCGAATTGGAGGAGAATAGCCTTTAAGACTTTCCTAAGAACATAAATACGATACCACATCTCTCTCTATATATGACTATTAGGGCATTTACTTAACAGCTTACTTAGTCAATCTTATCCAATAGGTAAGGCATTGCAGAATGTAATTAAAAACTCACATGACATTCCACAGGAATGAAGGAGCAGGTTACCTTCAATGAGAAAGTAATTTAACCATTGAACATGAAATATTTAAATGTTTTCATTTTTTGAAATCTCATACATACATACATATAATGAATTTTGATCCAATTCCCCATCCATTCCCTCCCCTCAAATTTCTCTGCTGTCCCCTATTACAACCTTCCCCTCTCAACTTATTTTAAACCTACTGAATAAACTTAGTCTTCTTGAATGTGCATGTGTGTAAGACCATCTACTAGAGCATAAATAACCTCTCAGGGGCTGTATTCCTGAAGTAAACCCATTCTCCTTCTCAGCAGTCATCACTATCAGTATCTCTACAAAGTACATAACTTCCCAGCACTCTGAAACTCAGTCAAGGTGGAGCATTATGAGCCCGTCCTCTAATCAAATGATTTTCAGACTGGACTGATCTTGTACAGGTCTTATGCACAGTCGCAGCTCTTGTGAGTTCATGTATGCAATGGGTATGTCATGTCCAGCAAATATTGTGTCTCTGCATATGTCCACTATGTCTGGCTCCCACATGCTTCTGTTCCCTCTTCTGCTATGATCTCCAAACAAAGGGTAGAGTGGTAGAAAATAGAAGTGCTATTCAGAGCCTCAAAGTCTTTTGCTCTCTGCATGTTGTGCAGTTGCAAGTCTCTGTTTAATTTCCATCTATTGCAAAAGGAAGCTTCTCTGAGGAGGCCTGAGAGATTTACTCATCTCTGGGTAAGATATTAACTTAGGGGGTATTTTAATACTATATCCATTTAGCAGAATAATTGTATTAGGTAATCCCCTAGGTCCTATGATCTACGCAATGGGTTTGGTGGGGTTGGGTGTGTGGAGGAAGAAGGACAGTTAAAGGTACCATGCTTGAGTTCTATCTTGTGAAGTAGGGTTGAAAGCAAATATGAAAGTGGTTGGTTACATCTATAATGTCATGCCATTACTGTACCAGTATATTATACCAATATAGAATATTTCATGTTCAATGGTTAAATTACTTTCTCACTGAAGGTAACCCGCTCCTTCATTCCTGTGGAATGTCGTGTGAGTTTTTAATTACATTCTGCAATGACTTACCTATTGGATAAGATTGACTAAGTGAGTTGTTAAGTAAATGCCCTAATAGTCATATATAGAGAGAGATGTGGCATTTCTTGCAAGGTCAGTTGTTATTGTAGCTCACAGAATTGATAGCTAAATATATCTGTTGATTATTTTACCCACAGCAGAGTACATCATCTCCTAGCACTTTGAAAGTTAAGACAGTAGGGAGGAAACTTCCCAGTTGGCACACTACATAGATGGTTTCAGCAATAGGTCTTACCAGTAGGTTCTAGAGGATGTCTGGAGCAATTAGAGTCCTCTGCAGTGTTTAAGGGAGTCCTTGGGATGCCAATAAACAAAATGTTGGAAATAAGTAACCCATTGCTACCAATGGGGTTTTATATGATAGCCTATGGTGTCTTGAAAACAAAAAAAACAAAAACAATAAAACAACAACACCAAAAACCATTGTCCCCAATATTGAGCCACACAATTTAAACTCCTCTTCCTTATATGTGTGAATATATGGTATTAATTTTCCCTATGAAAAGATTTTTATGAGACTCTTTTTTCTTAAAACTTGTCTTTGAGACATTGTTTCTCTAATTCTAAGATTAAAATTATATAACTGCCCTCTTCCCTTTCCTCCCTCCAAACCTTCCCATACATCCTCCTTGCACTCTTTCAAAACCATGGACTCTTTTTCCATTATCTGTTGTTATATGCATATGTGTTTATGTATATGCATGTATATCCCTGAAAAAATCCTGTTCAGCATGTGTCCTGTTGCTTGTCTGTATGCATTCAGGGCTCACCATTTGGTGTGTTCTTCTCGGAGGAAGACTATTTCCCCTCCTCTCAGCATTCTTTAGTTGCCTTAGTTCTTTGTGTGGAGTTGAGACCTATATGTCTTTCCCTTATTTACTTTGGCATGAAAGACACTTTTTAATATGTAACCACTGCCCTTTCATGTTTGGGGCATAATATTCTATTAGGCCATTAAAAATGCTGAAAGAAAGTACCAAACACTGACTTGGGGCTTACATAACAGAGATTTTTAGGCACACATTCTAGAATCTGGAGTTCAGAGATCAAAGAGGATCCAGAGCTGGCTCTTCCTTGGAGGCCATGCAGAAGAGCCCCATTCCTGTTTCGGACTTGGGTTTTGGTTGTCTTCTGTTGATCTTTAATATACCTTGGTTCATAAATGTTTCATCTGGCTCTCTACCCTTATCATCACAAGACATTTCTTTTATGTTCTCAGTTCCCAGATGTCTCCATTTCATAAGAACATTAGTTTCATTGTGTTAGATTAAGTCCTAATTTACCCATTTTAGTTCATCTCCCTAAAAATGGTACTTCTAAATAGTCATATTTGGAAATAGGATGAGTTGGAAATACAACATATGAAATTTGGAGGCATCTTGTGCTGCCCTGAAATCAATATTCTCTGAGTTAAAGTACACACTTTCCCCATAGTAACAAAATGTCATCACCTGTACTATATCACCATGTTATTTTTTTTAGACTCAGATTGTGTGCACAAATGTATGTGCAGATTGTTTTTATTCCATGCAGCTTCTACTTAAGCACCAAGATGACTGTAATAAGATTACTATCTGAATATGAGGTGTTCAATGGACAATTCTGAGAAGTAGCTCTCTTCTCTGAACAAATAATCTATTTCTCTGAGATTGACCATCAGGACATAGGCTTCAGTTCCAGTAGACTTGCTCTCTCTGTGTGACCTTTCCCTACTGATCAAGATATTTTAATTCCACCTCAAGAATCTGAACCAAAAAGATCCAGAAAAAAAATGGCAATTTAAATGAAAAACATAAAGTCAGGAGTGCTATGAGCTTATTTGTTGACACCACCAAGCAAAGGCCTTGAACACCTGCTGGAAAGGTCTTTATTCTTTTCTGATTTCTTTCCTCCCGTGCCCAACTTGTTACATTTCAGTAAGATATTGTATAATATCACTTACTATGCCCAAGCCCCTCAGTGTAACTTGATTTTGCATGTGACCCAGAAGACCTTAACACATGTAAGTATCTCTGCAGTCCTAGTGTCTACAGGTCACTTCTAGTCATTTAATATACCTGAAATTGTGTAGTTTATGGCTAAAGAGGGTACTCATAGTTATTATTAGATCATAGCATTAATATGAATGAGAATTCAGAGACAAAAGTAAAGTTTAAGGTAGAATTCACCTGTATTCCTGGGGTGGGAGGATAAATAAAGAATTGAAAGAATGCCTTTCATCTATGTTGGGCCTATTATCTGTGTGGTTGGTTGGTTTTTTGTTTGTTTGTTTGTTTAATGACATAATGGACTACAAAGATGCTTTTCTAACTTTAAAGTTGAAGAAAATAGAATGGAATACATCAAAATTGAGAAACTTTATTGATGAACAATGCATCTTTATCCTGGAAACAGTACATGGGTTTCATTCAGGAGCCTTTATTAGTAATGTTTGCTTCTGTCCTCCACAGAGACACGAGTTATTTCCTAGGAAAATCACCATCCCAAACATAGTCACTTGAGCAGAGAAGTCTGTTCTATGTACCACTCATTCTCATCCAAGGTTTCCCTTGGTACCCAGACTGCATCCAAGACCTTTTTAGGTTGTTGATATTGTTTGTGTGTGTAAATAAATATTGTTTGGAACATGATTTATTTTCATAATTGCATTAAGTTTCCATAAAGTGACTCCTGTTAGATTTATCTTTCGCAATTTAGTGTATTCGAAGGCCTGACTACACAGCTCCTTAGCTCCTAAATAAATGACAAAAGTGAAAGTTGAGGGTGTGTAAACCTTGCTTAAGCAGCAGGAATCAACACTAGAAGGTCAGGCAGGTGTCCAGCCATTGCTATGTTAACCAGTGACTGCCTAGTCTACCGAATCTCTTAGGAAGGGAACAGTTTTATCCGTGAAACTCTACAGTACATCTCTGAGAACTTTAAAGTGAGAATTTTACCATAGCTTTGCATCAAAGAATCACAAGATTTTAGCTCAAGGGAAACATGTTACATGAGAACATTAAAGCTCTATTAAATTTAGCTTCATCCATGATGTCTATAAACATATTGTTTTACTTGAAGCTCATCTAAAGATTTTTTAGCTCACCCAGAGAAACTTGGGACAGAGACTAATGGAAAGCCATTGATAAGAGAAATGGGGAAAAACCAACACTGGAATAAACCAAGATGGATAAATGAATTAAAATGAGTATTCAAAACTGGTGGCAAGAATGCCCAGTGCAAACAGTTCTCCAGGAGGATGTAGAAAGCTGTAGTTTATTCTGTTCTTTTAGGAAATAGTAGTTTCCAGGCAGTGGAGATATTCTGCTTAAAAATGAAACATCCACATAGAAGAAGAGGGTCAGCATCAAGGGTTAGAACAGTTAATGTCGATCTCTAAAACAGGCAGTAAATGACCAGGTAGTTTGCCTACATTTCAACAAACTGCCCTAGGCTTTAATATAGGAATCATGGCACCTTGGAAGAAGTTCAGGACCAAATCTGGACAAACTTCAGAAGAAGGTAGTGAGTGGGCTCCAGGGGCTTGTTTCATTCTTAAGGGCACCTTGACGCTCTCTAGAACCCCTGTTAAGAGGTTCACAACCATGTGAAGCCCCAGTTCCAGGGGATCTAACACTCATTTCTGACCTCCATTCATATATACATAGAAATGCACACAGAGAGACACAGAAATGAAAATGAAAATAAATCTAAAACCAGTAAAGTGGTGAGAGTATGTGGGTATGTCAACTAATACTGCAGGGTTTACAGAAAACAATGCTAGGGATCATCATGCTGGGCTCCAATTTTAATAACCATCCCTTCTTTTACTTAGGTTTAGATAAATGCCTAGGCAATGTGAACCTGTTGCAGAAAAGACCTTCAGCTTCTGAATTGACTCATGTTCACAGAGGTGAAATCTAACAATGTGTGCATGCTATTATTTACATAAACTGGTTTTTATCAGTTCATCCTTCTTACACACATGCCTACAAAGTCTGCAGACTCCATTGTGTTCCTAAGATCATGTCACCTTCACTACAACTTATATAAAAGTTGTTTGAAGTTGCCTGACAAAAGCTTCTGTGTATTGAGTTCCTATTGCCTTTCAAGAATCATGCCCAATATTTCCCATACAAAACCAATTTTCATACCAATGAGGTAATAGGTATCCTTTTCCCCAGAAGATGTAATTACATTTCTCAAAGTTTTAATACAGAGTTTAGTTACAAAACTTCATCTACAAGACTCACAAATATGTATTCCTTACAATGTAGTCCATGGAGAAATATTTGAAAGGGTGGTTCATTCTAATATAATTTTGTAAGTTTTTAATATGACCAATTACAACATTTCATTCAACTTAAGTTTGATAAAGCTTTAGGAGAATGGGCGTTGATTAAAAACACATTTGAGATCTTGTGCCAATGAGTAACATGATTTTTGAAGCCCTGACTTCTTTGGGAAAATATCCTTACTTAGTAAAATGAATGTAAACTAATAAGGAAGATTTGCAAGTTTCTTCTTCTCCCCTGGTCTACTATCCAATCATCTAGTAATAGCTTACTTTATATATTTTTCATATTGACCTTTGAGGATTTTTTTTAGATTTATTTTAGGGTTTTTTTTTGTTTGTTTGTCTTTCTGTTTGCTTTTATGTGTATGAGTGGTGTCTGAATGTTAGTATGTATACATTCATGCAGGTGTCCATGGAAGCCAGGAGAGGGCGTACAATCCATAGAGCTGGGATTACAGATCATTATGGGTATCTGATATGAATACTGTGCAACCAAATGACAGTTCTCTCCAAGAGCAGCAGGCACTTTTAAGTACTGAGAGCTCTCTCTTTCCAGCCCCCACATTGACCTTTGTATAAGAGTTGTAAGAGGAAAATAGTTCAGACATATTTTAAAAGAAAGTACTCAAAGTATCTGCCTATTTGCTGCATTTAGTCAACTTCATTTACTTACAACTTAAAGTATCAAGTACACTACTTAAAACGGATCACTGAAAGATATTTGAGGTCTTGTTGACAGTAGATGGATTTTAGATGATAGATAGATAGATAGATAGATAGATAGATAGATAGATAGATAGATAGATAATTGGTAGATGATAGATAGATAGAGACCAATGGAAAGAACAATGATAAATTAGCTAAATAGAAGACAGACAGCAGACAGTTAGTAATGTCCTTGACACCAACAAACCACAATTTAAACCCAGTTCAGTTCAATGAACTAGAGTTTTAATTTCAACAGTAAAAATGCTGTTAGATGAATTGAAGTTTTGTGTTTGTTTATTTCTTTTTGTTTTTGGTTTTTTTTAAAAACTAGAGATGGAATGGAATTATGTTGCCTGGCATGGTGACTCATACCTGTATTCTTGGCATCAGGGAGTCTGAAACAGGAAGTTCACCAGGAGCTTGATGTCAACCTGGTCTACGTAGGAAGTTCCAGCCCAGCCTGAAAGGAAAGAGTTGAAATTTATCATTTCCTTCACAAAGGGCTTGCCAGCTGTAACATTAATACAATCTATTGTATATAAAAACATCTGCAGAACTCATAATAAGGAAGTGATGGGATGTTTCAGGTGGACAACTGTTATAAAGTCACCTATCTTGCTGTTTTTGCAACCTGTGTTAGGGTCTTCGTAGATGAAGAGAGAGGGGAAAATGAATGAAAATAACAGGCCTGGGACAGCCTGGAACGAAAGATATAATAAAATGCGCAGCTAGGTAATTTTTCACATAACCATTGGTACAGACGGTTAGAACAGTTCACCATGATTTTGCAGTCTTCCAGATTTATTGCTGGAATTAATTCCTACATTTTCTGTGAGGGGCATTATACATTCCACTCCAATCATTTTTAAATAATGAATTAATGTTAATGTATTTTTTGTTCTAGCTTAAAAGGAAAGGATGAAGAGCAATTGATAGCTTTCGAGTTTTTAGAATGCCTTTCAATAAGATAAAAAGCAGAAGGCCTCCCAAGTTGCCTCTTCTAAAAACAGAAAGTAGCCATCTGCTTGATGGGCCTGCGTAGTTATTCTACTCTAAAGTGCAGCACCAACCAGAACAGGCACAGCCGGAGGCTACTTCTTGACCAAACTGGTGCTTCAACAGTCATGGTCCCTAGAGCTTTAATTACGGGTTTGTTCAGTCAAGGTGTCCTCTGTCGCTATTTGGCCATGTTAATGAACAGAAAGAAACTACTGCTAACTTTTCTAGACCAGAAGATAAAAATAACCCAATGATCTGACTAGTCAGGAGACTGTCTGGATCTCCCTACTGTGACTTCGGCTCACAGGTGGGACTAGAGAGGAAATTGCCTTGCTCTTTATAAAGCAAATGCTATGTTGGGACTTGAGTAGAGAGGGGAATGCAACTATTTTAATTTCCTTTGTTCCTCTTTTGTAATGCCTTCCTGTATCTATTTCCTGTGGCTACGTCTTCACCTATATTTAACCGTCTGTTTGTCGTTCTACACTGTGCAAGCTTTTGCCAAGGTATGACTTCTTTTATGCTTTTCTTCGATTTCTAATGAACACACTCTTCGAGGGCAAACTATATAGTTAAGGTGACCCTTTCGTCCACCAAATACAAGACTCTATGGTCTTTATTTAAGTTTATTGATATCTGAAAGAGTGACTAGGCATCGTTCAAAAATGCTGACACTTAATTAGTCTTAATGATTAATCCGTCATCTATTGGCGACAGCTCCAAGGACAGGATTCTGTGCTTTATTGCTCAGTAATTGATGAAAAGCTGAAAATTCTTTTTGGAAGAAGATATTCATGGAGACAGTTAGCCGACAAACCCAAAAGTGCCTTCTCTAGCCATCCCCCTTAAATGTTCTTGTTACAAAAAGTAAGCTCTCTTTTGCAGGTCCCCTGAGCTGCAAACAGGTCTCACAGTTCTAGGCAATGAGACATGAAAAGTGTGTGGTTCCCCAGTGTACAGAGCAAACAAAGCCTGGGCATCCAGCTTACTGCCTTTGATTCAAGCATGGGAGTCATAACTATTGCTGCTGTCCTCAAGACAAAAATTACTAAATCCAAAGCCAGTGTGCCAAAGAAGACAGTCCTAAGATAAAGACACCACCTAAGTGTCTGATCACACTGCTAAACCAGCTGAATTAACTACTTACCATCGTCTGTCTATTTGATGAGGAAAAAAGTCTCTTAAAGCAATTTTATTTTTCTAATTGTCACTCTGGCAATTAAAATCTTTCTGATTAGTAGAGAACTTATGTCCCTGACACATGATTAATAATCTACATGAGGTAAAATGTAACACATGTTACACTTGTTTATCACTTCCTATTTTACAAAGCTATTATTCTTCCATACATTATCTCATTTAATAAATACACGAGGATAATAAGGCAGAAATTCTTATCGTTATCATAACTTTAAAGACAAGTCAATTTAAGGTCAGGGGATTTAAATAACTTGCTCAGATGCACAGATAAGGATACAGCACATTTTATTATTTAAATCCTTGCCCTTTGACTCCAGTTCCAAATGAAGTACAGTTTGCTCTTGTAGGAAGTTAAATTTTTATTTTTGCATAGTTACTATACTTTTAGTGATTTGCAATTTCAAAGGTAACATATAGGGTAGGCATTGTGGTGAATGCTTAGATTCTAGTACTGGGAAAGTAGAGGTAGGGGGAACAGAAATTCAAGTCCAACTTCATCTTCACATATATATATATATATATATGTATATATATGTATATATATATGTGTGTGTGTGTGTGTGTGTATAAAACACATATATACATATTCACACATAGAGAGAGACACACATATACACAGTGTCTCAGAAAATATAAATAATAAATTTGTTTAAATTACTGAATAATTAAACTCCAGTGTGAATTTTAAGGTATTCCAACAAGCTCACGGCTGAAGAGTATACAATATCTAATTCATACGGAGATTGTCCTAACTACAAAGGAAGACAAACATATAAACAAGTTGTTTCAAATATGTGATTGAGTGTGGATAAAGGGTGTATACTCATATCACCTGGGAGTAATTTTGAAAAAAGTGGCCATGAGAGAAGGACAAAGGATGGACTCAAAGGAAGAACACACAAGTCACATCATTACACGGTTTTGTCAAGTTCTGGTGTTTTTGGAAGGTGATAATTTATGGGGATTCAAAACTTGTCATGTCTAAATCATAAAATCTTCTATTGGCCTCAGTGTGTTGTATGCATATGGGTGATTAATATCAAGAGAAAGATTTAAACATGGTCAAGTTATACATTAAAAATATTTTTTTGAATACTTCTCTGGCACCAACCAAGCTTTAAATTGGAAGTAGACAGGACTAGAGACAGAGTTGAGTAGGATGTTAGGGCAACCATCCAAGCAACACGACATGAGGCCACAAATTCAAGGAATGTCTGTGGGTGGAAGCAGATTGGAGAGCTATTCAGATAATGCCATCTGTGGGTTAGTGTGGAAAGACAGAGACAATTGGAGGAGTGGCTGATATGGGAAAAGGAAGAAAAGTAGATTAATCATTGGTTTCTGGTTTGGACTTCTAAGGATGTAATATCGCTAGTGATAGAAAATTCTAGAAGATAAACGAAGAGGGGAACAAAGTATGAAATGGAATCAACTTTACATTGTATAAGCTGTGGGTCGATGTTTTTACAAGAAGATGAAGTAAAAACTGTAATTCAGTATAAATAATTATCAATTAGAGAAAATGGCTTTGAAAATTATGGAAGTAAATAAAATCTCACTGAGAGCTTGTGTTAGAGATAAAGAAGAGAAGAGAAGAGAATTTAAAGAGATAAAAATATTGCAGCAAAAGCATGTGGTACAAAGAAGGAAATAGAGTAAGAGAGATCAGAAAACACACAAACAAATCATGTCAAGAGCACAATGTTCCCAGAGAGCTCTGGAATAGATCTCAAGAGAATGAATAATCATGATTTCAGTGATAATAGGAAACATTGGTGAGCATTTTCATTGCATGCAGCGTTGCTGTTTGTGCTTGTATTGTCAGTTATAGTGAAGATAACAAGTAAATTTCATTATTGAAAAGAAAATGGGGGGGCTTTCACATGGTAGAAGGGATATCAGACATATAACTGGCAAAGCCAAACCCTAAAATTCAGAAGGATCCTCAGCCGCACAACCAAGTGAACCTTGAGAACAAAGAACTCCAAAACTTTAATAATCTAAACAGCTTGGTGATAGCATAAAACTGGGAGAGAATGGAAGGCCTGTTGAAAACACACACACATTTGCAACCTGCTGGTCTTATGAAAAGGTACTAAGAATACACAGTAAAGAAATGCCCATCTCTTCAACAAGTAATGCCAGGAGACTTGGACATCCCCATGAAGAATGAGGCCAATAGAGTTCTAGCTTTCACCACGTACACCAATAGCCTGAGTAAAGCATCTAGAGCAACACGAGCACTTTTAAAATCTAAAGTATTTTATCCCATTAAAGTGGGGAGGCAGTTTTGAATACGACCCAAACAGCATGAAAGGAAAAGGCTAATGTAAAAACTGGAAATAACACAGAAAAAGCCTTCTACGGAGGAAAGAGGCAACCAGCAATCGACAAGGTGAAAAGTCAACCTGGGAAATGGGGAAAATATTTGTAAACTGTACATCTAAAGGGGGTTATAGAAATTCAACTCATTAGAAAAATCTGGTTTAGTTAGAAATAGGCCTAAATAGACATTTCTCAAAAGAAGATATATAAATGGACACTGCATATATGAAAACATAACCAGCTTGCTTATTCACCAGGGAAAGACGAATGAAAATCTCAGACTCCATATTCCTCCAGTAAGAAGGGGATACCATCAAGAAGATTAAAGAAAACAAGTACTGGCAAAGATGTGAAAAAAAATTTTTTTACAGTGTTGGTGTAAGTATAAATTTAGTACCACCATTATGGAAAACAGTTTGGAAGTCCCTCAAAAAAGCAAAAAATAGAACTACCATATGGTCTAACTATCAGACTACTGGGTATTTATCCAAGAGAAATTAAATCAGTATGTAGAAGAAACATCTGACCCCTGTCTCCACATTTATTGCAGAACTATCCAAGAAATGGGAATGACCCAAGGGTCCAACATCTAATAAATGAATAGTGACTGTGTCACAGATACTCACAGTGGGAAACAATTTGCTAATAACATGAATGGAATCCTGTCACACATGGTAGAGCTCAGTGCTATCACATTTACTTAGGGTACACGAAGTCCTGGGTCCTAGGTTAAAAAAACAAGCAAACAAACAAAATACCCAACAGATCCTTTATGAATTTACCTATGGAAGACATTTGAAAAGGTTGGATTTGGGGGAGTTGAGAATATAATAATAGTTCTCAGAGGTTGGGAAGAAAGAGAGAGAAAGATTATCTTCTTTTGCTTCCTGTTTGCCATGATAAAATAGGAGCAATTTAAGGGAGAGATGATATATTTGCCTCACATTTACAGGTAACACCCCACCATTTTGGGAAAGTCAAAGCAGCTAGAACTTAAAACAGCCAATCCTATTACATCTACAGTCAAAGAGAGAAATGAATTAATGCATGCATGCCTGAACTCATCTCTCTTTCAACCACTTTAACACAATCCAGAATCCTCTGCCTAGGGATTTGTTCCACCCACAGTGGGTGAGTCTTCCTACCTCAATTAAGACACTCAAAATAATACCCCACAGTCATGGCCATAAGTCTACATAGTCTAGACAATAGAAACTCATTAAGACTTATTTTCCTGATTGTAGTAGATTGCATAAGGTTGAGAATTAAAACTATCAAAGAGGAATGGCTAAAGCTTGATCAATGGAAGTTATAGTCAGAAGAAATAAGTTCTGAAGTTCTATTGTTCTAAGAGACAATGTGTTAATATATATACATTAAAGAGCTAGAAGGAAGGATTTTGAATCTTTTCATCACAAAGAAATTTGAAATATTCAAAGACATAAAAAGGTTTAACATGGTTTTAAGACTGCAAAACATATACATGTAAGAAACATCAGTTGTTACCCTACAAACATGGACAATTTTGACAAAAAAGTAATAGAAGTAAAAGTTTCATTCACGAGGCGAGTGTAGAAGCCAGATTGCAGTAGGCTGAGAAGACAGTGGGAGAGAAAGCAGTTGACAGCAGTAAGAGGAGTCTGTTAATCCTGAGCTCTTCTGGAAATAGAGAACTCCCCAGGGGTCATTTTTATAACACAATAAAAATCCTAGCTACTGAGAAAGAATACAAAGAAGAAACATCAAGAACAAAGAGAGGATAGAGGTGACATGCCAGGATCCCTAAGAAGGTGAGCTAGGGCAGGATCAGAGATCAAATGGAAAAAGAATAGGCCCTGAAGAGAAGTCACATGACTTTCTCTGAGAATTTGTGGCAAGGCAATGGCAACAGCTGCAGACTTTGATGCACAGGGACACAAAAAAATTGAGTTAGTGTGCATCTAACAGTATTGGCTAAAGTCAGGTCCTAATGCTCTTTTGGCCATTAGTCTCCAGAGACACTCGCCTCCTCTGGTGGGAACCCAGTTTACATGGAGCAGTTACCTTCTTATTTCAAGCTGATTTTTTACTCTCTCTCCTCCCCCAACCACCCCTACCCCTCCCTCCTTCACCCTTCACCCTTTCCTCTCCCAGCACCCACCCACCTCCCCCATCAGATCATCCTTTCAGAAAGTTAGTCTTAAGTCAGTAACCCAGTTTCCCCTGGAAGTAAAACCACCAACCAAAGAGTATACATAGATGGGTCCATGGCTCTTGCTACATTCGTAGCAGAGGATTGCCTTATCTGGCATCAGTGGGAGAGAAGGTTTTTTGTCCTGTGGAGGCTTGTTGCCCCAGTGAAGGGAGATGCCAGAGGGGTGAAGTGGGAGTGGGTGGGTAGATGGGGAAAACCCCTCTTAGAGGCAAAGGAGAGGAGGAGGGGGTAGGGAGTGTGCAGAAGGAAGACCAAGAAGGGGGGGGGGACAACATTTGAAATATAATAAACAAAATAATTAATAAAAATAATGAAAAGAAAAGTTTGCTACCTTTAGGCAGGGGAGGTAGGACATGGACACAGGAAGAGTAAGTTAGGATACTGTATCAAAAATCCCATCTCTGGAGCTGGGGTGATGGAACAGTCAGTAAGGTGCTTGTCACATAGCATGACAACCTGAATTTAGAACCCAGCACCTGTATAAAATATCTTGGTGTGGTTGTATATGCTTGTTATCCCCCAGTCAGAGAGGCATAAACAAGTTGATCTCTGTAGCTCATTGTTGAGCCAGACTGACCTAATTGGTGATCTCCAGGTCCTAACCGGAGACTCTTTCTCAAAAATTAAGGTAAGAAACTCCTGACAAACAATACTCTAGGTTGTTTTCTAGCCTTCACACTTATATGCACACACATGTATATATGTACCAACCCAACACACACACACACACACACACACAAATACAAACATACTTGTACTTCTCTGAGACCTATTTAGCAGTTTCCTTTGGGGTGTAGGACTGATGGAATGGAGAGTGGGAGTAACATTCAGGAAACCAATCTCAGTTGGGGCGAGCAAGTATTGAGTACCTGCTCACTTGAGTGACTGGAGCTCCATCAATAGATGAAATGCAATTCAGAATTCAATTTACAGCTGGAAACGATGTTGTGCAGAGGGGCTGAGATTGCAAGCAGCCTTTGGGGCAATATGGCTCCTGCACATAAACTTTATAATACATAAGACATCCAAACAGTCTCCCTGATTCAGCTCAAATTAAATACAGTTATCTTATAAAGGTTAGTGAGCTTGACTTTTGCTGAAATGTTCCTTCCCCACACTTTGTTTTAATATTGCACTGACAAATTGCCTTCGCTCTGAGGACTTTTTTTCCCTTCATGTGTAACTCACTAAACAGTAGAAAGTCATGACACTTCAAGGGAATGATTGGTGGTGAAAGATGGAGGGTGGAAGCAGTTGTGGGGAGAGACATATGAGGAAAGAATCACACGCAGTTCACTATCTAGAAGAGGAAGCATCCCCAGGATTGGCTGAAAACATCTACTGCCCATTCAGGGTATCATTAGCTCACCTTCTAATAGCCTTCTGGTCTACCATAAAGTATCACAGTCCAACGGTCATCCCTGGGAGCTTGCTTAAGAACAACTTTCAGAAAGCAATGATTCCATTAGAGCCTAGAAAGGGAAGGGTGTCTTCTAATTCAGCTCTGGGCTTTCAAGGATCTTGTCCTGACAGCCAGCAGGCTCTTGTCACTAAGAAATGAACAAAGCAGCTTCAATGCAGCGAAGGCAGCCCTCTGGGTAGTCAGACTCCCAGGAAAAAATAGTCTGCCCTATTTTGGTCCCTGCTCATGAACTCCCCTGGCAACGGTGCCTGCAAGGTATTTCTGTACTCGCAGCTGGCACTGGTTTTTCCAATTCATTGAGAAAGAAGCTTGCAAAGCATTAGTTAGTATAAGGGCAGAGAAAGGCTGGCTTAGCAAACCCTTCCCAGGGTGCTGGCCTCTCGAAGTCTTGAATAAATGTCAGTTGTTTTATGTATTTCGCTATAATTATGTTTTTAATCTTACCAGACTGATGAATTGCTGACATTACAATAACAATTTTGCTTACCATTCTACCATACCTTAGGCATTTTTAACTGCTTTATTAAAGCTTAATTGACAGGGACTGAGGAGGCATATCAGTTGGTAAAATGCTTGCCATGCAGACATCAGGACCTCAGCTGAATCCCTAGGACCTGTGTGATATAGACTCCTGTGGTGGCATAGTCTTGTATTCCCAGTGCTGGGGAGGCTGAAACCTTCTTGGCCTCGAGGGTTTGATGACCAACCACGGTAGCCTAGTTATTAAGCTCTGGGCCAATACACAGAGAGAGAGAGAGAGAGAGAGAGAGAGAGAGAGAGAGAGAGAGAGAGAGAGAACCCTACAGACACTGAAGATTTCTATAATGCATTCACCTATAATAATAGAGACTCTGATCCCAAAGAACAACTCACATATGCTTCACACCAGCCACCGACATCCACCTTGAAGTACCACTGCTATGAATTTGAATGGTTATGATACCGCTTGCTCCCAGGTCTGACTTATGTCGCCCGTGCCATTTCTTTTATTTAAAGCTAGATATTATCCCACTATGTGTCTGTCACATCCTCTTATCCATTCATCTGTCCTGTTCCCTCTTGCTGTTTTCATATGTCAATCATTATGAATAATCAGTGCTTCAGTGAGGAAGAGAGAGGAGACATTTCTTTGGGGTCATAATTTTTGATCTTTCAGATCATATAATAGTTCTAAGCTTAGAATTTTTTGTCTTGCGTCCAGCTATACATGTATATACAGACTATACAAGGGTAAAATTTTTCTCATGTTATCACCAATGCTTATCTTCAGTTTTACTGTTTTACACTTATATTTGCTGTGATTTGTTTGTGAATGAATGTGTATGCATATATGTGGGAGTAAGCTCTCATATTCTACCATTTATGTTCCTGGAGCTAGTTGGGCAAACATCTTACCCATGGACCCATCTTGCTAGCCTCTTTTTATTTCTTTTGCAATAGGTATTCCAAGTGTGAATGAGGTGTCTTTAGGGATTTTAGTTCACAAAAGGTATCCCAAGTGGGAACAATGTGTCCTTAGAGTTTTTATTTACACTTCACTGATGATTAATCAATGAGAGTGAGTACCTATTCAGTCTAATTTTTTGTCATTGGTATATTTCCTTTGAAGAAATATCTGCTCGATTTTCCTGTTGGTTATTTGTTGGTTGGTTTTTGGGATTTTTGTTTGTTTGTTTGTCCTTTTTTGTTTTGTGTTTTGAGACAGGGACACATGTAAGCCTATGCTAACCCAAAATTCTCTATGTATATGGAAATGGCCATTAACTTCTGATCCACTTGTATCTACTACTTAAAAGTGTGTTTTGAAAATAAATTAGTATGATTATTCCAACTTTGTTTTTCTTTCTCAAGATCACTTTGTCTACTCCAAGTTTTTAGAGGTGCTCAATTAATTTTGGAAACCTTCTGTTCTTGTGAATAATGTCGTGATGAACTGGATAGAGATGGTATTGGGTCTGTGTATCACCTTGGATGGTATGAACATTTCGACAATGGTAACATTTTATATTTCATGGAGTGTCTTTCTACTTATTTATGTCTCCAGTATTTTCACTGTTTCTTATTTGTTTTATCCATGCACGTCAGGAACGACCTCTTTAATTAGTGTTATCTTGTATGTGTCTTACTCATTTTGGTGCAATTTATGTGGTTTTCCTTAATATCCCTTTCAAATATAATTGCTGTTTTGAAATGCAACTGATTTCTAACGTTTGATTTTGTGTGCTATAAATTCCTGAGTCCACTTATTGGTTCAAGAGGCTTTTTATCCTATAAAAGCCTTAAGCGTGTTGAATATGTGCAGCCATCTCATCGGCATAAGAAGATGCTTCTTTACCCAATTTCATTGTAATATTTAATTAACACTCGCAGCAGACATCCTGCTCTGCTGGTTCGTGGGCTCTTTCTACACCCCTACCATGATGTTCACTTGGCCTTCGGTGCCAGAGTTGTGTTACAAATGGATCAGTTGGGAATGGGTACTGAATGAAAAAAATAAATAAAACAAGAAAGGACATGACAGCTTCTAAGTACGGTGAAGAAGAAAGTTTATGATAGATGAAAGGGAAAGCACCAATGGAGGCAGAGATACCTGGGAGAGTCCAGAGCAGACCTGACCCTGAACCATGTGAGGAGAGGGGAGGGGTAAAGAGGGAAACCAGGTGCAGTAGCCAAGAGGGTGAAGGCACAAAAGGGCCTAGTAACCAAAATGTCTGATTATATAGGAAAGAACCTCTCAAAGAGGAGCAGCCCAGTGCCTGGGATGGAGATTTTGGGGTAGAGGAAGGTATGTGCCAGCCAGGAGGGCTCTGTAACAGGTAGCTGGAGAGAACCTGGTGACCAAGTCCACTTTGATATGTCAAATAGGCACCTCAACCAATTTGTCCAGGTTTTGAGACTTAATAGGTACCACATGAACAATCTCTTCTTCTCTGCAGTTTAATTAGTTGTTTTCTGTAATGGTCTTTGTCTGATGCAAAGCAAAGTTTCTTTTTGTTGGGTGAGAGCTGCACTTAGCTGCACATGTAAGAATAAATATTTAGAATGAAGTTAGGAATTAAGCTGTCTTAGTAAATCAGCAGGTGTAAATTTTCCTCTAAGATCCATGACCTCATTAGAACATGAAGTCTCTGACTAAACAACACCTGAGCAAGGACAACACCATCAGAAACGTTAACATAGAAGAGAAAATTTCCTGGGACTGCAAACCTAAACAAAGAACCAAGGACAAGTAAGGAACACTGAGAGTGAGAGAAATAGAGTCTTCCCCAGGAAAGAGCTCAAAACCATGTGATATGCAGTACCTAATGTGGTCAACCATGAATCCATGTACACATTAACAATGTTGTATGGGCTGACCATAATAGTGTATTTACAAATTTAAGTAAGTGTGTGTGTGTGTGTGTGTGTGTGTGTGTGTGTGTGTGTGTGTGTGTAAAACAACAGAGAAAAAGAGGCCAGAGGTCATGAATTTGAAATGCATGGGAAGAATTGGAGGAAGGAAAGAGGGAAAAACATAAATTATATTTTAGTTTCAAATATTAAAGAAAAATTTAAAACCCACAATATTAAAACACTGTAAAAAACAAATTAACTAAATAAAGTCATTTACTACTTTAACAGTAGAGAGACATGTTGTGGTAAATCTTCAACCCAAATAATCCTGTGCAATGAAAACACAACTCAAGTATATGACTACAAGCTGTGTGCCTAGATTGGGCAGACCTACCACTACACTATTATATTCCCCAGCTATGAGATCCCTTATAACTTGTGGTTTCTCCAGACCACGCGCTTCTGCTCTATCTTCCTTCCACCTTCTTCTCTTCAGTCTTTTTTCCTCTCTCTCTCCTCTCCTCATCCCCCCTCCTTTCTCTCCTCTCCCCAAATTTGTTTTTAGCTCCACCTTCTTCCACTGCCCAATCACCAGCTCTAGCCTTTATTTTAAAAGTTAAAATGGAGAGAAGGTTCACATGAACTCACCTGAGTACATGATTCACTCCTCATCCCAGGCAGCCCCTCTTGAGGAAGCAGAATTATAATCAGAATACAAACAGTACCAGGGCAATCCACAACAGAGATATTCTAAGGAATGTTAAACAATTTCATTATTGGTGAAGGTCATGATTCACTAATGTAAACCTATGTGGTATGGTCTACTATACGCTTGGAATATATGTGTGTGTGTGTGTGTGTGTGTGTGTGTGTGCGTGTGTGTGTATGTGTGTATGTATATATGTCACTCTATATATGTGTGTCACTGTATATACATTTATATATATATAAAATCTTTGTATATACAGTCTTTCATCAACCAAAACATGGTAACATTTCACGGTACTAGCAAACTGATTTATAAGCTAGGCTAAGTGGAATTTGTACCGGACATGTAAGTAATAGATTACCACATGAAAATCAATAATCATGATATACCAAATTGATAAAATGAAGGATTAAAATTACATGATTGTCTCAATGGATGCCATCCCCCCAAAAATTACTGTGTAAAATCTAACACTCTTTCAGAGTAAAAATTCTCAGCATACTATATACAAATGGACTGTACCACAACATAAATGACAGAGGTACAGCTATAAGCAGATCATAAACAAGAGAAGAATATCCATTTTCATCCTTTACAATATAGCATGAAATCAGTTCTAATGGAAACAACAAGGGAAGAAAAAAGGTGGGGTTTTAGTGACACTGTCAGTGTTATTGGTGACTCTCAATTATAGAATTTGAGAATCATAGTCTATTATTATGAAGAAAAATCACCATTAGGCAAAAATGAATGCAAAGGGAACAGAGGTAAAATAAAATGCCTTCTTATTTTACTAACAAATATCTGGTTAGTACAAAGGATTCCTTTCCATTAGTCCTCCTTCCCCTTTCTCCTTCACAACACTGTAGCTTTTTCTACTCCTTTGCTCTCTCTAAAGTCCAGAGAACACCATACTTCAGACCAGCCTAACAATGCAAACCCAATGCTCTGGATTGTAACTGACAGTACTTCTTCTGAAAGCCCTTCTTTTTGCTTTCTGACAGAATACCTCTAATCCTAGAAGAAATGAACGCAAAGAAAAACCAACTAGATCCTTCATGATGCTTTGTCTGTTGCTGCTGCTGTTAGAATCTATCATGAAGGGACTGAAGAGAGGAGTTCTCTATTCAGACTGCAAAAGTAACAAGGAAAAAGTGCTTGGATTTCAGGTTTTAATGTCATAAATACATAAGTCTCCATTTGATTTTCAGTGAATAATTAAAAAGTATTTTTGTGATTACAAAAAAGGGCAAACACTCATTTTCAAATTATAGCTTAGCTCAGAAACCAGTGCCATTTATATATATATATATATAATATATATATAGTATATATATATAATATATATATATACTATATATATATTATATATATATATATATATATATATAGTTGAAACAGTCTCAGCAAGGTAGAGAGAACTGGTTGACAACATGTTAAATCCAGGCATTAAAAGGGGATGAGAAAAACAAATCAGAGACCAGATCCTAGGGAAACTGATTTTACAGTAGGATTAATACTGAAAGCAATGAATACTCAAAACTAAGCCAAAAATTAAATGATGTGGAGCGTGTTCTAGTGCCTGTGCCTGGAGCCAGGATTGGTTTTAGAGTCAGGCTCACGGCTATGATTAAAGAGAGATTTATCTTAGACTGCAAGGAGTGAAAGCCAGCATAACTATCGTTATGTTAACCAAAATTTCTTATTCACTGATGTCAGGAAGATAGGAGCATCTTATCTCTCAAAAATAATTAAGAATAAACTTTGGATTCTGAATATTGCAATCGTGGTGGTACTTTCAAAATGTATTTGAATGTGTGTTATTGCTACTTTATTCTCAATTAAACTTTTAAACCCACTTCTTGAACCCCAGTGTGATCCCAGAAATGAAATAAATGTTAATTTCAAAGATGGAAAAAGAAACGCTTGTGACCATTTTTATTCTCTTTTTTCAAATTATAGGGTTATGTCTGTGAATACTCAGACCTAACACAGCAGCACAAACCTAATTACATCACCGGACCTGTTATAGTTTGCTTCTTCAGTGTCTTTCAGCGAAGAGTTGGCCTTCGATGCATTATTTGTGTCTTCTCAAAACTCCGTTAACCTAGTGAGCATTTCTTCTCTATCCCTGTGCCTCATAGACAGGCAAACAGATGGAACTTCTGTAACCACTGCTCTTCTTCATCCTCCTACGTTCTCTTCATCACATAACAACCTTGATCCTTTAAGGTGATAATTCTCAAATGTGAGGATTTTGTCCTCCAAAATACATTTTACAATAACAACTGGGTCATTTCAATGGAGGACTCTATCATGTAACATCATCTAGCAATAGGAGACATGGATGCAGCTCAGTAACTTTCAATGAATGGGAATCATTCCAAACAGAATTTCTCAGACCTCAAATGTCAACAAGACAGAAGTTGAAAAGGTTAGTTTTAAAATTTTAATTATATAGACCAGCAAGATGGCTCAGCAGATAAAAGCACCTGCTATGAGTCTAATGACCTAAGTTCAGAACCCATGTGATAGAAAAGAACTGATTTCTGCCAACTGTCCTCTGGCTCCCACTTGTATGCTATGCCATACACACTATAAATATATATAATTTATATACATTTATATTTATATTTCTATAATATATGTTAAATTTAGCCATATCATATCATTCTTCTATTTAAATCTCTCAAACTATTTTCTATAACTCAACAGATTTTATAAGTTTATACCTATAAATATAGATAGAATTGCACATAAAGCATAAATTTTTACCATATTTTATACTATGAAAAATATTAAATTAAACCAAAAAATGACTATAGAATGCATTTTCTATGGTTTAGACTGGGGATACATGTATAGATATTACTGTATTTAATAAATCTATTATATATGGAGGACAATTATTTCATATACTCATTAATATAGTCAAAAGTACCATCTTAAAAATTTTTATACTCATGAGATTGAAGATAGGTTATCTAGACCAGAAGTTTCAGATATAAGATGAAGACATTAGGAAGAAAACTGAAAGTCAAGTAGAGGGTATACTGTGGAAGGCTTTGGATGTCACAATGAGATGTGTATGATATGCACATATTGAAAGTGTTCAAATAGGGAACAAGTTGATATAGTATTTTAGGTAAATTTTATAATAGGGGCTGCAGAAGAATTGCTAAAGACAGAATATGAGAAACTGCAAGAATCATCTGAACAATATGACTTACATCTAACCAAAATTTCTGAAGGCAGCAAGGAGGGTGAACAAGAGGAAAAGATTATAACTTATGAACTTATAAAAATTTAACCAATGATAATTAATATGTGTCAGGAGGAAAAGAAGAGGAAAATAAGAGGTTTAAGGTAGCAAAAAAAATATAAAGAATAATAATACCTAATTCCCTATTCAAAAGGTTCATCATTTGGTGAATATCATTCATTCATTCAAATATTTAATGATATATGCAATATTCATACAGACCCACTGAAGCTCTAAGTGGTTTTAACTCAGCAAGGAATACAATAGAAAACCATCTTGATGTGGATACTTAAGGGTTCTTGGGAAAGTCATTTGTGTCAGATGGTATTTTGTTGGGGCAAATATGTGAAGGAATATTTTGCTGAAGCAGACACAGGTGAAAGGCTAAGGCAGACTCCTGAAGGAATGTTTTCACTGATGTAGGCATGGGTGAAAGGATATTCTGCTAAAGCAAACTTGTGAAAGGACACGTGATGAAGGATTTTTTGCTAATGGCATCCATGTATTGGTCTGCCTTACACTGCATAGTTGAGCTCCTTTTGTCAGGACTCCATAGAGAGAAATGCATCAAAAAACTTCTGGTATTGAGCCACTTCCTCAGACTTGAGCCAATAGGCAGAATGTGTCAACTGAGACAGACGAAAGTGCTGAGCCAAGACCCGTGGAAGAAATGTGATGTTTGGAGGGAGTGTAAATAGGACTCAATGGACAGTGATGGAGGCTGTGCTAGGCTTGCTTATAGAACTAGCTGTGCAATGCTTGTTGGTCTCATGTATAAGCTGATCTTTGCTTCACTGAGAGAGGCATAGTTGAGAACTTTTCATGGTGTTTATGTTGGCCCTGGTCCCACCTGCTGACTTGTGCAGGTGTAGGAACAGCCTGACTGAGGTCTGGCTGTTCCTACACGGTCATGCCATCACTGCTGCTATCCTGACACTACTGGACTGGACTGTTGATATATCCGTGAAGGGTTTGCAAGTAGCTCGAACTGCCACTGCTGACCTGCTGATTTCCTGACAACACAGATGAGATTTGCTCCAAAGAACCATTTCTAAACAGGTCCATTTCTGCTGTATCCTTTATTTTCTACTACCTCTGATGAGTAGTGAGCAAGAAAGGAGGTTAAAGCATTTAAGAACCATCATTAAAAGTAGGCTCTGAAAAAAAATTAAAGTTACACCATCTCTCATGGGGTACATATATGTTGGTGGAGAAGTTATACATTAACATATATTCATAGTGAACTTATAAGAGAGATCAAATAGTTATGTCTTGCATTGTATTAAGTACAGAATTTAGAATAATTCAGTATTGCTGGAGGCAAAACAGAAACATATTTAAAACATAATCTCAATATTTTACAGCCTTGCTGGTAAAATAAGACTAATATACATTTCACAGAAAATAACATAAGACACGGTAAGGTAACACCACCTAATAAGATATAGAATTACATAGGTGACAGTCCCCCTGACATGTCTGTGAAGATTAGTCAGGATTAGCTTAGCCTCTGAGAATGCCAGCGAACAACTACCCAAATTAAGTTAACAGAGAAGTGAATAGTAACTCTGAATGTGGGTAGCGCCATTCTGTGAACTAGGGTTCTAGAGTGCATTAAAAGAAGAAACTTTGATATGACTATTCATCACTGTCTTCCTAGCTGAGGGTGAAATGGGACCAGTTGCCTTCTGTTCCTGATACCATGTCTTTCTTGCCATGAGAGAAAGTATCCTCAAACTGACCCAAAATAAATTCTCCCTGTTCTCCTGATACCTCATGCAGGCAATCATATGGATGCCTCTGTTGCCAAAGAGATAAAAGAAACTCTGTGAATTACTGAGTTAAGGACCTGCAAATACAGTGTGGCAGAAGTGATATGCGCATCCATCATCTACTCTCTAGCCATAGTTCTCCCCATATACCAGAGTAGACATACCTATTGCAAGTTGCCTTCCTGTATCTAGCCATATACACTGATAAGGATTTGCAAATGACTATATTATTTCTAGCAGTAATTTAATTCTGACCTAATGGTGCAGAAGCATTCTCATGGAGTACTCAGTTTTATATCATGTGAAAGTGATGATGACTCCTGACCAGGGCTTCCTGAGTGAACTCAGGTTGAGTGGGAAACATCAATTTAACCATAATATGGAGTCATCCGGATTTACAAGTCTCTTTACTTACTATCTTTTCAGCATCAATCTACTTGGGGATGGAATTCTATATAATAGATGATTTCCACAAATGTATCCATTACATATCCATTTTTAAAAATTATTTATTTTTAAGTATCTTGTTTACTCCCAGAAATATCATTATTTGTATGCAAGTTTGTGATAAAGTAATATGTAGTACTGGAAATAGTGTCATAAACACTTCAGATTTAAACTCGTAATGCCATTATTTAAAACAGGTTCAGTTTCCAAGAAGGTATAACTTTGGGAATTAAAGTATCTTTACTGCCTTCAGTACTTTCATCTTAAAAATGAAGGTTAAGACCATCAAATAACTTAATAAGATATATATAGCAATAAATGAAATAAAAAATAAATTGTCATATTTGGTTTTCTTTCAGAAATTTTTACATTAGTCCATTTTAAATGAAAAACAAACAAAAAGTTTAAAAAAAGCTTAACATATTCTTGTAAAAACTTAATCAGCTTTTTTGAAAATTAAAGAGTCATATAAGTATAAAATGTCAACATCACGTTTGTTGTTCTCTGAGATTGTCATCAAAATGTTCCTCTCCATAAGATAACAGCAACCCTCTCTTTTGCTGAGCACTGAGAACATGGTGCTGAAGGTATTAACTTTAAACTATCCAGAGCTAAAAATTTAATTACAAATAATTCCATCTCTGACCCTTTATGAAAAGTTAAAATAGGATTCATGTCTTAAAATGCCATGAAAATTATGTTGAGGTGTTACGTTGTTTCTTTCCTATTTGGCACAGTCTCCTTCTAATTTTCTTCTTTTTTTTTTTGTCATATTTCTGATTGATCTCACAGGCTAATTTATCAGTGCTCTTCCTCTGCTCCATTACTTCTCTCTTCAGATGTGTTTAATCTACTCTAGTTAACCCACTGTAGTGTCTCTTTGCTCAGTTGTTTATGCTTTTTGTAAATCAGTATAGAGCTCCTTTCAGTTGGGCCTGTTACCACATTTCCTAGTAGCTCCCAGGATTTGTGTTTTGTTCTATTTCTGTGAACAGGTGTATATAGATAACATCTGCATTCAAGTTCACCAATTTTGAAAACACATTGCTCAAAATTTCTGTAACTTGTTTCATCATTAGCAATTTTCCATCTCGTGCTCTTTCCTTGAGATGTTTGTATATTTCGTAACTCTGTTGATTTTCTCAGAAAATAACACTGATAAAAAACCCAAATATTTGAAATCTTATAAACTGTTGTACCAGAAATGAAAAAAAAAAGAGAGAGAGAGAAAAGAATTCTAGATGTATTTGGGATTTTATGGTTCCTGGGGCAATTTGGCCCAGACAACCTGGGCCATAGAAAAAAAAGAAACCCCCTAAGAGGCAAAAGAACAATTTTGTGATCAACCTGTTTAAGACCATATAGGGCTTAGTTCAAGAGCAGGCTTTAGACTCCATTCCAGTTTAATTGCCTTTACCCATGAGACAGAATGAAATCAGGACTTCTGGGCTTCATGCTCATTAGTTTATATCTTTTTTTTTCCTCACAGTTGACTCTGGCTACATCCAAGCACTTCTGAAGGTCACTTACAGAAGGCATACTCAAGCAGATAGATGGTATGTTTCCTCTTTCCTATTTCCTGGGTGGAAAAAATAACCATAGTCACTGTTCTAAAAATGCAAGGATTCTGAGTCTGACACCAGTCTCTATGAAGACACACATACACAAGCCTTTAGAGCACACAGCCCATGAAATTGCCCCAGGAACCATAAAATCCCAAATGCATCTAGAATTCTTTTCTCTCTCTCTCTCTCTCTCTCTCTCTCTCTCTCTTTCATTTCTGGTACAACAGTTTATAAGATTTCAAATATTTGAGGTTTTTTTTTTACTTTTTTATATTTATAAGATGATGATTATAACCTCATCATTTTAATCAAGCAGATCTATGTTTGAAATGTGAAATAAGATTTCTATGTAACTCAAGGGTCCATCTTTTCTGACAGACCCACTTTTAATGTTTTGGTAGTTGTATTTTTATGTTGTGAATTATGATGTTAATTTCTATTCATTCTCAGAAAAATCATAAAAATATAAAAAGACAATATCATCTAATGTTCCAGAGCTCCAATTAAAAGGAATCGAAGTGCAGAAGCTATAAGAACAAGAGACTCAATGGACTTTTTGAGAAGGTAAAAAAGAAAGAATTCTCAAACAAGAGTTAACTGATGAAGGGTGAGCTAGAGATAGCCCTTACTACACTGAAGGTACTAGCCCCAGAAAACAACTCTGCCTTGATGCTAACAGGATACAGTTTTTTTTTAAATATAACTAACTTTCCTTAATAGATACAAGTCATAGAATACATATGGGAGTGGTTAGTGAGATGGCACAGAAGAACAGAGATTGCAGAATCTATGTGTGGCAGCACACAATCAGCTCTAACCTCAACTCCAAGGGATCCAAACCCTCTTTGGAACTCTGTGGGCAACTTCATTCACTGGTGTAGACATCCAAACAAAATTAGTAATAATAAAATGATCTTTAACAAACAGTAAAAAAATAGAACAAAAAAATGGCATTTCAGAAAGAACCCACATCATAGATAACACCAGAAAATAAGCCTTCCAGAGTGAGTTACTTCCCTTTAAGGATTGAAAAAAAAAAAAAACAAACAAACAAAAAAAAAACAATAAACTTTCTTTTCAAATGGTAGCAACAACATTGCATTTGTAGATAGACAGATCTGAATATGTTCCTGCAGCCAAAACTTTGCCTTTAATATCTCAGACTTCTAGCTCTGCCAAAAATGAGAAACTAAGTAACCATAAAATGCCCTCACTAACTGTAGGATAAAAACGCCCGAGCTCAATTCCAGGGCTAGAAATCCCACCAGTCCCTGAGGTCGAAAAACCATCCATGAGCTTGCCCCGAGTTTAGGACCTGAAATCTCACCAATCCCCATCCTGGAACTCTCTACCCTGGAAAACTCTGCACCTAAGAAATCCTACCTAAGCTGCCTCCCACTCAGTTCTCTGCTGCTTCTCACTGGAGCAGAGGCAGCCACCCTCCTGTGCTTTTCCAAGTAAAACTCTTGTGTGTGTTTTGTTGTGTGGTATGACTTTCTGTTATTCCTTGGTTCCCAACTGACAGAACACCTTTCCCTTCAGAGCTGTAACACTTACGTTAACCACCAAGGAAATCTAAAAAAAATATACTTAAATCCTTTAAACTCACATCTAAGAAACTGAGAATGCAAGCAATAGTCTCAGGAACTCGATATAAACAGAATCGTGTAAAGTGCAGCAAGCAGATGAACAGAAGTTGCTGCTGCCCCAGAAGGCACCATCAACCTTGATAATCTGCCCTTTATATTCTTTCATTTTATTACTGCAGGAGATGAAATCATGGACCAGTGGGAGCTAGGGAGGTAGAACTAACTTCTACATAAAACAGATTAGTAAAACACAACAAAAGACTTTGTCTCTGGCATTTGAATGTGGAAGCAGGCCTTCCTTTAAAATGCAGAATTATAAAACCATCTCACACTTGAATTTGGAGCCAGATTTATATATATGCATGACGTGTGGACTTCTAAACAGGGAAGAGAATATGAAAATTGATCCCAATTTGCAGTGAAGCTCTAGGAAAAAAAACTTTAAAGTACCTTAGAAAAGTATACTCCTAACCCATGTCTTACAGTATTTCCCAGTAAAACCCAGTCTAAAGAGGAAGTTTCACACTGAAAATAATAAAGGACAGGAGAAAATAACCCACCAAGTCCCAGAGTCCACTTCTGTGCATGCAGGCATATATGGGTATCAATTGAGTTGGAATTCAATGAATGGATGAAGAGGTAGATTAGACACAATTAAAGAGGGGTGAAAATGTACCCCCAAGATAAAAATGTCATTATTACACCATGGGCAATATCTTGCTGTGCTACTCATAGTTGTGGATTTAGGTTTAATAGCTAGGTAGGATTACTGTTTGCTTTGCTTTTCTCCTTTGACAGTTTGAGATGCTGTAAGAGCTAGTCCTCAGAGAAGTGGCTACCAGGTCAACTCCAGCTAGATTCCTCCATGCCCAATTCTCAAAGTGTATGGGATTTTTAACAATAGAACCTAACCTTCAGCTTCTGGGAAGGTCTGAGAGGAAAATAAGGGAAACAGCAATAACTTATGTTGTTTTAGGAATCTATGCTGACCAACTCAAAATGGAGAGCTCCATGCAGTGTTGTGTGACAAAACTTCTCCTGGGGAGACTTCTCAGCTCAGACGGGGAACCTATCACAGACCAAATACAGATGCCACCAAAGCCCAGTGTGGTGAGCCAATTAGTTTTATTGGAGTTACTTATAGGAGAATGGGCAAAAGGTTGCTTTCAAGAAAAGGAATGACTCAAAGATAGCTCAATCACCAATGCCAAGCCCCAGCATGGGTGACAGCTCACAAAGCTGGGGACGTAGAGCACATTGCACACAGTCTATAGGTAGCACAGCAGGTTGGACAGTGTCCTTTTCAGGTGACTCAGTATAAACCCCTCCCAGGTAAGTCATATGGTATCTGCATCTTTCAGGCAGCTGGCCTGAGTCTTCTTTGCAACTGAGCTTCTCTTGAGTCTTTTTGGCATCCTGGCTAGTCTGAGCATCTTCTTTGCAGTTTGGTTCTGTTTACTCTAGCAGGGAGGGACCAGAGGAATCTGGTCAGTTTCAGGAACTTCATGCTACTTTAAGTTTTATACCTGTAAAAGTATATTTATTCTCCATAACTAATTGTCATCATGAAGGCTTATTGCCTCCATCTGCTAACCTAGGTCTAGTCCTGGAAGCTTCCAGCCTTTGTGCAACATACTCTAGGCCTAGAATATCTTCAGCTTCTGAGACTTACTGCTGAATAAATACAACCCTTTCTACTTCTAAGTGCTTGTTGACTGATTCAACTCAGCTGTTCAGCTCAAACTCCTCTCCAAGCTGACTGATTCAATATAGCCTCTTGGTTTCTTACTGAATTGCTCTGCTTGGCCTCATACTAACTCTGGCAATCTATTCTAATATTTTAGCTCCTGCTAATTCTCTGGCTCATTCTTTCTTTACCTGTTTCTAGCTTGTTCTCTCTCTGCAATCCATCTCTCTATAACTGCCCAGTAAAACTGCTTCCTTACTTTCCTGCACTGATCTCCCTTTCTTCCCTTCCCTCTTTCTTACATACATATTCATACATAGAGAGAAGGAAGCCTAGCCAACAGACATGTTAAGGAATGCTTGAGAGTAAGAGGTTGAGTGACCAGGAAATCCCTTCCTCTACCAGATATCAAAGTTCCTATTTTCTGACCTACAAGATATGATCATTGCCAAGGTTATATGGCCACTATTGTTTGCCAAGAGAAACTTCCCCAAAGAGGAATTTTAAACTCTTTCTACACACAGTGACTTTATTGAGTTATATGTGAATGTACTCATAATTCAGGTGTCTATCAAGACAAGAAAATAGTTTATCATGAGGTGATCAAAAGAATTACACACCATGTAAGAAGTAATCATGAACTTGAACATAATCCCACTGTTTTGGTTTTGTAAATGGAAAAATAACATAGAGATGTGTTTTAGAGAAAAAAATAATGTACAGCCAGAAACATCTTTTGTTTCCAGCTGTCCTGAATTGTTTTATGCCAGCTTCATACAAGCCAGAGTCATCTAAGAGAAGGTAACCTCAATTAAAAAAAAAAATGTTTCCAAAGATTGGCTTGTAGACAAGCCTGTAGAGCATTTTCTTAATTAGTCATTGATGTGGAAGGGTCCAGATCTTTGTGGATGGTGTCAACCCTAGACTGGTGGTCCTAAGGGCTGAGCAAACCCTAAGGAGCAAGAGAGCAAGCAGCACTCCTTCATGGCCTCTGCACCAGGTGCTGACTCCAGGTTCCTGTACTATTTGAGTTCCTATCTTAATTTACTTCAATGGGGAACAAAGATATGGAAGCATAAACCAAATAAAGCCTTTCTTCCTCAGAATGTTTTGGTCATGGTGTTTCATCATAGCAATAGTAACCCTAACTAGGACACCAGCTCAACATCCAACTGCCCCCTTCTAAACATAAGACCATGAGTTCCCTTTGCCAAATCTACCTACTTGTCTTTCTCAACCATATCTCCCACATGTTCAGTAGGTTCTTAGATAGTTTGATATAGTCAACAAAGTGAGGTCCACTATAGAGACAGAGTAGGAAATGAGATGTCCATCTCTATATAGTTCTATGCAGCATGTATCTGTCTCTAGGAAATAATAGTGGCTAAAGTTTTATTTGTCTTGTGGGTCTATGCTTTATAAAAGTTACTTGAATGATTTCTATATAAAGACAAACATGATGGTTAAGCACAATGTGTGTGTCCATCTGAAACAGAAACACAAGCCACAATTGGGCATACAAAGTACTCTTGTCCATAAAACATATGCTAAGAAATGGGGACATCAGCAAATAAGGAAAGAGACCTGCGTGGAAAGACAGATCACTCCAATAAATCATCTTCCAGTTTTGACTTTCACTAAGAGTATGAAAAGAAGAATTTGTATAGTTCCTTATTTTCCAATAACAACAATAAATTTAATGACTTGCAACAGCACAGATTCATTATTATTCAGCTTCATTGTCAGAAACCTGACTTTTGGTCTTCTTAGACTAAAACGAACAGGTAACAAGGGTTCTTCTGCTTGTAGAAGCTCTAGGGGGATCCCAATTCCTTATTCATTCAAAATTTGTCAAACTTTGTTGACTTATAGTTTCAAGACCAGTGTCTCCATGTGATTGCTCTCTGTTATCTGAGGTCATTCTGAGCATCTGGAGTCTTCTTCCTTGTATCAGGCCCTCATGTGTTATTAAGCCCAGCAATAGACACTGATTTCTCTCTTATACTTGGAAAATCTCAGTTCTTTTTCCCATCCTGCTTCTCTGACTCACTTTCCTGTTTTCCCCCTCCACAGTGTGAGGTGAGCCTACCTGGATAGTCCCAGGCAATCTCAGTTGCCTTAATTAGAGCTAAACAGGCATTTTCCCATGTCCATTAACATATTAACAGATTTTAAAGTTCACATTATTGATGCATCTTTGAGAATCTATGATTCTACCTTCCTCAGTATCACTACTCTAACTTCTACCAGAACCTTAATGGCATGTGCTGTAGAAATGGAATCGCAATGATGAATGTTTACGAACAGTAGCTACATCCAATATCCCCAAATCAACTAAGTATTTTGTGCATGATGTTTATAGTAAATACACTCTTCTTTACTTAGACCATCTTTATCTCTCAATGACATCTATAGTGCATATTTTGCCACATGACCAATCAAAGTCTTATGTCTTTCTTCACTGAAGCATAAAATCCATAGTTGGGTAATCTACTTTAGATCACTGAAGCAAATAGCCAAGGATTATTCTCTTCTGCCTAGCAAATGATAACTTTCCTACTTCCAGATTCAATTTAGCTAAACATAACCAGCAAATGTGGCTTCTTTTTGCCCCCATTAATTTATTATTTACTTTACATCCTGAGCTTACCTCACCTCACCACCCTCCCTCCTTTTTTTCTCAGAGGAGAGATCTCCCATGGATATCAACCAGTCTTGGCATATCAAGTTTCAGTAGCACTAGGCACATGCATCTTCACCTATTGAGGCTAGACAATACAGCCCAGTTAGGGGAAAGGAATCCAAAGGTAGGCAACAGTGTCGGAGAGAGCCCCTTGGCTGGTCTGAGAGTAGTGGTGTTTGCAACTAATTAATCAATGTGGCTTCTTAAGCCTTGTGTAGGAATGATCAGACTGAGGATATGACTCTGAAGTTAAGAGCCTTTGCAGTTTTTGAAGAATGTTGAATTCTGTCCACATCACCCACATCAGGCAGTTCACAAGCCATAACTCCAGTTCCAAGGGTATCTAACATCACACACACACACACACACACACACACACACACACACACACACACACATACACACACACACACACACATTTATTTTAAATGTTAAAGCTGTCTTTACCAGATTAACTTTGTTCAACGTCTGTATCTATTTTAAAGCCAGGTACACTATGGCTTGATTTATTGAACATCAGCCTTTCATGAAAAGTGAAAGAGAAAGTAGGAGAGCGCTGGGGATCAGGGGGACAAGGCTCTCTTCTTGCCTTGCCATTAATACTCAAGAATCTTTATAGCATCACTACAGTCCACAGACTTTCTCAGTTGTAGAGTGGCAAAGAAGGGAGAGAATATTACATTAGATCCGTAAGTCACCGTGATTGTTATATCAGAACTTTACCCAGAGTCATGTGAAATCTCTCACTTTTATTGGCATTCCCACTTTCATCTGGAACTCATGGAACACCTATATTTTCATATCTAAACGTATATATAGTAATCTGTGCTATTAGCTATTGAAAACTGTGTTTTACTTTTCTCCTATCATCTTTGGTTATTTCTCTGACCTTTGTAAAATGAGAGCACACATATTTGACTCTGCAGAAAAGGAAATATCATGCCACTGTCACTATACAGGCCTTGTTGGCTCTAAATGACCTGGGCTTGGTGCACTAGCGCCCAATTAGTCTTTATCTCCTGTTTCTCAATCTGTATTAGAAGAACAATGATAATAGCCAACACCCAAGAACCTAAGGAACAATAAATGAGCTCACACTAAACTCTGGTACACAGCCTGACACACAATAAATATTACAAATGTGATGGACATTTATGCTGCTTTAATTAGTAGAGTGTGCTGGTTAGGTTTTTGTCTGTCTGTTTGTTTGTTTGTTTTATGTTTTTGTTTTTACCAACATAACACAAGTTAAAGCCATCTGAGAAAAGGCAATCCCAATCGACAAATGTCTACATCAATTGACCTAGAGGCAAGCCTATGGGGCATTTTTTTGATTGATGACTGAGGTGGGAGGGCCCAGCCTACTGTGGGCAATGCCACCCTTGGCAAGTAGTCCTGGGTGCTCTAAGAAAGTAAGCTGAGTACACCATGGGACTCAAGCCAGTAAGTAATGTTCCTCCAAAGTCTTGGCTTCAGTTCCTGCCTCTAGTTGATGCCCTGACTTCCCTCTATGCTGGACTATAAGTTGTTAGATGGAATAAACTCTTTCTTCCCTATGATGGTTTGTTCAATATCTTAACATAGCCATAGAAAGCCAAGTAGGAGATGGAGTGATAAAGACTATGCGGAAAGGCATAGAGTCCCTTGGGTGTAGAATCATCAGTGGTACAGCTGGGTCACATGACAATTGTCTATTCAGTATTTGTGAGGAATCTCCATATTAATTTCCATAGCAGTAATATCAGAAGTTTCCCTGTGGCAAATATGAGGGCTAGGATTTATTTTTACCACATTCTGCGGAACTAAACCAAAACACACAGGTTATATATCAGGCTTCAGATCACATTATTGAGATCTGGGCCAATCTGAGATGAGAAACCCCGACACTGACCAGTAGTCATTATATTCTATATAAGGACTCAGGAAGAGGCCTCCACCCTCTCCTCTGCTCTGTGAAGGTGTCTTCCCTTGTCTTATTGTTCTTTTGTATCCAGATTCACATTCACAAGTTGTGTTTACTTATGAAGGGCTCTGCTCCAGTGATTAAGGACCTAAAGCGGATAATTACCCTGTGATTTGCAAGCAGTGCACTGGCTGGTATTTCTTGAAGTTGGATTGCCGTATAAATATCACCTGTGTGCTGTGTCAGCTTATTGCCCACCTTGAGAGCAATCTCCCTGTTAGTTTTATGGCACATTAAGTCTCCTTTCGGGATGAATTGGGTTTGTCTGAGGAGGATTGGTTACATCAGGATAAAAGAGTAAACAGCAAGGCTGACTGGGAAGCTATAAAACAGAAGCAATTGGAGGGGGGGAGGTGGGGGGAGGAGTGTTCAAAGGAGAAGTTTAAAATGATAAAGTGACAGTGATGGTGACAGCCTGAGAGGGTTATGCTTAATACAGAGAGTGCAACTGTTACAATCCAAGGTGTGAGTCAGAGGGTGACATAACGCTTAGAACTGCAGGAAGGAAACTACCTGGGGCTGATGAGAGAACTGGTAATATTTATTAAATGTCTCCTCTGCATTTTTTACCATACTTTTAAGCCAGCTGTCTACACATAACTATTGACCTTCAGCCAACAGCTGATTTCTACTGGAGGGATCCCAGTTTACCAAAGGCCTCTGTGACCTTTGCCATCAGCAAGATCATCAAGGGCAATGGCTAGAGAAAAAAAGAGTCAAAAAGGTCTTATCATATACCATATACTATATGGTAGTATAGGTGCTGATGACTAGGTTTCGTCTGCTGTCTTTTTAACTCCTATATCACAACACAGCATCCTGTGTGTTCCTATGTACTTAATCCTGGCATGAAGTTCTCAGTTAATATTTGTTAAGGCTAAAGAAAGTAAGGAGGACTTAGTGAGCAGAAAGTGTGTTTGCAAAAGTGCTTACAAACTGGATTGGATTTCTTGGCATGAATCTCAGAACAGGGCTTGATCCTTTCTAATGCAGTTTCACTTATTAATTACAAAATGCCTGAGGTCTGGAATTTATTCAGAGCCCCCTGATGAAAAGAAATAGGTGATTCGAGATTAACTTGTGCTATATAAAGGAAATTGTGTTTGGTTCTTTGAGACAGGGTCTTGCTGTGTTACCCTGCCTGGTCTGAAACCCTCTATGTAGACCAGGCTGGCTTTGAACTCCAGAGATCTACCTGACTCTAGCTTTCTCCTGAGTGCCTGGGTTAAAGGAATGCATCACTAGACCCAGACAGTGGATAAGAATTGATAATATTCTGTGTACCCAATGCAGTAGTTCCACTACATATTGCTAGCAAGTTCCTTATCCTATATCATTAAGTAAAGACAAAAAACAAAGATGGAGACAAGGATTTAGGGTAAAGGATGAAAATGTAGCAGTGTGCGTGTGTGTGTGTGTGTGTGTGTGTGTGTGTGTGTGTGTGTGTGTCTAATGTCTCTGTAAGTATGTGAGTAGATTATGGGAAAGTATGTGTGAGTGTATGTGTATATAAAAGTGTGTCTGTGTTATATCTTTGTGAGTATGAGTGGATGTGTGTAAGAGTATTGTACATGTGTGAGTGTATGTGTGTGAATGCATGTGTGTGAATATGTGTGTGAGTATGTGTGGGCGCAAGTATGTGATTGTGTGTGTATAAGTGTGAGTGTAGGTGTTTGTGAGTGTGTGATTGTAGTGTGTGTGATATGTCTTGTGTGTGTATGTGTGTGTGTGTGTTTGTGCATGGTATATATGAGTGTATGTGAGTGTGTATGTGTGATATCAAATGGGTGGTCTGTGTGCATACACAATTGGCTTGCTACTTTAAAAATATACATAAATTACATTTTAAGAGCAAACTATAGGAGGAAAATATAAAATTAACGACAGAAGTTGGAAATGTCTTGTTTTATATGTTTAACTTGAGGATCAAATAAGTATTTAAAATAATTAGAAAATAAGAACATAAAATGTTGTTTCCAAAAATTAAAATCAAAATGAAAAAGACGTGTGTACTGGATTTGGGAATATAGCCATATACAGAAAATAGGTTTCCAGTGATTTTAAAATATGTTGGTTATCCTAATGTCACCAGTAAAACACATCTGAAGGACAGTGAAATACCTTCTTTTCATCTTGCCAAGCATTCATTTGCAATAATAGTGTTATTGTTAGATCCCAACCTTGTGACGATTTCTGGAATTTCAAAAATTAGTAATTTTTCTAGTAACATTGAAGACCCAAAGTTTTAGTGAGAGACTGAAATGAAGGTCAAAACAGGAGACCTTCATTAAGTTAAAATTCAGTCACTCTACATTTTCATTGGAACTATTTTGTGTCTAATCCTTATGCTAAAGAGATGTATTCACTGTAAGGAAACACCTGAAATAAACAACATGTTTAAAAAGGCTTTTGGGTGCTTACCTGTTCTGAAGGCTCCTAACTATAATAGCCAGACTTTATTGTTTCTGGCTCCTGATGGGAGTGTGAGCACTATGGGAGACTGCATGTTAAAGAACTGTGGTTCTCATCCTGTGGGTCACGAGTGGGTCTACAAAGTCGAATGACCCTTTCAGGGGCAACATACCAGATATCTTGCCTATCAAGTGTTTACATTATGATTCATAACAGTAGCAAACTTGCAGTTGCCCAGTAGCATGGAAAATAGTTTTATGGCTGGAGGTCACCACAACAGGAGGGACTGTATTGAAGGGTCTCAGCATCAGGTTAAGAAACACTGTTGTAGATTGTTCACCTCAAAGTCAGGACTCAAAGGAGAGAAAAGAAAGCACTAAGGACCTATAAACTCTATCAGAGGCTTGTCCACAACAAACAGAGACCTTCCTCTAGGCCCTGTGTCCAAAGACTATTTTGTCATAACACTAGTTTCTTCCTCTTTGGAACTCACTCACACAGGCCACAGACACACACACAATATGCACACAATCCAAGAATGTATTATAGAAAACTGTCCACATTGAGTTTCAAGGAAGATAAGAGGAAAATTATCAAAATCCATTTAAAAATAAAAACTATTCTTTAATATAAAACCTGCTGAAGGCCACTCTGATATCAAATCACTGCATTATGCCATTAATTAATGAAGTCTTGTTTACTTCCAAGACTTCATTAGCTTCTTATGCTAGCTTTTGTTTCAAATTAAAATGATCTTTTTTTATTTCGGTTTTGTTCACATAGTATTTTGTTCTTTTCAATACCAAGTTAACTAAGCATAAAGTAGTGTTTAGTCTTTAGTAAAATCAATAAAAATTCACATTGCCTTCAATAGAAATTAAATGCAGACAAAATATAGTATAGTCAGAATACAGTATTTCAATTATATAGCAAAACAGCACATATATGCTATGTTAAAGATTGTGATATTAGAAGTAAAATCTTGGGGGCATCTTGGGAGATGATTTTGTCCTCTATATAAGAAATAGAACCCAAGACAGAATGCCAGGACCCAAGTGAAGGCACCAAGTAAGGTATCTTGCTGGCCAGGCATTTTATCCAAATTATTGAGCCACTGGTTTAGAGACAGACACTGACTATATAAAACAAAATGTAGAGTGATGGAAGGGGCTACTCATTGACCTTAGGTTGCTAAATGTGTGTACATACAATGCATGTTCCTCCACATACACATTACAGAACACACGAACATACACACACACTCACATGAACAAATATACACAAACTGTAATTTAAATAAACGTGTTCATTTCTAAAAGTTACATTTTAAACTACAGCTCATGCTTTATTTGTAGGTGTCATGCCAGCTTTAGAGTCTGGTGTTTGGCAGTGTAAAATTGCCACCTATTTTTCATTTAAGACTTCTTGAAATCCTCCTGGCTAAAATAAATATTGTTTTAAAATAGCATATGATTGAACTTTGCATTTCATCCGGTCAGCACATGTAATGATGTAGTTTCAGGGATAACCTCTCTCTCTCTCTCTGTGTAGAGTTTCTGCAGGATTGATGCTCCAAACCAGACAACAGATCCTTCTCACAGAAAGTACATTGTGTACATTGTTATGCAATTTAAAAAAAAAAATCCTGGCTAGATACTCTGTTGCCCTGAAATCTAATGATTCAAGTGTGGATTACAGATCATCTGTGTCATAATCAACTGGGTAATAAACTGGGTACTCCTTTAAAAAGTAGGCAGAAGGCATCACCTGGGGCACACTGAGTCTCAACCCCTAGGGAAAACCACCCTAGTACCTTCTCAACAAGTTCCACATATGGGTCACATGATCATTACAGCTGTGATTCATAGAATAATGAAAAAGTATCTTGAAATTAAATTCAAGAGCATATATCCTGGTGATTTAGAATGGAAAGCATCAAAATTAACCTTTTTTTCCCCCCAAGAAAGGATACAAAAATACTTATAAGAGAAATTTGGCAATATTTGTGGAATACTCTTTTCCTTCTTCCTTTCTCAATAAACCATACTGTTAGGAGACAGGGAATGAGAAGCACGACCTTGTACTTGTTCTCTAGTCTGCCCCAGGGTTTTCTCCCACCGAAACCAAATGTGCCTGTGTCTGTCTTTCACTGCACCTTGTCTGTTGTCATTTTCCTGTCTGTACCACATGATTTTGGCATAATACGTCCTAAATATGACAAATTAAAGTTCCTATACAGACATTTCCACCCCCAAAGGGAGAAAATGCACACTTGAAATAGCAGTGGGGTACACAAACATACTCAGTACACAATGTTCCCATGAGTCTTTATTCTTCTACATCAGACACACTTCAAGGCAGGCCAAATATCCCTGTACTTTTGCTGTCAATCAATGATGCTATAACATACAATTCAGTTGCCATGGAATTCTTTTCCTATGGTGAGCTTTTAGATGATTCTTTCGGCCAAAAGGACTCAAATCTCTGTGAAGTACACACTGGTATGTAAAGACTAGATTGTACATTTTCACTCTGCCCAACACTTAGTAAGGCAAAATAATGTTCATTCACTGGGTTTTTAAAAGGTCAGGTCATTGAAATAGTCTTCTTTCTGTAAGCTGTAAATGCCATTTCAATTCACTGAGCACATTTCTAACAGAATTTTATACTATTCCTGTGTGGAATATTTCCCTTACAGAACCCCATGAAACAAAGTCTTCTGTGATGTAACTCACTAATGGGTTCATAGGATCTATTAGTAAATAAAGGTTTTGTTTAATTCTTACAGACATAGTTCAATGACTGGACCTTTAGAAGGCACTTGATTTAACTCTTTCATTTTTATAAATAAAGAGACTGAGGTTCCCAGAGATGGGAAATTTTCTTACTCAAGTCAACTTTTTTTTTCGGTGTATTTTTTTATTATTATTTATTTTATTTTATTTTTTTTAATTTACATTCCAAATCATTTCCCCTTTCCCGTTTCCTCCCTCCCCGAAAGTCCCATAAGCCCCCTTCCCTCCCTCTTTTCTCCATTCAACCCCCTCTCGTTACTCTGTCCTGGCGTTCCCCCACATCCAGTCTTTCCAGGACCAGGGATCTCTCCTTCCATCTTCTTAGAAATCTATTGATATGCGGATTGTGTCTAGGGTATTCCGAGATTCTGGGTCAATATCCCCTTATCAGTGACTGCATACCATGTGTGTTCTTTTGTGATTGGGTTACCTCACTAAGGATGATATTTTCAAGATCTGACCATTTGCCTAGGAATTTCGTGAATTCATTGTTTTTAATTGCAGAGTAGTATTCCATTGTGTAGATATACCACATCTTCTGAATCCATTCCTCCGTTGAGGGACATCTGGGTTCTTTCCAGCTTCTGGCTATTATAAATAAGGCTGCTATGAACATAGTGGAGCATGTGTCCTTATGGCATGCAGGTAAAGTCTCTGGGTATATGCCCAGGAGTGGTATAGCCGGATCCTCCGGGAGTGTCATGCCCAGTCAACTTTAAAATGGCAAAACTCAGAACCATATCTGACTTCTTAGGCCATGTTTTTCACATTCCAATAAGACTTTACCTGCATGCAATAAGGACACATGCTCCACTATATTCATAGCAGCCTTATTTATAATAGCCAGAAGCTGGAAAGAACCCAGATGTCCCTCAACGGAGGAATGGATTCAGAAGATGTGGTATATCTACACAATGGAATACTACTCTGCAATTAAAAACAATGAATTCACGAAATTCCTAGGCAAATGGTCAGAACTTGAAAATATCATCCTTAGTGAGGTAACCCAATCACAAAAGAACACACATGGTATGCAGTCACTGATAAGGGGATATTGACCCAGAATCTCGGAATACCCTAGACACAATCCGCATATCAATAGATTTCTAAAAAGATGGAAGGAGAGACCCCTGGTCCTGGAAAGACTGGATGTAGGAGAACGCCAGGACAGAGTAACGAGAGGGGGTTGAATGGAGAAAAGAGGGAGGGAAGGGGGCTTATGGGACTTTCGGGGAGGGAGGAAACGGGAAAGGGGAAGTGATTTGGAATGTAAATTAAAAAAATAAAATAAAATAAAAAAACTTTTTAATTTGGATCTGTTTATTCCTTGTTTTCAAAAACCATTTAGTCTATCTTCTATGGTAAATCAATTTACTCCACCCCCAGTCTCTTCCAGAAAGTTCTTCAGACAAATCTCTTGAGATAAATCTCAAATTCAACAGCCTTCGTCATCCTATGTGCCAACATCTCTTGCCCTAGTCTGTCACCGTGGCTGCTCACAGCTGCCTCTCACTCTTCATTCCCGATTCCTCTCTCCACTGTAACTTCAGTCATATCTGTCCAGGAAAACCAAAGTGATGGTCTCAGAATCATGAAGATTTAGAGCAAAACCAGTCAAATGGATGCCCCTAACTACAAAGTTAGATGTCATTGGATAAACGTAAATCTCTAACTTCATCTACCACTGTGCCTCTCCGTGTTTCTTAAAACAGAACTCTAAAATCCACGTGGCTTTCACACATACCAGGAACATTGTTTGCTGGATCTTTGCATATGCAATTGCATCGGCGACAAAGGTGCTTGCACCCAAGTCCTCTGATTCATTGTCTTGCTTGATCAGGTGCTTCATTTAAATGTCACAAAGCAGCAAATCCTATCTTAATCAACTAATCTCAAACAGCCAGACCTTCCTCACCAGACTAACACTCTCTTCCTTTATTCCGCTTTAATCTTCTCCACAGCATTGATCTGTCTGATAGCCAATTATGTTCTTATGTATCTGGTATCACTCCCCAACTACAATATAAGCTTCATGAGAACAAAAAGGCAGAAAAGTTGACCTTTAAAATCATTAGGATAATTGGATATTGTTTCGTCCAAGACTGTGTCTGTCACATAGTAGGACTTTAATTAGTATATATTCAATGAATAGGTAAACACCATTGTTTTTTTCACTGCCCGGAAAATGCAAACTCACACACTTTACATAGACCACACTTAAACTATGACATTTAATTCTGGATATACTTTAATGGGTTAAATATATAAATAAATCTATATATCTTTTTTAAAATGATTCAGAGATAATACAATGAAAACATTTTGAAATTCTTTTTTTTAATTTTGAAGAATATTTTTATTTTTTAATTATTTTATTTATTTACATCCCAAATGTCACTCTCCTTCCCAGGGCCCCCCTCCCAGTGTTCTTCATCCCGTTCCCCCTCCCTTTTGCTTATGAGAAGGTGCTCCCCCACCACCCTGGGCATCCCCCTTCCTAGGGGCAACATGTCTCTACAGGATTAGGAACATCCTCTCCCACTGAGGCCAGTTAAGGCAGTCCTCTGCTACATATGCGCTGGGAGCCTGGAACCAACCCCTGTGTGCTCTTTTGGTTGGTGGCTTAGTCTCTGGGAGCTCCCAGGTGTTTAGTAAAGTGGAAGGTTCTAGATATATCAGGTGATACAGACTCACATGGTATTTGCTAAGACAGACTCATGTGGTCTTTTGCTGAGGCAAGACCCATGGGAGGACACATGATGTTTGGAGAGAGTATAATATAAATAGGACTCATCAGACAGTGACAGCGTGCTTACATGGCTAGCTTTGCAATGCTTTGTTGGTCTTGCATATTCGTCTTCGCTGATCTTCACTTCATTGAGAGAGGCATGGCAGAGAACTTCTCCTGGTGTCCTGGCTGGTCCTGATCACTCCTGATGACTCATATGACTCATGTTGATTCCGTAGGAAGCCTGACAGTTTCTGTTGGATTGGGACGTCGTTGCTGATTTGTGTTTGCTATCCTGACACTACTGAACTGGACTGCTGGTATCCTTACAAACAGAGATTGGAATCACTCCCCAAAGAACTACTTCTAACTAGGTCCACATCCCCTTGTCCTATTTACCACATTTTCTCACCTATTTTTGGACAGTAGGCTAGAAGTGGGGTTTGAAGCAATTGAGAACCCTTATTAAAAGTAGGTTTAAAGAATCTAAGCCTACAGCCCAAGTTAGTTGACACTGCTGGTCTTCCTATGGGGTTGCCAGCCCCTTCAGTTCTTCAGTCCTTCCCCTAACTCTTCCATAGGGGTCCTGACCTCAGTTCAATGGTTGACAGTAAGTACCTGCATCTGCCTCAGACAGCTGCTGGTAGAGCCTCTCAGAGGCGAGCCATGCTAGTCTCCCTTCTGCAAGCACAACATAATGTCGGGAATAGTGCCAGGGTTTAGGGGTTGCCCGAGAGATATGTCCCAAGTTGGGCTAGTCACTGGTTTGCCCTTCCTTCAGTATCTACTCTGATTTTGTCCCTGCATTTCCTTTAGACAGGACCAATTCTGGGTGAAAAAGTTTGAAGGTGGGTTAGTGTCCCTATCTCTCCACTGGGACACCTGGCTAACTACTAGAGGTGATGTCCTCAGGTTCCATTTCCCCACTTTTAGGCATTTTGTCTAAGGTTACCCACATTAAGTCCTGGGGGGCTTCTCATATCCCAGGTCTCTGGGACTTTCTATAGGTTCCCCAACCCCCTACCTCTGGCAGCCACATACTTCTACTCATCCTCCTGGCCCTCTGGGCTCTGCTCCTGTCTCCCCCATACCTGATCCTGCCCACTTTCTCTCTCTCCCTTTCCTTCCCCACCATGTCCCTCCCTCCCTCTGCCTCTCATGATTATTTTGTTCCCCCTTCTAAGTGGGATTGAAGCATCTCCTCTTGGACCTTCCTTCTTATTTAACTTCTTAGGGTCTGTGGGGTGTATCATGTGTATTCTATATTTTGATTGTTTTTTTTGGGGGGGCGGGCTAATAGCTACTTATCAGTGAGTAAATACCATGCATGTCCTTTTGGGTCTGGGTTACCTCACTTAGGATGGTATTTTTTAGTTCCATCCATTTGCCTGCAAAATTCACAATGTCCTCATTTTTAATAGCTGAAAAGTATCTCATGTTTAAATGAACCACATTTTCTATATCCATTCTTCAGTTAAGGGACATCTGGGTTGCTTCCAGTTTGAAAGTGCCTGCTTCTTGGAAGAAGAGTAAATAGAAAGTAGGAATAGCGATAGTGGACGGAATTATGGAATGGAAGATGTAAGAAAAGAGAGTTTTGGCTCTGTTGTAGGAAAGTGTTTCAATTGACATAAATAACCAAAGACAGACTTGGATACCATGACGAATTACTCTTCCTCATAGTTCCTCTTCTCTCCAGATGTGTAAGCCAAATATTGATGGGTTCAAGCTTTGGAAAGTGCTTTAACTCTAGGTAGGTAGCTTCATGGAATAGACGGATTGGCCTGGTCCAGTGCCAAGGACCTGTAATGCAGGCGTTTTGCCCATGTTATTCTTACTCAAAACATTTTTATGAAGCATTTTTTTCTAACTCACTTTCAAAGTCTATTGCCAGTTCCTTAGACTATATTAATGTTGACCAATTTAAACTTATTGAAGAGAGTAATTGATAAAACTTGTTGATACATTTTCTACTTTAAAAATGATTGTGACTTTAATATAGTTATTTATTTGGAAAGACTTTTAAAATCCATTTTTAAAAGAATTCCAATATTATTTTAAGATGTGATAGGATTATTGAAAAATCTTTTCTGGGGTTCTCCCATTGAAGAAGAAAATTGAGCTCACACATTATGATTTGAGTGAAGAAAAAGGAAAGATGCAACAAGTTTTTTAAATCCATTGGTTGCATTGTAGTCTCATCCCTTGCTCAGTGTTTATTAACCCCACTACAATGCAAAGCACTGTACCTATACATCGGCCTTTAACTCTTTCATAAAATGCCTTTTAGCATTAAATATCATTAAGGTCTTGTACTGGCTGGGTTTTGTGTGTCAACTTGACACAGGCTGGAGTTATCACAGACAAAGGAGCTTCAGTTGGGGAAGTGCCTCCATGAGATCCAGCTGTAAGGCAATTTCTCAATTAGTGATCAAGTGGGGAGAGCCTAGCCCCTTGTGGGTGGTGCCATCCCTGGGCTGGTAATCATGGGTTCTATAAGAAAGCAAGCTGAACAAGCCAGGGGAAGCAAGCCAGTAAGAAACATCCCTCCATGGCTTCTGCATCAGCACCAGCTTCCTGGTGTGCTTGAGTCCCAGTCCTGACTTCCTTCAGCTATGAAGAGCAATGTGGAAGTGTAAACTGAATAAACCCTTTCTTCTCCAACTTGCTTCTTGGTCATGATGTTTGTGCAGGAATAGAAATCCTGACTAAGACAGGTATCAAGTTTTCTTCTGCTTTTTTGAATTATTATTATTATTATTATTATTATTATTATTATTATTACTTGAGTATACTGTCGCTGTCTTCAGACACAACAGAAAAGCGCATTGGATCCCATTACAGATGGTTGTGAGCTACCATGTGGTTGCTGGGAATTGAACTTGGGACCTCTGAAAGAGCAGTCAATGCTCTTAACCGATGAACCATCTCTCCAGCCCTCTTCTGATCTTTTTTTTTGTTTGTTTTTTTGTTTTTTGTTTTTTGTTTTTTTTCTAACTTTTTTTTTATTTACATTCAAAATCATTTCCCCTTTCCTGTTTCCTCCCTCCCCGAAAGTCCCATAAGCCCCCTTCCCTCCCTCTTTTCTCCATTCAACCCCCTCTCGTTTCTCTGTCCTGGCGTTCCCCTACATCCAGTCTTTCCAGGACCAGGGGTCTCTCCTTCCATCTTCTTGGAAATCTATTGATATGCGGATTGTGTCTAGGGTATTCCGAGATTCTGGGTCAATAGCCCCTTATCAGTGACTGCATACCATGTGTGTTCTTTTGTGATTGGGTTTTTAAAGATAAGAGATGTTAGGTGACTTGGCCCGTAGTTAAAAAGCAAGTAAAAGAGAGTCTATGGGCCAAGTTGAAAGTTCCAGTTTCAAGTCACTACCATGTTGCTTGCATCTTCGAGAGTGAAACTTGCACCAGCATTTCTAAGTCTTAAGCTTTCTAAAGGTACATGGAGGAAAAATAATGTCTTAAATGTTTGCTTTAACTTTCCTCTACATGGAAGACTTCCTATTCACCCTCCCTGTTGGAATGTTCCAGCTATAAAGCACAATAAAAGTGTCAAAAATTATTCTTCTCTCCTGTAATGCGGGCCTTTTCTCGGCACCATAAGAAAAACAATGATGGATTTTCAATATGCTTTATAAATTGTCACACCCTTGTTATTCTGTTTTCTAAAAATCTATTTACATTCCATGGCTTTATGTTAAGCTTGGGTTACTAACTCGCACATTTATTCTAACTTTAATTGAATTTTTATTACTCATGATAAAATTGGTGTTTTGCATTTTGCACAGTATTTCTCTGCCATGGGCTTTCATAAGGTGCAATTATATAAGAATCAGAGCCTGGTCCAGTTAATTATTAATGAGTCAAATAAAGATGTTTATCAGTAACGAATAAAAAGCTACAGTTGCTTCTTTCAATTATCACAGCAGACTTTGTGTGTGGGTGTCCTTTCCTTGACTTCAGCAAATCCCAATCCCTACAATACATTATGTAATAATGAAAGACTATAAGAAGTGTATGTATAATTATGAATTCATGTATATATATATTATGTACTAGCATATGAATGCATGCATATGAAGATAATATGTGAATATACAAACATATACATGTGCATAACAAGTTTACATGTGTATTAGGGTTCTCTAAAGAACAGACTTTATAGAATGCAAACTTATATACATATGTATACATATGCATATACACATATACATACATATACATATGCAGGTCCAACAATGGCTGTCTCATGACAGAAGGGCTGAGAATCAGCAAGGTTGAATATCTCAGCTGTCCTAGTTTGGTGTTAGAGTCATGGAGGGATTCCTGAAGAGCTGTTTATCTTTACACTGCAACTCTGAAGAAGTTGAGTTTAATACTGGCTACAGCAACAGGATGGTCTTGACTGCAAAAGTGAAGACAAAGCAGCCAAAATCAAAATTCCCTTCTTCCACACCCTTTCATCTGAGTAACACCAGATGTTGTGGCCAATATTTAGGGTGAATCTTTGTGCTTTAAGTAGTCTGATTTAGAAAATTCTTCACAGAAGGGCCTAGTAGTTTGGGTTTCACTAGATTCCAGGTATAGCGAATTTGACAACCAAGAGTAGCCATCACAAGTACATCCCTTCTAAATTTCAAACAATCACATCTTTTTATTTTGTAAGTAATTTTTAAAGGAAGACAATAGCCAAACTCCCCCAGTATGCTTATAATCTCTCTATAAAAAACTAAAGACACATTTCATATTTCAGGTAGCAAAGTCCCTGGAGGGATGTTCAGTCTTTTAGTGTCTCGTGATTTAAATACAATATAGATGTACGACACTCAATCAAAGTTACATAATATGATAAAGAAATAGAGAAAAGAAAACACACACATATGGAGAGAGAGAGAAAGAGACAAAGACAGAGACAAAGACAGAGAGAGACAGAGATCCAAGGGCATAAGAGTCCATCGCCATCATGGGGAAGCAGCGAGCAAGGCAACTGCAGCAGCAAGCTGAGAGCTAATATCTTGAACCACAAGCAGAAAGTAGAGAGAGTGAACTAGAAAACATAAGGTTTAACCCTCAAAGTCTAAGTTTAACCCTCAAAGCCCACCCCAAGTGACACACTTACTCCAGCAAGGCCACCATTCCGAAAGTTCTCCAAACAGTGTTACCAACTGGTGACCAAGTGTTAAAATACAGGAGCCTATGGGGAACCTTCTCATTCAGACCACCACAGTACACACAAAAATGCCCATATGTTGCAGGATTTTCCCTATCCAATTACATTAGTGCAGAGGAGGCCTATGATTGGACAGGGAAAAGGGAGGTGGGCTAGCTGGGGACAGTAGCTCAGCGAGAACACACCAGTGCCAGCAGGAGTGAAGGAGCCTAGTTCGGCACCACAGAGAGTTGGCAGGCTTGTTTTTTTTAATAATTACAGCAACCCACATACATGCATAAACATTTACTACATGTATACACACACCCATACACCAGTATGCACATACACATGTGCAGTATTTTATTAGGACCACTTCCTTGTAAGGTAGAAAGACTCAGAATCTCTCCATTAAAAAAAATGTTAATTAGCTTATAACCTACAAGGTTTCACTATGACATTTTCATATACACTTCATTTTAGTTGATGCTACTCCCCCGTTCCTCTTCCCTGCCTCTTGCCCTAATCATGCTTACCCCTCTCTGCTTACTTACTTCCCTACATTCTCCTTTCCTCGTCTATGTCAAACACAGGAGAAATTGTCCTATGAGTCTCCTCCCTACCTTAAAACTCACTTCCTCGCTGTGACCTTATGCACACACATTCCCACACAAATATACTGATATAACAATTAAAAGCAAAGACCCACATTCTAGAGTACGCAGAGGGCATTTGTCTCTCTGAGTGTCTGTTGCCGCATTTAATGTATGTTTCCAGTTCCACCAACTTTTCCGTAAATTTCGTAACATTATCTTGTTTATGGCTGTATTAAATTCGGTTGTGTCTATTCATCACATTTTAATTATCTGTCCATCTGCTGATGGACACCAAGCTAACTCCACCTCCCTGTTCTGTGAATAAAGCTGTGATAAACGCAACAGTGCATGCCGGTCTTCATTGTAAGGATGAAGACCGAACACCTGAGATTTTAAGTGCTAAGGATCACACAGGAAGTAAGTGGTAAAGGCAGAGGAGAAATCCTGACCTCACTGACAGCAAAGTGCACTACATGAGGATTCACAAGCTGTTCAAAATGGCCTTGGTAACTTCAAAGGTTGTTCAGTACCAGATAATACTCATGTGTTATTTATTTCTCAAAACAGTTTGATTGAGATATTACCTTATTCCATCCTTACCCACTTAAAAAACATTATTGCCTTGGCTAGGGAGAAAGGGACTTAAAAAGAAATGCATTAGAGCAATAATTTGGTGAATATTAAGTACAAATTTTAATAATATGTTTTATTTATCCTTTGAGAATTTCATACGGATATATATATATACAATGTATATTTTTATCATATATATCCCCATTGCCTTCTTCCATCTGCTCCAGAACCACTCTCAATTTCCCTGCCAAATTCATATCCTCTTCATTTCCATATTTTTAGGCATCTCACTGAGTCTAATTAGCACGGCCCACATATAAACAGCTGTGGGACCATCTTCAGGTACATGGGTAACCTACCAGAGCCAATAGCCCAAGGAACAATGACTCTTCCTCCCCAAACAGTCATCAACTGCCAATGTTTTGAGAAATAATGCATGAAAATTATTGGGTACAGAACAACCCTTAAAGATTAATGTGTGTGTGTGTGTGTGTGTGTGTGTGTGTGTGTGTGTGTGAGAGAGAGAGAGAGAGAGAGAGAGAGAGAGAGAGAGAGAGAGAGAGAGAGAGACTTTCCAGTGGCCATGTCTATGAACACATTACCTTTCCAATTACAACTCCCTATAACTTTGAGTTAATTAATCATTATTAAGCACTCATGTTACTTTAAACTCATCTTATGTATATCACTCTGTCACTGACTCAACAATGTATTTGAAAAACATTTTCCTTATGGAAAAGAAATTATGACCCCAGCACTCACTTATGGGACTTGAAACACCAGGGATGATGAACAGTAGGCTTCACATTTAAACACCTGCCTTCTAGTTCAGAGTAGAGTGTTCTCTATTGTGCCTGAGGTTGGTACATCTTAAATTTAAGGTGACTTACTGTTGCCATCAAGCCTTGGCATGTCTTATATTTTGTATTAAGTATGCTTTCTCCGGATCTCTATCATGATTTCTAAACCAGTATGTAAGTTGTACTGGTTCTTTAACTCAGATGACCTCAGAATCAAGTCTCTAGACAAATACATAAATAAACAAGAAATACAACTCTTTTATTTTTTCATGGATATTGTTATTTAACAACATGGATGAAAAGGTAATATCCTTGGTATCATCAGCTATTTGTGTCTCAATCATGATTAGAAGGTAAACCTAATAGCTGCCTATGCTGGAACAGGCTCAGTGTAGGAGATACAAGATTGGGAAAAGGTAAAAGATACGGTGAGTTAGGCTATTTAGTTTATAGATTAGCAAGAGTTTAATAGGAAAATAGATTTTAAAATGTCAAATACATATTCAAAGTATGGGTTAGCCTTAAGAACTGCTAGTGAAAGAAAGAAAAGTACCCCTTCGGTCTCACCAAGTACTATAAAAAGCATATAAGAAGCAGTCCACCTTCAAAATCCTGAACCACAACAGCATGAGAGACTGGATCATTCTGTCCCTACCCAAGTTCTATCATTGTTGGAATCAATGGATGTGTCGGCTTTAATCTCCCAACTTTTAGCTCCTGGTCCTTGCTTATTCTAGGATGCTGATTCACTACATATACTCTCTACTGGTCAAGGCATGCCCTTTTCATCACATTGCACATTGCAGGAGGATGAGAAGAAAGAGAAGTTTCTCTCTGTAAGTTTCCATCCAGTGTTTTATAAGTGCCTCTGCATCAAGAGCTCTCTACTTCCCCATTAATATTTGGTTCCACTTTGCAGTCCTTTTGATCAGCGTTCTGCTAGGCAGCCATACGATTAAGCAGTGCACCAACCTTAGACCTCTGAGTTATAGCTCCTCTTCGGGGTTCCAAGGTATCAACACCTACGTGAACCAAGCTTCCTTGACAATGTATCCTAGATCTTCAGCATGCACTCACCAGCAGGCTTCCAGCTTGTCACAATCCTTACATCATTGTTTGATCTCCCTAGATATGTTGATGGCAATTGTTTTCTAGTGTGATTCTGTGTCACCTTGATGTTTCCTGTAGGCTTATTGGTGCTATAATGCTTGATTAACCAATTATTTATGTTACATTATTTCAGAAAAATGACTACTGGTTTTGTGTGCCTACCAGGATCATGTTCTAGATTTTTGCATTTAGATCTTCTAGGTTGACTTTCTAATATGGTAACTAGAAATGTATTCTCTGTGGTGTAAATGATTAGATTGGCATTCTTAAGTTCCCTATCTATAGATATTTTGTCTACCTTCATTTCAACTTTGGCCATCGCTTATTCCTTCGGAGGAAGCAAAGCTTTCTCAAGGTCATAGACCACTATTTTAAAGTATATAGCTGGTAGAGAAGTATGCAAAGTGGCTACTTTGACAGAGTTCAATTGCCAAATACCAAAAGTCAATCTCTAAACTGTTATACACACTACCATCTTGTATCAGCAAGCCTTTTCAAAAATATTGAACATTTAATCTCACAAGCATTCATTCTGCACGACTTTATAGGTCACTAATATCAAACTATAGTAAAATTAATTTTTATTTGAAAATTTACAAGCATTTCTGAAGTCACATAAGGAGTCTTTGGTGGAATCACACACTTTCTGCCTAATAAGATCTTCTCTTGGGGCTGGAGAGATGACTCAGCATTAAGAGTACTTGCTGCTCTTTGCAGAGGATTCTAGTTCTGATCACAGGGTACCCACAGCAGATGATTCACAACCACCTGTAACACCAACCCCAGTGGGGATCCAACACCCTCTTCTGCACATACACACATGCACAAACAAACAAACAAAGCTAGAATCGATCACTTTTTAAATGAACTGCTATTGTCTCTCTTAGATTGCTGAATCTCTGAGATTTTGAGAATCTTCAAATCACCAAAGGAATACCTTCACAATAACCAGGACTGTGCTTATGCACAAGAGAAAATCAAATTGGTTCTTATCATTTTCTTTCCAATAAAAAAATATAAAGTGAAAGGTCAAAGGGTGTGGTACCAGTTTGTTTCCCATTTCACTTTATAGGAAAGGAAGTGAGAATTACTTAACTAGAAATTTCCATTTTATTGTGAGAAAAGTTGGTGACCTCAAATGAAAAGAATACAATTTTATTTTAATGACCAATCATTTAAAATATCTTAAAATTTTCATTCTTGCTCATTTACTATGCATGTTCCTAAAGAAATAATAATTTATGGGAGATTAAAATGAAATATGTTTTCAAATGCATTATTTATATCTTTCCCCTCTCTGAGGAAATTTGACATCAGGTCAAATCGATTCGTAAGAGTCTTAAAAGTTTTGTTAGAAGAAAGCATTTGAACTAGTAAGATGAGAATCATTACTTGGTGATGAGTTACTGGACATTTAAGGCAGCCTGGATGTTTTGTGGTACCTGACAATGGCCTCTTCATATTGTTTTAAGAAAATCTGTTGCTTTAGAGTATCCTTTGGTCTCCCTGTTGCTAACTCTGTCATAGGGTTTTGGCTACTCATCTTTCTTCTGTTCTGCCTGGCAGGACATTCTCTGGTTTTAATGAGTTTTCTCTGTCTAGCAGAAGTCTGAAGATAGACACAGAGAACTGAGAGTTCCCTGCCACGGCCACTCAGCTCTTCTATCAGGGAGAAAACTTTTGTTGTTGAAGGTGCATACAAATTTTGAAAATCCATGGTGAAAAATGTAAATAACTTGGATTTGTGTTGACTTAAAAGAGGAATTTGTCCTAGCGCCTTCCAGTTGAAACGTGCCTCACTTACTGAAACCTTCAGTATTTTGAATGAAAGAAGGTTACACATGATATCCCAAGGCAGCACTGATGATGGATTCTAGGTATGTGAGGGGGTAGTTCTTAGATCTCTTCCACCAAAGTACATCGCAAAGACATAGGACTGAGGGTCTGAGCACAGAATAACTGTTTAACCACATGTAGGTAGAAGGTTGTGGTACAAGTGGCCTTGAAACATCTCTTCTATTTTTTTATGGTTGAACAATGTTATGGTTTAATTTATTAAATATTTTAAGTTATATACTTTATATGTTATTCAACTCTGAGAAATGTATTTAGTATTCTTTGTCAAACATTCAGTCAAAAGGCCTTCATTATTCTACACTGCCTCAAACAAAGTACACGTAGGACATTTTGGGAATGTCTTTTGTTTTCCAGGGAAATACAACTTCATAAAACTATAGTTTTCTAGGAAAACTGTAAAATATGCATTAGGCAGCTTCATTATATTTAAATTGTTAGCTCATTTTTAGTGAAGCTTTGTTTTAAAAATTAATTAAAATGTATAAAATGTATGAAATTAATTATAAAATTAATTAAAATTTATACTTCTTGTGTTTATTTTTTAGTTTGATAATGCCATACATGTATATAATGTGTTTTGATCAAATCCAGTACCACCGTTCTCCTTTCCAATTCCTTCCCTGTCATAGTCGGGTTTTCTATTGCTATGATAAAACACTATGACCAAAAACAAGGAGTAGAGTCTTTCAGCTTACAATTCTCAGATTACACTCTTTCACTGAGGGAAGCCAGTGCAGGAACTCAAGGCAGGAACTTGGAGGCAGGAACTGAAGAAGAAACCATGGAAGAGTGCTGCTTACTGACTTGTTCCTCATGACTTACCCAACCTGTATCCTTATACAACTCAGGACTACCTGCCCAGGATTACACAATCCAAACCAGTTAATAATCAGATAAATTCCACATAGATTTGCCTATAGGGTAATCTTACAGAAACATTTTCTCAATTGAGAGCTTTTCTTTCCAAGTGACACTAGCTTATGCAGACTTGCTGTAAGACTAACCAACAAATCCCTGTCCCCATCACTATTTTCTCCCAACTTCCTGTACCCTTTTTTCATCACTGAGACTTCTTCTTATTGATACCTGTGCATGCATGGATGTAAGAACATCTACTTGAGCATGGGTAACCTCTCAGCAGACACATGCCTGAAGAAAATTGACCCTCTACCTCCCTAGATGCCATCAATTACTAATAGTTCAGATAAGACTGGGGCTTCCTGAGTATGTTGTGTCCAACCAATACTGTCTTGCTACAGCTCTTCCAGTGTTTCTGCCCTCTTTTCTAAAATGATATCTGAACCCTTCGCAGAGGGTATATAATATAGATATTCCATTTAGCAATAAGCACTCCATAGTCTTTTGTTCTCTGTATACTAAGCAGTTGTGAGTCTTTGTATCAATGTCTAGCCAGTACACATGTAGCTTTTATTATAAGGACTGCTGAAAGATGTACTACGAACTTATGTGTATAAACATAAGAATTTAGGGGACATTTTAATACTATGACGATTTAGCAGAATATCAGTGCTAATGTCTCCCTTAGGACCTATGACCTAGCCAGCCTCCTGGGATTTTTTTTTTGTTGTTGTTGTTTTGCTGTTTTGTTGTTTTCGATTTATTTATTTATTTATTTGCTAATTAATGATACCAAGCATGAATTCGTAAACAAGCAAGAAAGATCTCAAGTAAAGACCTCAGATGAAGCACTTGGTGGTGGGGAACAGGAATCAGCAGTTAGAGAGAGAAGGTGAATGTGGCAAAGTGCTCCACAGTCTATAGGGTAAGACACAGGGCTCTAGAGTCTAGCATGAAGAAGTTTCTGAGTAGGGGGCAGGAAGGTACCTTTCATGTACAAACTAAAAAGTGAAATGTTTGTCATTTGGGAACTAATCATTAAATGGCAAGGTTAAAAAAAATAGCAAATAATTTAAAAGTCTAAGGCAGTAACTGTTAACTTCAAAATTATACAGGCTGAGATGGGAGCAGACGGTTGTCCTAATTAAAACCTTTCTTTAAACCCAAGCACCATTATCAGACTAAAATCCTCTGTATTGACTATAAATGCAACCTGATAATTATTGCAGTTAGTTCATGAAGATAGAAAGGGCTCTGTTGGGATAAAATTCCACAGGAAATGTGTTTTTAAAAGAAATGTACACAGGTGCACATACATGTACACACATGAACTCACAGAGACACACATATGAAACACACACACACACACACATATAAATGATAACAAAGAATTGAAACCTTGTTGGAAAAAAAGCAGAGAGATTTAAGAAAAGAATTTTCTGCTAAGATGTGTGGCTTTAGTAATGCATTTCCCTTCTGTTTCAGCACCATGCTGTACTGTGTAATAATAAAAATATAGGTTCTATTGGAAGATATTTACAAAGGAGGAGTCGTTAGAGAGGGTGGATTCAGGTTCCAATCTGCCTCTGCTTATACCTCTATTTAAATTTTACATATCACTTGGCTCCACATACATTTCTTCATTCTCAACATTAGAAAATGGGGAATTGAGTTAGATCAGGGATGGGTGCATATGATTTAAAAATTTATTTATGTTTTAAAACTTCCACACATGTGTAGAGGATGTTCTTCTCCATACTCCTCAATCTCAGCCCTTCACATTTTCCTCTTTTACTTCTAGTTTTGTGTTATATATACATACATGAGTTTATGTAACAATACAAAATCAAGCAGCCACAAATGAGAGAACAGACATAATACCTGAGCCTAGGTTAGTTCATTTAATATGCTTATCTCTAGTCTCATCCACTTTGTTTCTTGATATCAGTTTTCCTTATGGCTGAAAAGTTGTCTGCTATATATGCCACACTGTCTTTATCAAACCTCTGTAAACACCTATGTGTATAAGTTAATTTTTCCCAATGTTCTCTAAAAAATAGTCATCAAAACTATGACTCAAATGTAAGAGATTTGGATTCATTAATATAAGCAAGTAGGTCTTTTCTTATTTTTAAGCCATCATTTACAGAGTGTGTGCTATTTACTTATCATAAATACATTTTTATTTTGTAAGAATTTCAGTCTGACCTGATAAACAATGGAAAGACATTGATAGTAATGAAAGAAAGGAAAATATAGAAAATGAATTTTAATACTTCCAAAATGATGCCCCAAAAGAAGGTCCAAATATTATAATCTTGGTGTATATTGTGTCCTGGTCATTATTTATCTACTAAAATTTAAACAAAAAATGAACCACAGTATTTCATATGACTGAAAGCCCTACTATTTTATTTTAAGGAAAAAGTGCCCTTGATTAATGGTGAATTTAATTATGGACAAGAAGAAAGTTTCCTTTAGAAATATGATGAGTTCTGGAGGTCACTAATCCTCTAATTAAGGAGAGGACAATAATGCATTCTGGTGGCATATGTCCATTTCAACATCTGGCATTTTTCTGAATAAGTAAACTGTATTCTCTTCAATAACTTCTTGTCCCTCTTGATGGACTGACTCAACCAAAGCTTCTAGAACCCACGTGAACTCACTATTGAAAAAGATATAAAGTATAGTATTACATAAATTGCAAAGCAGCAAGATTTCCATTTCCTATTATTTCCCAAACAACTCCATGTTTATTTTCCATTCTTCATGAGACCTATATCTATCTGCCTATGATTAGCAAAATAATATCCGTTTAAGGATGTTTACTTCAAATTCCTGGAATGTGGATCGTGCTGTTTTACATGGGCAAAACAGATTTTACAAATGTGGAAATTGAGAATTTTATGTATTTGTACTGAAGATAGAACCCAGGGTCTCAACAGGCTACACAACTACTGCACTACTGATCTGTATCCTAAATCCCCCTCCTCGGAGGATGAGTAGACATGAGGATGGAGGAGCATAGGTGGAACTGAACATCTTTCTGAGAAAGATCCCCAGCCAAGGAACAGAGGTAGCCCTAAAAATTGGGAAAGTTGTGGATATAGTGAAAGAACATCTCCCTGCTCAGTTTTAGATTTATGACTTAGAAAACTCCCAAATAATACACCTTTTTTAAGTCACTAAATTTGTAACAATTTGTCAAAGCAGAAGCAGGAGTCTAATTCACAGCTTGATGTCCACAGCCTGCACGCTGAACAAAGACCTAGAGGTCTAGAGGACTAGAGTCCTGCCTTCTAGATCCTTTGCTTCCTGTGAACTCTTGGAGAGTCCCCGAGGGAGGGACCTATCTGTTCATGCTTGGGTTCTTCCCAGGATCTTCATCACTACCCATCATGCATTATGTTCTGATATGGGTCTGCCCTTTGTCACTGTCTAGTCTACCCTCTATTTTGAGCAAGCATCGGAAGTTGCCTCTGCTTCTGATATCACAGAAGCATACATTTGGGATCTGCTGAAACGTCCCTTATCATTGCAGCCCAAGTGCTGTCATAGGAATTTTCACAGAGTGTGTGGCAGCAAATATCATTCAGAGATTAACATTTAACTCTTTCTTCTATGGGATTCTTAGATCATAAGACGGCATGCCAATTTTATGAAGACCTTTCCATATACCTTCTGGCCTAACAAAGGTTAACACCTTGTTTACTTCACCACATAGCTCAGCAACAGAATCCAGGTTTCTCAGCACCCTCAAGTATACCCTCAACATGTAGATTCCTTATTCCCACATTCTTAGTCATGCAGAAAAATCTTTGCCAAAACTACTCCAAAGCTCATCTTTAGAGACTTCATTTCTTTCACCAAACTGGCCTCTTCCCAAATCTGACTAGCATTGTAGTTTCTAGTATCTTCAAGAAAAATCACCCTAACCAATGGTAGAAGATTGTGTGGAACTCAAAGGATAGTTATAATGTAGCAATTCAACACAAGTAAAATACATTGAGGCACAATATCAGATATTTCTTTACTGAAAGTCTTAACACTTAGAGCCACTCTTCAAATTTTCAATATTCGTGTGGGTAAGACAATGTTAACTGGTAGTTCATATAGAACAATAGTGTAATCAATTAATTTCATCCCAGTCCACCAACAATTTGTTAATATGTTTATTTATTATTATCATATTTATTTACTTTTCTAAAACTTTGAATCATTTGGGTAGATAATGTTAACATATAATGATCATAAAGCAAATTGAACATGTTTCAAGAATATAATCAGAAAAGTTGGCATGTATATTATATCCATAATCTATTAATAAAATGAAAATAACACAATGTATTTTATTCTTTAAAAGAATTTTCTTTTGCAACCTCTCCCTCCGGTTTCTCCCTTGTTTCCTAAGCCCTTTCCAGTTGACAGGACATACATTTTTGGATAATCTCATATAAATGGAATCATACTATACACACTTTTTTGTCTTACTTTATATGTCCTGTTTAAAGGTTATTTTGACATATGTCATTTTACATGGTGCAAAATATATATTATAGATATTCAGCTGTGATAAAGACATCATCCCTAAGTGCTCCATCCTCATAACTGAGACATAAAAGGGCAGTGAGGGAATGAGGAAAGGACAGACATACAGACTTATGTACAGAAGATCTGGAGTCAGGTGTTGCATGTGCACTCTGGTTGAGTGGCACAGACTATACAGGGACCCAGATTCTCAGACAATTTATTATGTATAGCACAGGGGAGAGGCTAGTTTTAGTAGGAGGTCTCTGTAGAATCAAGTTTCAGGCTATAAACATCTAAGAAGCTACATTTACGAGGTTTTGTTTGTTTGTTTGTTTGTTTTACTTTTGCACACAGTGATCAATCATTTGTAAGCACTCACACTTGCACATGCTGTTAGCATTTGAACTCAGACCAGAAGGAGTCCTTGCTGTCCCTCTGAGCCTTACTCCCAGGGATGGTGACTAAGTGTTGTCAAATCCTATGCACCTGAGGTATTGATCCTGACATGGCCATATCCATAACAACAATACACACTCACTTCACCCACACCGTACATATCCACTCAGAGCTTCCTTGGCTCACCACACCTAAATGATCATTCTTTCTCTAAGGTAATGACTTTGCACTTCAGCGAAAATCAGCTGAATTAATGTGTGACATTCTATTCCTGGACTCTCTGCTCTTCTGTTTCATTAATTTATTTCTCTGTCTTGACGCAACTGCCTCATTGTTTTGATTATTGGAATTTTATAAGTCTCGAAGTCAGATAGTTTGAATCTTGTAGTTTTGTTTTCTTTGTTTTCAATTGTGCATTGTATATTTTAGATCCTTTGCAAATTCATATAGATTTTAGAAACAGCTTGTTCATTTTCTGGATGTTTTGCTAGAGTCTGGTTTTGTTTGCTGAGATAGCCCTATTTGCCCTTAGACTCAAAATACCCCAGCCTCACCTTCTGGAATGTTGGGATTACAAGTATGTACCATCATGTCTGAATTTTTGAGATTGTAATTGGTATCATATTAACTCATAATATGCCTGGATGAAACCATTATTTTAGTATTATTGAGTTCTTTTTAATCCATGAACATGACATACCTTTTCTCTTTAAGTAATTTCAACTTTTGATAGGGATTCTATGTGTATATGCACATTAAGTAATAAAACATTTGAATAAAAAAATAAAATGATGTTTTTCCAACTGCTTCCCTCAAATCCAGAACTTGAAAATCACCTGTATCTATGGTTAGTTATATAAAGTAGGCTCTAAATATTCTTTTCCATACACATGGTTGATTGTGATTGACCTCAGAAAGGCAATTGCTGCAACAGAACAAAGGTCTTTCTGACACTACTCTTCTCAAGGTGGTAGATAGGACATGGAGAATGAAGCGTACATACAAAGCAAGTCTCAGCCCAATCTGAGCAACACAGCATGACATTGTCTCAAAGAGAGAGATGGGGATGAAGCCTAAAGGACACAATGATCTCTTCGTGTTTGAATGCAGACTAGTTGGAGAGAAAAACATTAGAAAGAACGTGATTGCCTTCATGTTCTAATTCCATACGGGCTACTTTTAAGAAGCATGCCCAAACAAGTGCTATGTTTTTACAAGTTTGGCCAATCAGACGAGTCACTTGTTTTAGCAGGGTGAATAAAAGAGAAGATAACACCACCCCCCCCCCACCACCACCAAATTCAGTGATATCCTCCTGGGAAGTGGGAATGTATTTCTTCTAATGTCTATATGGCAACTGATACTGTCTCTCACAGACGAGCTTCATTAAAGCTCTATCCAATTGGTAAAACACTTGCCCTGAATTTGTAATGGAGAAGTTTAAAGACTAGAAATGAGATAAAATGAAAGAAATTTCAGGGGAGGAATTGAAAAGACATCAAGATACGAATATAAGGGGCTGAAAAGATGTCTCAGTGCCATACTATTCTTGCAGAAGACCTGAATTCAGTGTCCAGCACCCACATCCAATGGCTCACAATCACCCATAACTCCAGCTCAAGGGATCTAATGCCCTCTTCTGGCTGTCAAGAGCACTGCACTCACTTAGGAATAAAAGGTAATAGTGAGTCCTGTACTCTGATTTAAAGATTCCTACTTAATATTTTCTCACTGAGATTTTATTTGGATTTAATGAGAGGATTTCACAATTTAAAAGAAGCATATAGATCAAGCCTAGAAAACACTTAAGAAAATATTGTTATTTCTTTTAGGAGACACTAGTAAGGAACCAAAACATTGGGGGCATGTTGTATGTATAGCCAGATTATCAATGTAAGAGAATTGGCCTTTGGATTCCTTGTTAGAAATGCTCTGAGCTGTTCCCAATTGCCAGTAATCTTTTCTCTCTCTTGATTTTAATGTAAGTAACTTTTAAGTTACATAATCTGCCAATGTTTTTATCCTGACTTTGATTGTCTCTATGTGTGTGGTATGAACACTTAGACCTTTCCTAAGCACTCAACACTTCCCCCATGGTGATGCATTTCATTTTATAAACCATGTAGTGAAGTTGCATAGTTTGGACTTTCCAGATGTAATTTCTATACTACCTATTAGTAGCTGTGAGGTAAATAGAGACTCTGAAATTGTTTTATAAGATATATATTGCACCAGGATCTGTCACGGTAGCTCAAATGTATGCCCTCCAAAATTCATGTTGAAATCGAACCATCACTGTGTTTATATGAGAGGTAGACCTATAGAAAAGTGATTAGGTCATAAGGATTCTACATTCATGAATGGAGGGATTTACCCTTATAAAACTATCATGGGATATGCTTGAAAATGTTTTGTCCTTCTATCTCCTGTTATATAAGGGTATAGAAAGAACCCTTCCTCCCAATGTGGAATGTCCCAACCTCGGCCCTCTCCCAGCCTCCAGGAGTGTGAGAAATTATTTATAAATTTTGTGGGCTTTGTTACTTTGTGACAGCAGCACAAATGGATTAAGACAGAATGTTAATGATGACTAAGTGAGATAATTCACACTAGGAACTCATCAATATATGGTCTATAGAAATCAATCAATACATATTTTTTAATTAACAAATAATCTCATGAGTTTATTTTTTTAAATATATTATAAACAAGAATAAATTAAACTTTTACAGTGATAGAGGCATGTTTAGGCAGAAAAGAAAGGGATGAAATATTATTTACTAGCATTGGTCTTAAGGCAAAATGTAGAGGGAGGCACAATCTCTAAGCTTTTTGAAAAACATCCATTATGCTTTTCAGTTCTAAAACTACAACACTGTATTACAACGCTTGATGTATGTAAGTCAGTCACTTGATATTTGCATAATCTGTTAATAAGTGAATGGATGTGTGGTATAAAACCCAGTCACTTTGTTTGCACTTCCAGAGAGAAAGCTCTCATGCTGGCAGTAAATCAGTTTTGGAAGTACAGAAGGTAGGTCGCTATCCGCGGTGCTGACCTAGGATAGATCTGTTCGTATTTGACAAACTGCTTTCTTCTATCTCTGCTCAAAAATCCCTTTCATGCAGTCTACTTTCAAGGCACGGAGACAAACACTCTCCTACATGTTTCCCAAATGGGCTAATTCTCACCATCTCTGCTTCTTTTAATGTTCTCAAGTCTCAATGTCTTTCCTGCTGAGTCTCAAAGTTCTCTACCTAAAAAGCATGGATTTATTTCATCTGAGCCTCGATTTTTAATGCGTTGGCCACCTGGAGTCCTTGGCTGTCGTCTCAGAGGGGAGAAAAAAAAAATTCCCTCGGCCACACCTCCTTCTTAAAGAGTAGGCAAGTCTGCCAGCGGTTCTTTTTGGGGATCCCCGGAGGCTGCAGACCGCACACTCTGGTTCCTGCAGTCAGCTAGCTGCTTTCCTTCCTCTCTCAGCGCCCCTCTTTCCCCGCCCCCCGGCCTCACGCCGCCTGACTTCCCAGTACAAAGAATCTCTAGACTCCCTAGACTCCATTCAAGAATCCGGGTTGCCGTCTGGTGTAACTACTTTGGCTCCTATGCCGCACCCTTAGATGCCACACCATCTGGATGCCTTGTTCACTGTGTTCGCTGGATCTACTGTGCAGATCAAAAACACGGTTCTTTCCCACCTCCTTCCTTTCCACTTACCCACCCTTTCTATGCTTATTAGACCGAGGTTCACTGTGAAACGGCTTCTAAGCATCAGCAATTTAAAAGTACAAAAATATTCCCTGTGGGTTGTGCGTGTGTTTGTTGTGTGTGTCCATCCGCGCTTATGCAAAACCTCCCAACGTCACACTTGAGTATCCGGACAAGCTTCTCGAGAAATCCCAGATCTTTCCAGGGATTCCCTCTCCCCTGCCCTCCTCTTCTTCAGCACCCTTAAAAGAGGTAGGTGTGGGGCTTTCGCCAGCCACTCCTGTCTTAATCGACGCACACAAATCTGCTGCGGTTTTTCCTTCCCAGTTCAACACTAGCCCTATTAGGCGAACAGCCCGGAGCGCAGGGTTCCCTAGCATTTACCCTGCATCCGCGCGGCATTCCCAGGCCGCCTTTCCAGGGCTAGACCTTCTGCGGACCCTGCAGCTCCGGCTCCGCCTGGGTGGTGGGTGGTGCTCTCGCCGCCCCCTCCTTCCCCTGGGGCCCGAGAGAGCCGCGCGCTGGGCAAGAGTGCGCGCGCGCGCGCGGGCTTGCTGGGGAAATCTCCCTCCCTGGAAGCTGCTGAGTGTCGCTGACCGAGAGTATCCCGGGGTCCATCACGAGCCACCAAAGCGTTTGAGAGCTTTTCTAAAGAAAAACGGTGGATGAAAAACAAGAAGGGAAACCCGTTTCCCGGGAGGCCGGGGTTTCTGCTGGTATCGGATCCTCCCGTAGCTGGTCTGACACGGACGCGCTTAGCGGCCGCTGGTACCCGGACTTAGAGCGTCCGTGGAGAGAGGAGGGAGGTGAAGGACTTGCGGCCAAGAGTTGCACCCGATCAGGGAGCCTGAGAAGAGAACTGTGGGGTAAGTAGCCTTCTTCTGGCATTCGAGCAGGAAGGGAGGGTAAGAGGGAGGAGGGGACAGGAGAGGGACGAAAAGGAGAGGGCAGGGAATGGATTATGAAAGAAAAAAAAATCCTTCAAATTCCGCTGCAGAGGGAATGAGCACAGCGCAGTCCTTCCAAGATGAGTCCCGCACGGCTTTTCTGTAGTGAGCGAGCAGCCGGGAAGTTCTTTTTAAAGCAAAAAAGAAACTCCAAGCTCCTGGAGGGGAAGCGGGGTAGCCGGGCGGGGCGGAGTTCCAAGGCTGGCGCCTAGGGTCCCGGCCGAGGCAGCCTCCCGAAGTGCTGACGCCCAGCTACGGCTCCTTATGTCCTCACCGCCCGCCCCCGGACGGACTTTTTGCCTCCGCCCCCTGGTGCCTGGCCGCCCCGCTGACGTGGGGACTCCGGGCGGCGGCACGGACACTCACCTGGCCGAGCCTTCTCCTCCCCCTCCTCCTCACGCTCCCGCCCCCACCTGCCCTCCTCCTCCTCTCCAAGTGGGAAGGCGTCGGGATCCGTAGGCGAGGAAATAACGACCCCTGCAGTTGCATTGCGGAAAATCTCGGCGGCGGTGCTAGTTGCGGGCGATGGAAGCCAGGCAACTGCGGGGTCTGGGGAGCCCTGGAAAATAGCAGAAAAACGGAAAGCGCGCGTGTAACGAGGGGAGTAAGTGAGCCTCCCGACGCACCCCAGTCCCGGGAGCCTAGCCTTGGGCTCGGTATCCTGGAGGCATCGCCTGAGCCCTGCTTGGAGGCTGCAGGCTCCGCGAGGACTTGGGGAGCAGGGAGGGTCAACGGAGGCAGCTGGTGACCTGTGTTTTCGAGCAATAATCCCGGCTTCTCTTTCTTTCTCTGTGTGCGGTGTCTGCTCTCCTTCCCCCCACCCCCGGAAGCAGGAGAACCGGCCTGATCAGAGACAGCAGCCACCCTTTGGCCATGCCCCGGTGAAGGGGGGCGGACTTCGAGGGCAACTTGTCACAGACTACCTGGGCTCAGCTAGCCTACGAAACGAGAGCAAGAGCCCAGAACTCTACAGCTCGGCCCAGCGGGGGGCTGTCGTCTATGTCTTCTTGGGGCGCCCGGTGGATCGGGGTCTCGGTTTTGCAGGAAAAGCCCAGCGCTGTTGGCTTCAGGTGGCTGCCGCCGCCGCCGCCGCCGCGGTCGCCGCAAGTGCTGTTTCTGCCGCTGGTGAGAGGAGCAGAGACGCAAGAGCAGGGAGACCTCCGAGGCAACGAGGCATCGGACATGTGTCAGCACATCTGGGGAGCACATCCGAAGAGCCCGAGGGGAGATTTGCCAAAACAATTCAAACTGCGTTATTGATCTTGGGGGTGACTGTCCCTGGCCGGCTGTCGGGTGGGAGCGCAAGTGTGCGCTCTCTGGAGAGTGTGTGCGTGTGTGTATGTGTGGACCGTGTCGGGCTCCCCCCTTCCCCCCTGTTTTCCCGTCGAGTGATGCACCTGGAATGAGAATCAGAGGATGGAAATAGTCTGGGAGGTGCTTTTTCTTCTTCAAGCCAATTTCATCGTCTGCATATCAGGTACGGGACATGCTGGGGTTACTGTTACTGGCGGGTGGTGTGCGCTATGGTGGTGTTTGGAATGTGTGGGGTTTTATCGTGTGCAGACTTCGGGCGGGAAGCAAGGAGGTGGCACGGGCCTTTTTTTCTTCTGTAGCTTTGCTATTTTATGAGTCAAAGACCTTCTAAGCCCAAGGGTGTGTGCACGGGCTTGTGTGTCCGTGTGCGTGTCACTGTGTGTGTGTGTGTGTGTGTGTGTGTGTGTGTGTGTGTGTGTGTGTGTGTGTGTAGGTGTGCTGCTATGGGTAGGAGCTTTGTGGCGTCCTGGAAGGGAGAAGGGATGGAGACTGAAAAAGAGGAGGCAGCTAGGTGTTGATTTTCAACTGCTTTCCTGGCTGAGAACTCTGGCGCCGAAATCTGAGCCTTGGTATCCCCCACCCCCAACCCCTGGCTCCCAAAGTTCCCAAACTCAGTGGTTCCTGCTGGCAAAATGGATGCAGAGCCTTGGTTTGGTATCTAGGCACTTTAAAGAGACTGCGGGAAGATGCGGGACTGGGGAATACCCCCCCTCCATCTGCCTTCTCCAGATGCTGAAGAATGTATCCTAGTGTTTGAAACCCAGGGGCACAGCCCTCCCACCCCAAACACACCTGAAACAATACAGATTAGAAATGCTGCTTTAGACCAAGGTCTTAATTCCCAGTAGCAAGGATGTGCTGGCTCAGTTGCTGACCACAGGCTACTTGTGCCAGCTTGTGGCTTCTTTTTTTCTTTTCCAAATGAGAATCCAGGGTGGGTGTTGAGGTGACTAAGGCAGGGTTTGTGCCTGCCTGTATCTTAGTATCCTGTGTTGGGAGGAACAGTCATTTCTAAGATGTATCTTTCTTGGTGCGGGAATTTAGGATTGGAGGGAACTATGTAGATAGATATTCCCCAGTCATTTGGCTCCTCCCATTGACCAGCACCCACTCCATTTCCCTTGTACCTGCCATTTAAGCACTCGGGGTGTAGCCCATTTGCGGTTCTCTCTTCTGCCTGCATTCCCTCTGCAGAATTAGGGACTGAGCCAACTTCCCATGAAGTCTCCATAGGTAGATGAGCAGGAGCCCCGCCTCTCTGAGCAGACATGCTTAAGCATCTTCGGAGTAGGACAGGTTCATGCCTCCTCCTTTAGCTTTGCCAGTCCACACCTCCTAAATCAGATCTGTATCTGGCTATTAAAGCCCCTTCTGTCTTTTCCTTACTTTGGACCCAGTTCTAAATACTGCTGTTTAATTTCAATCCTCTCCAAAGACAGAATCAGAATCTGTTATGCGAAATCATGTTTGGAGCTTAGCCACCCTATTAAAAAACACATCACTATAATACTTTAGAGAGTTATGTCCATATAGTAGACAAGGGATCCTGGGGTCCCTTTTACACACAATGGGAATTCTTACTCTATTGCACACAGTAGGAATTCCTACTCTATTGTACTCTTATCTTCCAGTATAAATACTGAGGTGACTTCTGAGGACTTATGAGTACTATGACCAGGGATAGACTGGGTGGCATCTCACAAGACCATATTACACATCTTTTACTATATCTGTCCTTTTCTCTTGTCCCATATCATTTCACTACCTAAAAAATATACTTTTACTACCTCTCTCTGGTATCATAATCATTTTCAGAAGAGCCACTTGAGTTCCTATAAGCCTGGATAAAGTATAACATTTAGGGAGGGGCTGGACTTCCTTAAGAATCCTACTAGTCCCCAACCTCAACCCTTAATCTGGCCAGGCAACGAGATGGGCGGGGGGGTGGGGAATAAGCTGGGCAATAGCCTGTTTTTAGCTTCAGAGTTATTGGTGGAATACCTGTCATGGCTGCATTTGATTTGGTGTGTCAGCAGCTAAATTATTCATCTAGAAACATGAGGAGGAGGTTATTTCCACCCCAGAAGAAGGGTATATGGAGTGTGTTGTCTTTCAGATGTATTTACCAAATAGTCATCATTGCGATGTAATGAGAAGGATAAAAGTGTAAGCAAAACCAGCAGCTATTAACTAGACAGAAAACTAGGTTTCCACTCAGAGTGCTCAGCTAGGATCTGCATTGATGTGCACTTTGTGGAGATGTGTAGGCAAAGATGCAGCAGAGGGTGTTTACACATCACACAGCTGACTTCAAAAAGCCCCTTCGGTCCTGGTCCCTGCAGCCAAGGGGTTTTCTTCCTGTCAGCGTAGCTCCTTCTTCAGTGAAGTTCATGTATGTCTGAATTATGATTAGTGAGATAATCATGACTCACAATTGCTACAGTTTGGGGACTTCAGCTCTTCTCTTGCCATCTGACAGCCTGAGGATGTGCAGGAATGCGATGTGCTGAGGTTGAGTAATGATGCCTCAGAGAGGCCTTCCTGGGTCTTTCATTTCTTTTTCTATGATTTGCAGGTTTAATTTACTCATGAATGAGTTTTACCAAAAGGAATAAAATTCTCTGATCACAGAATCCACTGTCATACGTTTTGAAATACATATGGGGTGGGGGCACTTTTTCACCATTTTAGGGTGAGCTTCCCTGGCCAGTAAATGGGTGCTAATCCATATTACATTACCAGACAGTGAAGGATGAGGCATTGTTAGGCTCGACTTCATTATTGAGGAACATAGGCTGGGAAAGGCCAGTAAAAATCTGCAGCATAAACATTTTGCAGGAAGAAAATGCTGGTGGTAACTTTGCCTGTGGAAGGTCTGTGTAATGGATTTCATTTGGTAGCCTTTGCTTTCAGAAACACTCTGGGCTTTGTAACTCAGCATTTTATTAACCCAAGGTCCAACCCCTCATACCCACAGACACATAGATCCATAGATACACACACACACACACACACACACACACACACACACACACACACACACACGGCGGGGGGGGAGAGAAGAGTTTCCTCTTTCTATCCTTTATTTGGCTATGCCATATAAAATATAGATGCATGGTCATGGTCTTGGTCTATTTTGTAGCTCTGTTGAAATAATCTGCTTGGCAAAAGGACTAAGAGCCCATTTGGCCAGGGTAACCTTGCTGCTGAGGAAGGAGGATGCATATCATCCACCGAAGGGATCATACCAATTTTGGCAAGTTAGTGACAGCACAACAGGGCTTAGCAATGGTCTGGAAAGTAAATGTAGATGTCATTTGGCTAAAGATGTAAGGTAGCAGGGATCTGTAAAGAGACCAGGAAAGGCAGAAGGGGGAAAGAAGGTTGAGAGGAAGAGAAGAAAAGAAGGAGAGAGAAAAATGAGAATGAATGTGTTTTTCCTCTGTGCTAGCTAGAGTACCATTCCCTTTCTGCAGATGCAGCTCAGCTCAGAGAATGGATGCTGAGTAGCACAGAAGGGGATTTCCTGGTCCAAAGACACCTAGCTGCCTGATTGAATTCCTACATTGTACTCTGCTTCCCCACTTATGTAACTCCACCCTGTGTCAGTGTGTTCATGAAAACAGCAATAGCCATTTAATTATGGGACAGCACCACACATTTTAAAATTAATGTAGATACTTTGATTTGTTCCTTCTTAGAATTTGTGAAGGGTAATTCTATAGGTGGGGCAAGCAAAATCCACAGAGGTTTTGGAGAATTCACATCCAGGTCTGAGTAAAAATATCCATGATATCCTTTCAAGTTTTGGTTCAATATTTTTCAAGTTTGATTTTTTTTTTACTATTTATTTGATTTTTTAAAATGTTTGATGTCTAATTGAGAGAATAATTCATGCCAAATTAGTGTTATGCTTCAAGAACTTGGAAGTAAAAGTTTAAGGCAATTTATACTGTAAATTTATTCTGGAAAGCTAAAAATGTAGTAACATAACACTTGAATTAGACTTAAATCTGTTCATCAGATGAAACTATTACTCAAATAGCTCTGGAATCTGTTAATCATCATTCACTATCAGGAAAGGATACTTCATACTTCATATACTCCTTTTCTAACTTAAAAGCCAAAATTGTTTTATGTACAGAAAAAAAAGTAATAGTATGGTGCCACCTGATTGTACGCTTAGATAAGATGATAAATGATGTTTAATCATTTTTCACTTAACATAGTGTCTGGAACCTAGCAAGCAGACACTAATATTAACTATTACTTGTTTTCTACAAATGTTACTGTATGTAGAGTTGATTCACATAGAGGAGAACTTTCCTTACTTCTCTGTTGGCTTCATTAAAAGCAATAAGAATTATCAGTCAAGGGACTATGGGGATGACTTACTCGTTAAAGTCCTTGCTGCACAAGCATGAACACCTGAGTTCAGGTCTCCTGCAATCCTGTCAAAAGCTATGCACAGTAATTCCCATGTGAGAAAGCGAGTCAAGCAGATACCCTGAGCTCACAGATATCTTAGCTGTATCAGTGAGCTCCAGTCTCAGTGGCAGGCCAGGTCTCAAAAAATAAGATGGAAAGCCATGGAGGAAGACACCCAATGCTGACTGACCTCTGATATCCACATACATGTACATAAACATTCATGTGCATATGAATTCATACCTACATACACACACACACACACATACATATATATATATATAACACTCACAAATATGCACATACATATAACACCCATACATACAGGTGCACACAAACACACACACACACACACACAAACACACACACACACAATAGTCAGTAACATAGAGCACAGATCCCACGTTCAAGAAACACTTGAGAAGACCAGAAGTGTATCTTGATTAAACTTCTCATACAAACAAGACTAGTACCATTAGATTTTAGTGCATCATCAGGAATGTTCTATACTTGTTATTTTTTTTACTCAGTATTGAGTGAGACAAGGCTTGAGGAGTCTTATATATCACCCAGTTACCTGAAGTCCTTACCAAGATCAACAGGCTTTTCTCCATTCTTCTTCCACATCCTTCTTATATATTATATATTATAAATCAGTATAAACTCCTCTTTAAAGTTCTTCCTAATTAGAAAACTGTGTATGCATTCCCTATGACTTGAAGTATAATATTCTATTAACTAAAATTAAGCCCCACTCTAACAGGATAATTGTGTCATTAGCAACATGATTTCTTTAAACCAGTGGTTCTCAACCTTCCTAATGCTTTGAACCTTTAAGACAGTTCTTTATGTTGAGCTGACCCCTACCACAAAGGCATTTTTGTTGCTACTTCATAATTTTAATTTTTCTACTTTTATGATGTTTGATATGTGACCCCTGTGAGTGTTATGACCCATAGGTTGAAAATGAGTGCTTTAAGGTATTTTGCTGTGTGAGATGTCATAGTCTATGACAGACAACCATCATCCTAGACAAAAGTCTCCAGGCAGTGAATGGAGAGAGCCTTACCAAGTAATAGAAAATCCCAAGAGTGGAAGAGAAATGTCCATGTGGAGAAATGTTCCCTTGGATGCAAAGAGATTGATTAACTGACATCTGAAGACACTAGGACCAAACACCTGTCTAATGACCTGCATTAAGTATTTCATATTTGGATTTGAGGTTTCACTTTAGAGGAGATCCAAATATCATAAGTCTGTAAGATAGCAAGTCCTTAAAGAAAGAATATGGATGCTAGAAGGCTTAGCTGTATGTTACAACCCAATTCTACTCTAGTCACATACATGGTATAGGCAATTACCTTAGCTTCTTAGTCTTGGGTTCCTCACCTGTAAAACACAGTATTTATTTGCCTTGTCTATTTCTAAAAGATTATTTGAACCAACATCATAAATGATAAAGCATCCTTCATGCTTTGCATATGTGAAGTGTTTAAATTATTAGAGGAGCCAAAATTAAAACACAGCTATAAAAGCAAAGTTGAGAGGCATGTGGAGAATATGGAGTGACATAAAACTATATGAAACTGCTTAATTGCTTAGGTGTAGTTTAGTATAATGCATTAGTATGTCTAATGTTAGAAAACAATAGGAATGGTATCCAATTATCTAATACATAGTATAAATACTATAGATGGGGAACACATGACCGTGAAAGAAAATGAAGATGGTAGATTGATGTTCAAGTACGGAATCAATGAAATGAAGATCACATTAGCAAAGAAGTAGGTATGAATGAATGCTCAGGAAGGAATGCCAAAGCAGAAATCCCAGGTTTGCTTTGAGAGACACTGGGATGTCAGGAAGAGCCCACTTAGGAAACTAAAATACTAGAAAATACAGTGTACAAACACCATTTGGGATTCTCATAATAATATGTAGCTTTGTGTTAATTCAATGAGTTGAACTCATTTCATACCAGTTCTCAATTCAAACTGCTTCGGGTCTCAAGTTACTGTTGACCACTTCAGGTTTCTGCTGTACTTGGCATGGCTTGTACCTATTTGGGATCATAGACAATTCAGGGTTTATGATGTGGAGAGAGTTGAGCTTTCTCATCTACATGGAGAAATGCCGAGTTGACACTACCTGATATTGTAGTTACAACAAGGAAACGATGAGGATAACTAAACAGGATTGGTTGAATGCCTAGCATAATATCTGGACTACGATAACAATGGACCAAATTGTGAGTGTGGGAGAATCAGCATAGGTTGTGAAACAAACAGAAGCCCACATGTGAAGGACAAGTTTGTCAGCCATTCTCTAGAAGGTTATTATGTGGTGGTGTTGGAAAAATAAAGTAGGTTCAGTGGGACAAACATTTTTCATCTATAAAGTAAAGATTGGAGACACAGACAATGTGCCCTTGTGTCTGGCATGCAGTAGTTGTGCAATGAATTGAAGCTATCCCCACAAATAATCCTATTTCATTATGATTGATATAAATAATAAACATTGCTTCTAATGCTTGAAAATGTTTTGTTTTTGTTTTTGTTTTTGTTTTTGGTAAATGGCTTGTAATCCTTCAGCCATTTTCTCTGAGTTCAATTCTGTTCAACACACACACACACACACACACACTGAACAATTCCTGGTTCTAAATGTTTTATATAATAATGAATACTGCATGGTAGAGGTTTATAGACTATACTGGGAGTGTGAAGGAAAAGCAGTTAGCTCTTGGTGTGTGAAAGCAAGGAAGGGAAAGATTTATAAAGATGAAAATATCTGAACTAGAAAAAACATGAAATTTCAAAGTAAAGGGCAAGATAGAAGAGGAAAACTATGAGGAAATAATAATATGTTCATAGCATGAAGCAAAAATGTCAAGAGTGAAGTGAACTGGGCATATGGACTCAAGGGTTTAAATAATTGGCTGGAACTAGGGTTACAAACCAAGCAGCAGTCTCAAGGAAGGTCTCCCAAGCCAAAATGAAATGTTGAGACCTTAGTATTTTTGTTACAGGAGCACAGAAAAAAAATGTAATCTATTTTGTGTGTGACTTACACAGTACATTTGTACTTTGAATAGTGGAAGCCATAGCCTAGAAACCAAACTCTCTTCACTCCTCACCACCTTTATTCTTGATGACAGAACACACAGAATTATCATTTTAAAATTCCAGCCATTAGCAATATAGTGAGTTCTGGTCTCAAACAAAACAAGCAACACAAAGCAACAACAATAACAAAAAGCCCCAAACCCAGCAACAACAGAAACCCCTAGCTTCCTAAATCGGTCATGTCAGTATGGAACATTCCAAGGGGCAGGTCAAACACAAAGAGTCATTTTCCTAACTCTTGGAACCCAGCCTTACCTTGATGCTTTTAACCCTCGGTGTTTTCATATTAAACAAATGAAAATATCTTGCCGTTTTACTCGAATAATAATGATTGTATTTGTTAAATAGATAAAGGCAAAGAAGGAAATAACTACATGTACATTTGTGTCACAAAACATTAGGTTATGCAACAGATGCCACCTGTGCATGAAACAAGTGGTCAAGCCACTACTCAATATTCTGCATCAGTTTTACCTAACTATACTCTACACAACTCTTGTTTCCAGTATACTGCATATTCACTTGGGAAAACATGTTTATTACCCACCAAATACAAGCTTATTGTATCCTTTTAATAGTATAGTTATTATGAAGAGTTATTATTTATCATGTATCTATCTATCTCTAACTACCTACCTATCATCTATCTATATCTATCACCTATCATCATTATCTATTTATCTACAGATATATAAATACATACAGATATACAGGCCTAAAATAAAATAGCTTTCTTGTTCACGTCATCATACAATATCTATTGAGCCTGCTCTAATCTTTCTAGGCTTTTGGAATCAATCAGAATGAGTCAAATACTGAAATTCCCCTGCAAGAATTTATTATACACTAAGAGATGAATGTTCAAATTGTGTGGTAAATATTGTAATAAGGATAAAAATAGTGAGAACAGAGAAGGAATATCTGCCTCATTTTCAGGTGGGGGCAGGTAGGAAGAAGAGGGTAGGCACCGTTAGGATGCTTGGACTGAATCTTGATGTTAAATGTTGGCTTGGAAGATTTGTGCTGATTGACCAGGAGGGGTGCAGTACTGGAGTCATATCTGCAAAAGCAGAACAATGAAATGGGTCACTGTGAGTTCAGTGGATGTCACAAGAGCAATATGATAACTAGAGAGTGGACAAGGTCAAAAGGGAAATGTGCTCAGAAAGTATGGCTTCAATAACAGTGACACTTGGCGAATAATAATGATGGAGAAAACTTCCCAGTGCCACTCTGTGTCAGAAAGGTCTCTGTTTGAGACCCAGGAGAGTGTGGTGTTTGATCACTCACTTCATTAGGAAGAGACCGGTCAAGAAAATGTTTACGGCACTGGCTTAGCCATGCCCCATTTGGCTGAGATCACTAAGCATTTTCCAATGTTGTTTCTGGTTCCAGATGGCTTCCCAGAACCTTTTGAAGAAACTCAGGTATAGAGAACAGTGTTCAATCTCCTTATACAGTTTATTACTAAGCTTCTATACTTTAGGGAAAACATCCAGAAATCTATTTTGTCTACCCATGTTTTGGAACATCTCAAGCAGAACCCAATTTGTTTTATTATTGAACATTTCCTTTTTTCTTTTTTCAGTTTTTATCCCAAGTAATTTTAAATACAACTTTAAAGGATTTCCAGCATGTAAAGTTTGGGGGAGGATCTTCTAGTAATGACAAGGAGACTAGGAATGTCTTTATTACAAAGCTATGACTGTTCTTTATTAGTGGAATTCCACTGTTAATAGGGTATCCAAGGTTTAGAGTTGATTACATTTGCATAAAGGAGCCATCAGGATGGTAGGGGAGAGATTATCCATGGTTATGAAGGAGATAGCCTACAAATGTCTTTGCCTCCTGGTCTGGGAAAGGTGACAGTTTTGTCATAGCAGATGCAGAATTCATCCTTAACTCTGTCCAATACTTCATGCCCAGTGGCTTAAAGGGGCTGGCAGTAGGAAATGAAGCTTGTGACTTTCAGTTCAGTTTTTCAGAGCCAAGTTTTGCTGGCTCTGCAGCACATTTGGCAGTGATGTCAGAGTTGGAATAAACACATTTACTGGAGGATATGAGTCAACATATTTCCATTCTGCTCCTCCCCCTCTGTGTCCTCACTACATACACTGCTACCTTGTACCCTCAATGAAAATAATAGGGACAGCAGAATTTACTGAGTGAGTGCAGCCCTTTCCTCTGAAGTTGGGATTGGCAATGAATGACTCATAGGGCTCTAAAAATCAATGCATTAGAAAACATGTTTACAGCAGGTTTCTTTGGTTTTGTTTTCTTTTCCCAGCATTTAATATGTTTGACTATTCATTAAATAAAAGGTAATGAAAGGATCCCTCTTATAATGTAGGCAATGGTCCAAGCTATGGTAAAATGTAGTGAACACAGTACATTGACATTGGTCTTTGCAGAATGCTCATGTCACGATGTACAACCATTATAGTTTGTACTTTCCATTGCCCGGTCCAGTGCCTGACATTTAGAAGAGGCCCAATATGAACAAATCAGTTAATACATAAATGAACAGAAAGGAGTGATTTAGAATTACTTCTTGACTTTGTAACAGAATAAGAAACAAGGAGTAATGTTGTAGGAAGAAGAGGTAAATCAGTACTTCTACTACGTGCTTCTGCTGGTAGATTTTCAAATGTGCAAGAAGTCAGAGAAAAAAGGGGCAACCTGTTGGATAATTTTGTCTTTCTTTCTCAAATTGAACTCATAGGTTTGCTAGATAAATCATCCTTATTTGAGATGGGCACTCACTAACGCGTATTTCACCTCTTTTGTGTTCTGTGACACCAGAACAAAGACATGAACTTCTAGATGCAGGGATTCAGTATTGTTACTTTGTTGGTGTCCTCTCTGTCCCTGGTAGAAGGGATTTCAGGGTATGTCATGTTTTCTATCATGGGAGAAATTAGCAAGTCAGGGAGCTCACTGTCCTTTAGTTAGTACTTCACTTGAGTATTCAAGGGACCCCCTTTTGACCCTTGATGCAGAGACTTACAGGAAATGACTGATGGCTATGGTGTTTTCAGACTCCTGTCAAAAAGAAATGTTACTTATGTTATTTCCCACACTGCCATGTTTAAATCTGGCAAAAGTAACTTAAGGAAGGAGGAGTTCTTTTTGGCTCATAGTTCTGAGAAAGTGTCCCCTGCATCTGGGATGCCATGGAAATAGGAATATGAGGCAGCTGGTCGCATTCCATCTGTTGTCATGAACCAAAGAGCAATGAATGCTGGTGCCCAGCTTGTTTCCTTGTTTTTATTAAGTATTGGAATTACTCATTGTGCTGTCCTTATTCAGGGTGGAACTGTCCCACCTCCATTAATCCAGACTTTAAATGCTCCCTCGCAGGCACATCTGAGGCTTTTCTCCTAGGTTATTCTAAATCTTGTCAAGTTGATGATTGATATTAGTCAACATGTGAATTTTGTGAACAAGAGGGAAGTATCCAACTACTTCTTGGAGAGAACTACTGAGGACCTTGGAGCTGGAGTAACAGTGATGCTGCTGTAAAGGGCAGGCATTCTTCTCACCTGATTGATTTTAGCAAGTGTGTGGAAACGATCACCTGGATCGTTTTGTTGTCTTGCTATTTTAATTATAAGAAAGGGGAGAGTTTAAAGACAAAATGTTCTTGTTAGCATCTGATCCCTAGAGTATGTGGTCAGGTAACAAAGCATCCTTGTTCCACTGCTTGCCCTGGGTATGAATAGTGAATAGTGATGTGTTACCTTGTCATCTAATTCGCCATAATAACCCAGCCTTCAGTTGCTGTGACTCAAACCCCTGTAGAATAAAATACAAAGTGAAAAGTCTCTCTCTCTCTCTCTCTCTCTCTCTCTCTCTCTCTCTCTCTCTCTCTTTCATATACACACACACACACACACACACACACACACACACACACATTATATTTTCAACAAGTCCAATTCCTGATTTTCCCATTTGGAGAAGTTCTTTTAGGCTCTATAGATTGGATTAGTGCAGTGTCGTGCCAAAATGACAGCTACCTGCACTCTTGGAGATATGAGTGGGTGTGGTCTTTGATGTTCCCTCTCCTGCTTTTGAAATCGCTGGGACTACCATCAAGTAAAGTGTTTTATTGTGCTACAATTACAGGTAAGATATTTGGAGGGAACTAATGAGTAAATGCTTGTTAAGCATCTACTATTTAGGCTAATTGTGTATTCAAATGAGATGTTCTTCTTTCATCTCTGTTGGTTGCAAGGCAGAAATTATAGAAGTGTTTTGCAGCCACAAACCTGATTTACACTGCGACTCACTGGGTTTATTTTAATGCAAATAGTGTCTAAGTCTCAAAAAAAAAATTTAGGAAAGATATTCGGTCCCTATAGACAAAATTTGTTTTTACCAAATTTTGAAGATTACAGCTTTCATACATTACATGCTTCTGAAAACTTTATTTCTCAAGTATTTTCTCATGTGGCTTCATTACTGTAGCAGTTCAGGAAATCTTGGATTCAGATAAATCCCAAAGTCAATGACATAAGACTTGGAAGCTTCTTGCTCACATGAATTGTCCGGCAACCGTCAGCATGTATGTGTAACAGCTTGGAGGCTCCTAGCCTAGCTTTGTGCCCAGTTCAGGGCAAAGGGTTTGATGAATAGTTAATGCCTGAGTTAGGATTTTATTTCTGTGAAGAGACACCATGACCATGGCAACTCTTATAAAGGAAAATATTTAATTGAGGCAGGCTTACAGTTCAGAGGTTTAGTCCATTATCATCATGGCAGGGAGCTGGCAGCATCTAGGCAGGCAGACAGGGTACTAGAGAGGCAGCTGAAAGCTCCTTATCTGGGTTGGCAGGCAGCAGACAGAGAGAGCAAAACTGAGCCTGGCTTGCCTTTTGAAACCTCAAAGCCTAGCCCTGTTCCTTCAACAAGGCCACACCTACTTGAACAAGGCCACACCTCCCAATCGTTCCACTCCCTATGAGCCTATGAGGATCATTTTTATACATATCATCACAGTTAGCTAATATTATTTCTTGTTATATTTTTAAAATAAATCTATGCATCAAAAATAGCATCTTTTAATAATTATTTTCCACTATTTAGTGATGTGTTGTTTCAAGTTTATGCCTTTTTTGCTAGCTTTTCATATCCATAGATCATTACTTCTGTTGAATTATTTCCTTAAACTAATTCTTACAAATTGTAATTTCTCCCTCACAAAATTTCATCTGGTTTTGCCATGATAACCTAATTATAGACTGTTTATAAGCTTCTTGATATACACCCAAATTTATACTTGGCCTGAATGTGAATATAGTGTGGTGAACTTCCATAGTTTATTTTAACAATGATATCCCCTTCCCTGAAAGCTACTTAACCAAAACCAAATAGCTCTGGCATTAAGATGCCACTGTAATTTGCAAGTCAGACCAGAGACAGAAAACTGCATCTAGGAGCACAGGCCTCTCTTGGGTCTAGAAGTTTGAGACTTGGGTAATAGTCCTGGAACATATTTTTATTAAGATACTGGGGGCAAGAGAATAAGCCAGTTTGCAGAAAATATTGGGATGGGAGTTTGGACCTGACATAATTACCATTAGCTCGATAGCTCTGTAGGGTGGAGTCAGTCACACACCCCTGCTTTGATTCTCAGTGTTCTCCTTTTAAATCACAATCCTAACCTACCTAACATGGGCACTGGAGAGTGCTAAGAGGATTTTACAGAGTTTTCATTGATACTAATTGTCTCTAGGTCTTGAAAAGCCAAAGCAGCAAGTTTTAAAAGTGTAGAAATATCTCTAGTGTGTGTGTGGGGGAGTGCAATAGGGTGGTGTGCGTGTGTGTGTGTGTGTGTGTGTGTGTGTGTGTGTGTGTTGGTGTGTATGAATGAGGGCATGGCATGAACATGGTGTAGATGTCAGAGGACAATTTAGGCTATTAGTCCTCACCTTCCACATTAAGATAGGGCCTTTTTTTTTATTGTTTTTCTGTTCCATATGCCAGGCTAGCCAGCCTACAAACTTCAGGTGATTCTCCTGCCTCTACCTCCTATCTCCCCATGGGAATGCAAGCTGGCCAGCATTGAAGTAGTTCTGGTGATTTGAACTCGTGTCCCTGTGGTTGTGTAGCAAGCATGTTTACCCACTAGGCCATTTCCTCAGCCCCAGGTAGAACCATGAGATTGTAAACAGAAAAGTGACTTTCTAGAGAGGAAAGCATGAGAGAGGAGTGTATGAGGATAGCCTAAATTATATTTGTAGGATGGTGATTTTGTGTGACATTGTAGACTCTTAGCAAGACCCTGTGGACTAAAGTAAGGGCATATACACTGGCTGCTACATAAAAAATATTTGTTGAAAATGTTGTATATTCTTTTTTTTTTTTAAATTTACCATCAACTCTGCTGATAGTTACTGTGTGACCTCATCTCTTAGTCTCATGACATCATTTACTGCAGTCGATAGTATCTGTCTGTGATATTAAGGGAGATTGATATTTTTTTAAAAAAAATGTAGAATGCTGCTTGAGCTATAGATTGCACTTGGTACATAGTAAGATTTGCTAATTGTTATGGCGGAAGCTAAAAGAATAAGACATGCTGGGTAAAATTAGGAATTCGGCAATATTGTGTAAAACATGGGGATTAAATGAGCCAATGCATGTGAAGGTATTTAGCAGTGGCTGTGTATAGAACATAATCAGTTAAGGTTGGTTGAATTTGATTCACTCAGGGGAACTAGGATGTTTGGGGAATTTTAAAGGTAGAAAGAGGGAAGTTAATTATGGTTTTCCCTGGAAGGATCTTCATAGACAGTGTACTGGGTCTAATCACATTTTTCTTTATTTTCATTTATTTAATGGACACATTTTCAGTTTTAGCTATGCTTTAAACTTTCAAGGTTTTTGTGTGTGTTGTCTCATGTCACCCTGTAAAAGCCCAACTTTGGCAGGAGAGGCATAAACTGAACTCCTGTTATCATCATCACCACCGTCATCATCTTCTTCCTCTTCCTCCTCCTCATTATTATTATTATTATTATTATTATTATTATTATTATTATTATTATTTAGTAAATATTGACCAGAAGAATAAAAAAATTAAGTATCAATGCCAATCCATTTTCAGTAGAAAACAGCTTACCTTAATATGCTCGGAGCCTGTCACTCACGTTTCTTGCAAACTGACTTCTGTATTTTTGCTCATGGATCAGTCTTGCCGGCTTTCTCCAAGTATTAATTTGCGCACTTGGCAACCTCAACCTTGTTTTCTTCAATGGGTTTGCAAATGAAAACATAGCTTTGATTTGGTTTAATATTCACTTGGGAGAAGGACTTTTAAATGATAATTAAATGCTGGGCTGGTGCTGGCATTGTGACATGGTTCATTTTTAAATATTAGGTCTGAACGATTTAGCAAAAAGGCTTAAAAGAAAAACCAACATGAAAAAGGACAGATGATAAATGCTGCCCGTGTTGATGTTAAGTAAAGACAAGTAAACTGTGCCCTGAGTATTTCTCTAGGGAGTCTATTTTAGAGACTTTTCTGAACATTCAGGATTTGTGTGAAAATTATTTCCCCCCAGTCATGTTGGCGGAGGCTGGATTACAACTGAGAATACAGAGACTAATGGCCTGTTGTGACTAATACACTAAACCTCCACTCCTGTTTCTCTTAAATTGATTGAATTTAGAGAGGCTGAAGACAGACCCACACCAACTATCCTGCTGTTAGATCTGTGTGATGTAATGAGTTCCAAGAGCTTTAAAAGACATGAATGTGAAGACCTGAGAACCCTTGTAGAATATCACCTGGGTGATACTTCTCTTAGCAATTGTTTACTAAATCCCAACGTTTTCTTTCATTATCTTAATTTTTTTAAAAAAGGAATGCTTTTCACGTGCATACATCTAAAATTAATAGTATTAGGGAGGGAGAGATAGCTCGGTGGGTAAGAGCACTTACCCCTTCTGCAGAGGATCCAAATTAGACTCCCAACACTCACTTCTGGTAGTCCACAAGTACCCGAGCTTTGGGAGAATCTGATGTCATTGGTCTCTGTAGGCACCTGCCCTCATGTGGGACAGAGAATGTGTGGGAATCACCCTGCTATACAGTTGTTACAAAAACAACTTAAGGCTCACAGTGTCCAATGGGGAAGATCTGAAGAAGTTCAGCACATGACCACTGGCACACGTGGTAGAGGCTGTTCGTGTCAAGCTAGATCAGGAAATGGAGTGTGGTAGGAACCAGGGGCCAAGTCAAACTTTCAAAGGTCTGCCCTTAATAACTTACCTCTTCTAGCTAGGCTCCTCCTCCTAGTCACTTTACAGTCTCCTGAAATGGAGTCAGTCAGGGAAGAAGCATGCAAAACCTGAGGCCCGGGAGGAACATTTCGGTTTCAAACTCTGACACCAGCCATTGAACCAAAGGCTTCCAAAAGATGCATGAGTAAACTCAATACCTGGAGAGTCCACTTTCTTCAAAGAATGAATTGGTTAAATTTTAGATGAAATATTCAAACGTTAAAAAGATTTTCTGGGCTTTAGGAACCTCAGAATCATTTTGTGCGTACTGTGGTGGCTTTAACCTCACAGAGCAACTTATCAAGTGTCAGAAAGCCAAAAGGGATATCTTGCCCCCTGCTGCCTTGGATGCAGGTGCCTGCTTTGTTGAAGGAGGAGCTTGACTTGCTCTGATCCTGCCCCAGCAAACCTTCTGGTGGGAGTCATCTTTCCCAGAGGGATGGTGTGTGCTCTGGATGCCAGCTTGGCAGGGAGCAGCAGGCTCTCTGAATCTACTATTGTACTGTTAGCTTAAAAAAGAAGAAGAATTAACTCTGGTATTTTGAGAGTGAAGGTCAGATCACATTCAGAAATGGGAGAGCTACCTAGAGAATAAGCAATTTTAGAAATAACAGCCTGAGAAATCAAACTTCCTCCCCTGGTGACCAAGACTGGACAGACATGTCGCCCAGGTCGTGAGCCCCCAGAATTTTCTCCCAAATATAAGGTCGAATGAGTTTTGCAGGACTCTGGGAAATGATTGTGGCTCTTCCTGAACACACAGGGCACGGGTGTGTGCGTGGGGTGTCAAGTAGAGGAGGGCATGGGTTCTGGCAAGGACCCTCAGTGGCCAGAGCCCCTCCCTCTTCGTGTCTGCATTTGTACTAAAATCCTAAGGCAAAAGAGTTTGTAATTCTAAAGCAGAAGGAGCCATATGACAGACGAATGGCAAGAGCCAGCCCATAGCCTGTTTCATAAGAAGGAACAAATGACATTTTCATTCCAAAATGGTTTTGTAAAAAGAATCATCAAATGACAAAAATTATTTCGTGACCTAAAAAATTACAAAACTAGATTTTTGTCCATAAATAACATTTTACTGTAATTTATCATTATTTATTTATGTATTGTCTTTCATCCACTGCTACTTTCACAGGGCCATAGGGACTACTATGCAGGGGCCAAGTATTTGTGAAGTGGCCCATGGCTGGAAAAGGCTAAATTATTTGCTCTCAGGCCCTTTGCAGAAGAATATCCGCAAACACATGCTCAAGAGAATATATAACAATTAAAAACAGTCGTACAGAAGCATACTATAGATAAAATAAAATGCAACTGTTTTCTCTTCTGTTCGAGGAGTTTGAATAAAGAATCCATTCCCTTAACTACCCTCCATCACTATTGGAATAGAGAACATTCCATCAACAAGAATTCTCTTGTTCTTTTGTACTTTTTTTCTTTTTGTACCCTTGCTCTATGGCAATCAAGATTCTGATCCCTGTCACTAAAAACAGCTTTACAGTGCCCATTTCCTGAGCCTTTCAGAGGGCTAGAGACTGCTGAGGGAGGGTTATATGGAGGTGTGAAAACTTGAAGTTGATTTCCTTCTTCCATTTGATGATTTCTCAATTCACTCCAACAGCCACTTTGCTGTAATAGTAAACACTAACAGACCCTGGGCAAAGAGCTCTCTACTTATCTCACTGGATTCTTTAACCCAGTGAAGCACTTCTAACTCATGATCCACTTTGACTGGTAAAGAATGCACATTCCTTTAAATGCTCCCAGAAGCCACAGAATTTACTCTCGGAGTAATTAGAGGCTAAGTTTGAGACTGCGCGTCGCAGTTTTGATGAGGTGGTAGGCTCAGGGTAAGTGACCTCCTTCTGAACCCACAGCCTTCTACTTTGTAAAATTGAAAAAAAAAAAAAAGCCAGTTTAGGATGGTAGTGACTCCATTAGCAAGCAAAAGGACCTCACTTTGATTCTCAGAATCCGTGTGAAAATGCCAGACATGAGCGTGTGCACTGTACTTGAAATTCTAGTGCTTCGGAAGTTGAAACTGACTTCTGGACCTTGCTGCCCAACTATCCTACTTAGTGAGGTCCAGGCCAATGAAGGACCCTGTCTGAAAAGAAAGGTGGTTGGCATTCCTAAGGAACCACACCAGAGGCTGACTCTAGGTTCCATACACATGCACATACTTGTTCATGTGTCCTAGCCCTGTATACACATATTCATACACATAAAATGTAAATAACCACTTCACTAGTGTTGAGAGAAGTTGTAGATACCTCATTTAATTTAACAAAAGGCATAGGTCTTTTAAAGGTTAAGAACGGAACTCTGATCTACCCAAATCTATAGTCTTAACTATTGTCACTGAGCCACACTTGATTCAATGTTTCCTACACATTGCTTGTGAGAGCATCAACATTTTATAGAAGAGTATAATTCAAAGGGGTTAAATAACTGGTCCAACCATTCAATAACTTAACAGATAATACCCACATGTAAGTGAATAGTCCAGTTAGTGCTGCCCATATACACAGGGGATTACAGCCATCTCCTGGCATGGTCATTTTACCATGAACCACACTCCTAAAGAAAACTGACTCTCCCTCCTCTAGCAGTCATCTGCTGTCAGTAGCTTCTAAACTTGGGTACTCTTCCCCTTTCCATGCGGGACTGTTGATTTCCATGTCCTTATGTAGGTCTTATTCAGGAAACTACAACTGTCACGAGTTCAAAGTGCAACACTCATGTACTGTCAAGTCCAGAAGATACTGTTTCTCCCAGTCCTCCTTGACCTCTGGCTCTTTTAGTCATCTGCCCCCTCTTCTGCATTGTTCTTTGAATTGCTGGGAGAGGAGGTGTGATATTGATGTCCCATGTGTGCCTGAGCATCCCATAGACACTTGTGCTCTATGGGGGTTTTTTTTTGTTTGTTTTTTGTTTGTTGGTTTGTTTTCCAATTGTGAATCTTTTTAATTTATCCTAAGACCAATAGGAAAAATCAGTACACATAGGACAGGTTATTAGAAGGTGAAAGGGAGCTGAGTAAAAGTTAAAAATCTTTTTCCCCGCTGCTGTGTAATTTTGGCTTCTTTGTCAAAAAATCAGATATCCACAGGTGTGTGGATTTACATCTGGGTCTTTTATTTGATTCCATTGATCAACCTGTCTGTTCTTATGTCAATGCCATACAGGTCTTTTACTTGCTTGGTTAGATTTCACACCAAAATATTTAAAATTACTTGTGGCTATTGTGAAATGAGTTGTTTCCCTATTTTTTGCTCAGTCTGTTTATTATTTCTAAATAAGAAGATTATTGATTTTATATTTTAGTTAATCTTACAACCAACCATTTTGCTGAAGGTATTTATTAGCTTTCACAGTTCCCTGTTGGATTTTTGAGGTCACTTATGTATACCATCATATCATCTACAAATAGCAATACTTTCACTTCTTTCTTTACAATTTTTATCCCGTTGATCATCTTCAGTTGTCTTATTGCTCTAGATAGAACTCATAGATTGATGCCTACCCAATTATCATCAGACAGGCTTCATCCAGCAACTGATGGAAACATGCAAAGACCCGAAGTCAAACATTATACAGAGGGGGAGGAAGAATTATAGGAACCAGATTGGTCAAGGACACCACAAGAAAACCCACAGAATCAACTAACCTGGGTTCAAAAGTACTCACAGATACTGAACCAACAACCAGGGAGCCTGTTTGGGAATGATTAGGCCTTCTGCATATATGTAGCTCGGCCTTTCTTGTGAGACTCCTAACAGTGGGAGCAGGGGCTGTCTCTGACCCTTTGGGCTGGATTTGGATTGCCTAGTTCAGTCTTACTACAAGTGGAGAGAGGTGCCTAATCTTATTGCAATTTGATATGCCATGTTTGGTTCATATCCACTGGAGGCTTGCCCTTTTCTGAAGAGAAACAGGAGTGAATTGGAGGGGGGAGAAGGGAGGTTTGGGGGAAGAGAGAAGGGAGAAGAAATGGCAGTCAGGATTAAAACATTACTAATACAAATTTAAAAAGAGTTAAAAGTCAAGAAGTCTATATACCATATCTAAATTTTAAGTTATTGCTTCTTATCAAAGTACACACACACATACACACACACACACATACACACACACATACACACACACACACATACACACACACGTGTGCATGTGGGATTTATCCTGAAAATGATAGATAAGCTGATACTGGAAGCAAAATGATTCTAGAAGAACAGCTCCAACAATTTACACCTAAAGGCACTTCAGAGTGGACACTCTAAGCTGAATGTGCATGATGGCAGCAGCTAAAAGAGTGATTTTGAACAATTTTATTATATTAGTCCCAAGCATGGAAAATTAGTATCTTCATTTTACAGGTGAAGGAATGTCAGGCTTAGAAAATATGGTCACTATCCCATGGATATGTACAAAGCTGTATTTTGAGTCTCAGGGCATCTGATTCATTTTTCCACACATGTTGCCACCCTGCCTACCTGCCTGTCATATTGGATATGAAGGGATAAAGACTGAGGTGTGTAAGAAACAGTCTCCATTTAGAGGGTGAACTAATAGTTTTCATATGTAAAACAAGCTTTAGAGATGCCATGCATTGCACTGCTTCTGGTGGATTTGGAGGAGGATATGCTTTGATTTGGACATGCTTAACAGTGTTCTGGACAATGATTATTACTTCACAGTGAAAACAGGAGGCCCTCCACTGTTATTTGTATTATTCTAGATAATTTCATGTTGTCTTTAATGTATTATATAATGGATATACATAAGTCTGGCCCTTTAATTTCGCCTCTTCTTCACCCATATTTGTGTCTGTGCTTTGATCAGTGGTGTCCTTTACATCAATCTGAGTGATATCTTTCTAGAAACCATATGAATCAGGGAGGAGGGCCAAGGTGACTCTCTAGAATCACCTCTACAAGCCTGTACACTGCAGTGGCTCATTGACCACACAGAAAATGCTGGCTGGATTGGAAACCCTGACCCCAGAAAATCACTGTGACTGCTCACTGAAGCAGTTGGCACGCGCACAGTTTCTTGACCAATGATCCCAGGGCTGCATCTTGTGCAAATGACTCTCAAGTGTTCTGCTCCTTGGGTTTGGGGAGCTGCTATTTGTGTAATTCGTGCTCAGCAGTCCTGTTGACAGATGGTGGAAGCTGCTCATTAAATCAGAATCCTCCTCACTCCAAGGGCCCCAGGCATGTTAGGAGACAGAGTTGGTGGTATTTTCTAATGCTGAATAGTCTGCAGCTCAAGAGTAAAGATAAATATTCTCCTCCATCACGCACCCACTAACTTAAGCCTTACCGAGCCCATTCCCTCCGTGTTGACAGGAAACATTTAGAAAAGTGAAGTGAAGTGCTTTTAGGCACCAGCTCCTCCATCCATCACGTTCTCTTGTAATACGACAACCCAGCTCTTTTTTTTTCTTTTTGAGACATCTTCAAGTAGTCTTTTATGTCAGTGTCATACAGCATTTTGATCCCCACTCTCCCCACCAAAAAGACCTCCTTAGTCCAGTGCAACTTTGGTTTTGAAGCAGTTTTAAGCAAGCTTAATTTCTCTGGAGATTTTTGGTGAAAGAAAGGAGTCTATGCAAAGACGAGGACTGATATGCCAAGATGGTTAGGCACAGGTAAGTTTTATTCAGAGTAGCTATGTTAATAAGCTCTGTATTTGTCCTAAGAGTCATGAATGAGCCCTTGGCTGCTGGTTACATGTGCTCATATTTGTAATAACCATGAAGAATTGACTGCTGGTAAGAAAGAAACAGACCATTGACACCAAGACCGGCCAACGGGATTCTCTGGTGGAAGTCTGGGCTAAAGATGGAGGACGCCTGATGAAGTTAGTAATATATACAGAGAAAGATGAATAGAATCAGAACTTCATTTTGTGTGAAAGACTATGTCCTGGTTGGCCTCAAACTTCAGGCAGTACTCTTGCTTCAGCCTCTCAAGTGATGGAGGACAGGTAGGCAGAGCTATGCCTGGCTCAGAATCAGAGCTTTAAGGCATGATCAAAAGAACCTATTGGATTGCTTCTGCTGAGGGTAAAATGAAGCCTATGTTCTAGCTCATAAATCATACAGATGGCAGGAGTGTCCCAAGAGCAAGGCACAATAGAAGATGAAACTCTGGTACAAAGAATGGATTTGCACTGATGCAATATAAGCATTAATTATGAGAGCCACCTTGAAGAAAAGGAGAATATGGATCTACAGGGAGATAACGAGGTAAAACACAGAAAGGAAGTAAGACCCCTTTTCCAGGAAATATACAACATGCAAAATAAACAAATCTACTATTGTCACTTTGATTAATATCGATAAGCTAACATTCATTACTTATGTCTCTAAAGCATACACAAGCCTTCACATCACAAATCATCCCTGTACAGTTGAACATGCCATGATTCAGAGGCACTAAATCATAGATGTGAAATTAGAAAGTTAATGAGTGGCCAAGCTAGGATTTGAACCTAAGTTTCTCTTGGCCTTAAAGAGCAGATCATAACTTTTGAGCAAAGCTTTAGCTCAAGTGACAATTGAGTGGTACAGGAGTAGAATGGTAGAACGTAGCAATGAAACACTAAAAATGCAATGAGAGGTCATGGTAAGAATATTTCTTGATGAAGTGTAGCTCTGTTGGCTTTGAATTATAGATACATGTGTACTTACAATTTTGGGTACAAGTGAATAAGTTTAGAGATAAAATAAATGATATTGACAACATTGAGGATGAGGAGGGTACCCAGACAATGGTATAGAAAATAACTCATTAAACCTCATTTTACTTTATAACTTCTGATTATTCTGATTTGCCAATTAGCTCCTCCTTCCCACCTAACATCAACATACCAAGATACTTTTATAGTATAGTATAGTCTCATTTCCTGCTGTCCCTCTTCCTCTGTACATCCTAACATTTGATCCAAACAGGTCTTCCTACTGCCCTTCATCCTCCATTGTCATAGTCACTCTTCACTAAATGGTTATGAATTGAGCATCTACTGTGTTCGGAGTACTGACCTAAGCCCCCTGTATAAAGGAAGGACATCCTTAAGAAGTGAGAGGTGGTTATAATGCATGGTCTATATTCATTGTACTGTACTTAGAAATACACTATTATAAGCATTGGACCTAATGAAAACAGGAACTTGATAATAAGGGTTTTGTCTTAAGGAGGTGAGTTCTGAACAAACAAGACCAAATTTCAAGTGCATGAAGGAGCTGAGCTTTTCTAGCAGAGGAAATGAATGTTGCTAACAATTCAGTGGCTACTTGGAAAATGGAAATGTTGACTTGAGCGGTTTCTAACATGTGACAGGTAGGTTTTATTTGTCTCCTCCTTACCACATTTTGCTTTCCCCAAATCCCAAAGCCTCTTCTGCTGCTACCTCTCTTCTGCTTCCTTTCCCTTCTTTGCTGAGGCTCTGGATTAAACTCTTCATTGTGGACCTCTGACAGCTCCTCTCCTGCCTTGCTAACCACTTTAAAAAATAGACATTTAAAAGCCTTCTGTGGATCTCCCGCTATGTTATGGCTGTCATGCTGTGTGAATCGAGACTACCTGCTCAGAGGACAGATACCCCACTGCTAGGACCCTGGAGACTCAAGTTTGCCTTAAGAATTTGCACCATGAGCTGTGCTGAACAGGACAGCTTGGTCTCCGTTCCCTGGGATTAGTCACCTACTGTGTGCCTGCCTTTGGCAAAGGGCATGGCACCGGCTGTCTCCTGTCCCACAGGATCAGGTGTGGACAAGGCAGTGAAGCAGGCAATGCCTTGCAGTATAGTTTAGGGTTAGGCTGACTCCAGCAATCCAAAGCTCTTGGTATCTCATAACTTGTCTCTTGTGTTCAGCCTGCTCATGTCTCTCTGGGATAGATACCCTGAGCCTCAGTGGTAGGGCTGAGTTAAAGGTCACCCCACCCTGTGTTTTAGGGTCTGTTCCAAGGTATCTTTGCCGCTCTCTCAGTGTGGTCCTAGGTCTCAACTAAATCATAAGATTGTACTTGAGTCTTAAACTTAGGCCCCAGCTCATGCCCTGGTGCTGATGAGGCGAGAGGGGCCTCTTTTCGTGTGTAGTATATAGTCTTTCTTTCTGGTCTAAACTACAAAGGAAACTTGGACTTTGTAGTCTAAAAGCCAAATGTCCTCCCTAAATTTAATTCTATTACCACTGAACCAGCTTCACTAAGATTAACGGGACTTAGATTGTCAGAGCTGGAGAAGATGAAGAATTCTGGAAGACTGCATTGCCCTGACTTCCTCTTGCTGTGCTCCACATATCATGCATCAGGAAACCATAGATGATATGGTTCTTCACGGTAATATCCACACTTTATAAAAGGGTGCTCTTCCCTGCCTGTGACTGCACCAGGCACCTCGGACTTGGCCCATAGAACATCACAACTGCTCTGCGAATAAAGCATTTTATGGCACCAGAGTTCCGGTCCAGACAATCATCCTCAAAAGCCCATGTCCCTGGCTTTCCTGTCCCATCCCATCTGGACCCTATTGTCTGGCTTGTTCAGAGCCTGCCCCCTCTCTGTTAGCATCTTCCCCAGTCTGCCTCTCCAGTGCTTCTGAAGCTCTTGTGGTAATGTCTGTTACTTTATTATCAGTCAAAATAATGCCTCTATGGACTGTATATGACCTGATCTTTTTGTGCAGTAAACACTATTGAATAGCTGAATTAAGTTAATTAGCATCTGTACCACCTGATATTACTAATCTTTATTGTGATGAGGACACTTAAAATCAGTTTTTTATGTACAAATGCATCAAATAGAGTCACCATCATGTACAATAGATCTCTTGAACGTGGTCTACCTATTTAAGTGGAAAAAAAATAGTCATGTCCTTTGACCAATATGAACCCAACTTCCACCTTCTAGCCTTTGATGACAACCATTCTTCTCTTGGCTTTTAGGTTCCACAGGTAAGTGAGGGTAAGTGGTATCTGTATAGTGTGCCTGATTTATTTCTATTAATGTCCTCTAGCTAATTTATGTTGTTTACGATAACATAATGTCTTCCTTATTTAAGGCTGGCTAGCCTTTTGTCTTGTGTACAGGCTACACCTCTTTATCTATTCTGTTGATGGACACTGAGGCTGGTCCCACGCCTTGACGACTCTAGACAACTGTGAAGTGAGCATTAGCATACAGATGCTTCTTCAACATACTCCTTTAGATGTGTACAGAAGTCAGATCACTGGATCTTAAGGTCATGCTAGTCTCAGTTGTTTTGAGGAGACTCCATACTGTTTATATAACAGCTGTACTAATTTACATTCCCACACTCTGTAAACAAGGGTTCCCTTTTTATTTAGTTCAATCATCATTTGCTATCGTTAACTGTATTGACAATAGCCATTGTAACAGGAGTAAGGTGAGCCCTCCCTGAAGTTTTAATTTTTATTTCTCTAATGAGAAAGCTTTATTGAATGATTTTCATGTCCTTGAAATGTCTGGATAGAGCTACCTATTTGGATCATTTGTCCATTTTTAATTAGGTTGTTTTCTGTTTTTTAATTGAGTTTGAGTTTCTTACATATTTTGAACACAACTCCTGACTACTACTTTCAAAATACTGTGTTTAAAAATATTTAACTTCATTCTGTAGATTTTTATCAGTAATCTTAATTTTTTTACATGGCTGGGCAGAATAGTGAGTACATATTATTCTACTCCAGCTCCTTCCTGCCTTCCCAGGCCTGTATTACATAATTAAATCATGCATAATGGAGTCTTGCCATGGTTGGAGAGGGTACTTGTTGACACTGTAAGGACCACGAGTGTTAAGTTGTTTATCAATTATCTCATGGGCACTTTATGTGCAGTGCTTACATCATAAAGGGAACACGTGGAAAAGGAGGGCTTAGTGGTCAAGCTTATAGATTTTAGATCAGTTAAATACCTGCTTTACTACACAGAATCCATGGAGTCCTGTGCAAATCACGTATCTTCCCAATGTCTGAGTTTCTTCACCTGCAAACCAAAGATAATGATATCACCTGTATCATAATATCCTTGTGAAAAGTAAAGCAATTGATTCACATGAACTATTTTGCACACAGTAACTAATATTTGGGATGATGATGGTGATGAAAGGGAATATGGCAGTGCGTTCACTTTAATAAGGGAAGAGAAAAATCACATAAAAATTAAGCTTTGTAAAATTAAAAGTTATTGTGGGTAATATGAAAAAAATTGATAAACTTCACAATAATTGTTAGGGACAATTTGGAAAGCCATATTGGCTTTTGGGATGAGTAGCATGGACCAGAAATAAAGGAACAGGGAGGTAGTGGTAGAGTTTTCTTGATAAGAGCCAATAAAGCAGTGGTTGTCCTTATTAGAGTGATTGTCATGAGGTTTTCTGATAAACTAGAGCCAAGAATTCTGGATGTAGGTTGCAGTGTTAGGGTTTGCATTAGTCATGTGTAAGGGGTGACTCACATTTAAGGATCCAACTCTAGACTGGGAACTGATTCACGAAATGATGTCCAGAGCTGAAACAGGCAGTAAAGCAACGCAGTCTCATGAGAGTTGTCCCCACATTTGAGGTAGAAGATAAAACAAAATCGAAACAACAACTAAAGACCACCTAGAACAAAAAGGTTTAAAACAATTGGAAACCAGGTATGGAGATAAGAAACAGAAAACTTCACTAGGCTTCAGTTGATACGTGTAGGCAAAAAATTTCTTATGAAGGCACCACATAACATTAATTCATGTTGCTATCAAATTCTGAAGTATTAGAGTCCAAAGAGAATGGATCATAATCAGATAGTTCCAAATAACAGCTATGGAATTAGGAACCTCTCCTGTCCAGAGGTTCTGATCTGATTTGAGAATTAGCTCCTAGAAAGATAACTACAGTCAGTCACCCAAGCAGGTAATTGTCAGGTTCAGGTTAAGGATTCTCAGTGACATTTATTGATTGGAAGAAATGTTCTGAAGTTGAATAGTAAATATGGTTCCCTTTCAAAGTACATTTATTGAGTTCCTACTGTATTTGACATACTGCATTTTTTGAACCTATGATAGACAAAAGTAACTCCATTATACATCTTTCCGTTGAGAATTAGAAGACTCTAAGCTATTCACAAATAACCAATGTAACTAGATATCAGTGTAGGATACAAAGGACACAAGGGTAAAGAGTGTTAGGAAGGCAAAGAAGGAATCGATGGCTTATAGTGGCACCCAGTGTCCCATAGTTCCTGAACTAGCATTAAAAATAAAGTTCAAATTTCTGTTTTGCTTTATAGATATTGTTACTGTAGATGGGCTCACACCTGTCTTTGACTATATCTCAGTCTGCAGAAATAAAAATAAGAAGTAACTGCCTTAGAATTAACTGAGTGTCCATGCAAAGTTCTTGCAACTTAATACAACTAGTTGGTATTTATTCTAAAGAACTACTTCCCAGGGGTCAAAGGGACTATAAGTCCAGATAATATCTGCTTTTAGAAATCTAAGAACAGATAGAACCTTAAATTAAAAATGTCAAAGCAATATGAAATGTGAACTAATTCTACTTTCTTTTTTTGTTTTTTTTTGTTTGTTTTTGTTTTTTTGAGACAGGGTTTCTATGTGTAGTCCTGGCTGTCCTGGAACTCACTGTGTAGACCAGGCTGGCCTCGAACTCAGAAATCCTCCTGCCTCTGCCTCCTAAGTGCTGGGATTAAAGGCGTGCGCCACCACTGCCCAGCGAACTAATTCTAGAAAAATGAAAATGAGAATGTGTTGGCTAACAAACTCCTTTCATTCCTTAGGACTTGTGTAATCATTCATAACTCCAGAAATTAGAAGAATAGAGGTTATCTCTATAGTGTAGAGATGGTTTTAACTGGAATGGGTTCTGTTGAAGAAAGTACAAATCATACTCTCTTGCTAGAGAATATACCTTCAGTGTCTGTTTTAATTTAAGTAGAGAAGAAGGGAATACCTCAGAAGGAAAAATGACAACTTTCAGTCAAACATGTGCTACAAAGCATATACAACATGGAGACATTGGCGATGGGTATATATGCCCACTGATCAGGATTAGATAGGTAAACTACGGAAGGTGTATATTGCATAACACTATGTAATATTGTAATATGTTAGAACTTCATGTTCCTGTATAGTGGAGTGTAATGGATGTATGTCAAGAAAATAACATTCTAGAACACACACACACACACATACACACACACACATATATATATATATGTATGTATGTATATATACCATGCTATTTATATAAAATGTACATATAATTATTATTACATATTTAAAAGTCTAGAAGGGTCAAATCAATATCAGTGATCACTTCCAGGTCAAGGTAGTATGGGAGAGGTAAAGGGGACTACAACCTGTCAGTGCTCTCTGAAATACCATGAGGAAGTGCTTGTATTTTACTATGTAATTGCAAACAAATACACACAGATTTTATTAAAGAAGCCTATCCTTGCTCTCCTTTACCATATCATCTCTTTATTCCAATCCAAAATGGTGGATACTCTCTGCAAATATAATATAGAAAAAGGTTGGCTTGGGTTTTTCCATGTACCAGGATTTCAGAAGACTTGTTTTTAAAAAGTATGCTTCCTCTTATTTTCAACTTTGTAAGCAGTTCCTAATTTTGTTTCTAAGTTTCATAGGGAATGAGTTAATGTTCTCCCACACATTGCTGGCATTCACATATGTCCCAAATAAAAATGAACTGCATAGAAATATAAATAACATTGTGTGAGATGGGCAGTCTTGCTCAGCTTGGTTTCCAAAATGGGCATGGAAATGCCCATTTAAAATTTACATTTAGACAGGAAAAATTACCATTATCTCAACAGAAGAAGGAAAAATAATAATGCCAGAGGTTGAAGTGTTCAAGTGCACAGCATGCAGATAGGTTAACTAAGCGCTCACATGAAGACTGAAGTGGTCAGCCCAACATTTGCTCATTTTTACATCCTTAGATGATGGGTGGGACTTTTTGCAAAGTCATCTGTTGGCTGTAGATAGAAATACATCACATGCAAATTAGAATCAAAATAAAGCCATAGGTTCAATATGTTTTCGAGCAACGCTTTTATATGCCTTCTTTCCAGAGCCTCCTAGCAACTCAGTTATTTAGTTGTTAGACTAGATATTACTTATGGCATTTTATAATGCCATTGAGTTTTAGATATGTTTAATGGTCTTCTTTAGAATGCCATTGACAATATTACAGCCACATTTCTTTTCATTGCACTGACCAAATTTATCTATAACTTTGGATATATTTTTTTTTAATTCTGGTCTGACACCCTAACTAAAATGAAATTTTGTAAGGGATGGTGATTTTCCTTGTTCTTTTCATTAACTTAAAGAGTATCTAGCACATAAAAAGTATTCTCCAGCTCTTAATAGAATGAAGTTATCAGTGAATGGACAGGACCTGAACCTTCGTTAGCAACCAAAATTTTATAAAATGGTGCTTATAGTGATTAAGGTGGATCTGTAACTTAAGAAAAATGTCATCACAGACTGTGTCCTGCTTAATTCTTCCTCAGCTTGACCCAAAAAGTGTCATCTTGATGAGGATACCTTAGTTGAGGAAATGCCCCACCAGATTGGTATGGAACCAAGTCTGTAGAGCATTTTCTTAATTAACCATTTGATATGAGAGTGTCCAACTCACTGTGGATGATGTCACCCCTTGGTAGGTAGCCCTGTATGGTGTAGGAAATCAGACTGAGAAAGTCATGAGGAACAAACCAGTAAACAGAACACCATGTCTTCTACATCAGTTCCTGCCTCCAGATTCCTACTTCAAGTTTCTACCCTGATTTCCCTAGATGACAACTCTAAACTGTAGATGAAATAAACACTTCCTCCCTAGGTTGTTTTGCACATAGTGTTTTATCATATCTGTAGAAACTCCAATACAGACTGTCTTCTGAGACATGGAGGGAAGGTATCAAAGTAGAAAACCTAAGGATACACTGAAAGGGGCAATAAGTTATCAGTGTGGCACTGGATACCATACCATATTTATAAAATTATTTACACAGTAAGGAAATGGGGGGGCATCAATGATGTTGTAAGGGGATTCCTGAAAAAAAAAGTGACATGTCAGCTGATATCACATAGACAACTGAGTTGTAACATTTCTAATAAAGCAGAAAATAGACATGGCCAGAGCTCTATGAACAAAAGCTAAGGGGCAAAGAAGACTGTGACATAGATAGCTCTGTTTTGTCTAGATGAAACCAGGATGAGAATCCATGATAGGTGTGGAAAATTATAGGCATAAGGACATAAGCAAGATCCATTCATGAAAGGACTTGGCCACAAAGACCAACCTTAACATTATCCTGGGAGTATAGGAAGCTGCAAAGATTAAGTGTGGGTGCAGGGAAAAGAGCAAGCCTCTTGGTGCAAAAGCTTGAGTCATAGGAAACAACATCTGCAAAGAGTTAGAGCCATAAGGATGGAGGGCAGTGGATATCCCTGTCAGGTCAATGCAGCTGTGTACTCTGTATGAACAATAGGTGGCGCACGCCTTTAATCCCAGCACTTGGGAGGCAGAGGCAGGAGGATTTCTGAGTTCGAGGCCAGCCTGGTCTACAAAGTGAGTTCCAGGACAGTCAGGGCTACACAGAGAAACCCTGTCTCAAAAAACCAAAAAAAAAAAAAAAAAAAAAGAAAAAGAAAAAGAAAATAGGGAATCTACTTAGGCAGACATACATTGAAGGTCCTAGTTAGACATCCCCACATATACTGAAGATCAGATAAAACCAAAGTCTTTATAGGCTGTCTTTTTCTCACTTGCACAGCCTATGTCACCTTTCACCTTAGAAGTGCTTTAATAGATTTCCTTTTGACATATCCAAATTACCAGCTTCACCTCTCTTCCACTTTGGGGGCCATGGTTAATTAAAAGAAAGCTATTTCAATGCAGTCACCATGATAACATAATAATCAGTCTGATAACTGAGGCAGTGAAGTGATCAGGGAGTAGATTCTATACACAGTCCCGATACGCTGGACAAAGAGATGATTCATGTCACAGATGTGATAGAGTGGGATGGTGTGGGATTCTGTGATGCTACCCAGAAAGACATGGAATGTCAAATTTAGAAAAAAATTTATATAAGTTCTGTTTCACATTTTCAAATTGTGGTTGACTACAGACAACTGGAAACATAGAAAGTGAAATCATGAATCAGGGACTATTACTATGTCATACTAAAAAATTCCAGCAGTGTTTCATAGTACAGAAAGATAAAGGAATCTGATACTCTCTACAACTTCCTATATGGTCTATGTCACTTCTTATGCTGGGTTTTAAACAGATACATGCTATATATGGGACCAAGGGCTTCAGAAGTATAAGGGAATTTTATACACCTATAAAGCTAGTGAGAAATAGTTTACTTTGGAGAAAAGAGATTGTTTTCTGAGTCCTATATCTATTACTTCTATGTTCCTTAGTTTCCTTATTTATATAATGAGACCAATGACAAATGTTGCATTTATGTGAGGTTCAGCCTTAAAATGCATAAGGAATCATCCACTCTGAATCCTACCATAGGCATGTGGAAGATGGGATAGAGATGGGGGTAAATGTGAGACTAAGGGTAACTGTAGGCTTACATTTTTCAAAGCCTGGTGTAATAAAGGTATTTAAATGCTTTAACCTGCCTTCTAGCCTACCTATCAGAAGTAGTGGAAAGGAAAGTTTAAGAGGGCAAAAGAGGATGTGAATATCTTTAGAAATAGTGCTTTGGGGAGATCCCAGTCTTCATTGTCAGATAGCATCAGTTCAGTTCACATGAATCCGCAGTGGTAGCTTGTTCCACTTGCAAACACCATTCAAAAATCAGCAATAGCAATTCCATATAGATAGAACTGTGAGACTCTGCCAATCAGCTCAAGTCCACAGAAGCAGCAAGAAGCTGAGGAAATACAACCAGAAGTTCTTTAAGGTGTTTCTCTTTAGAAAGTCAAGACAAATAATGATCAGCAAAGAAGGTAAGGTAAACCAATGTCACAGCATCATCAGGGAAGATCAGTGTCAGCAAAATCCAACAAGACCAGTAAAGAGCGGCAAGGCAAACTAATTTTTTTTAAAGAGTGATTCATTTATTTTTATTTTATGTGCATTGGTATTTTCACTCCATGTATATCCCGGTAAAGGTGTCAGATCCCCTGAAACTGGAGTTACAGGTAATTACAGTGAGCTGCCATGTGGGTGCTGGGAAACGAACATAGGTCCTCTGGAAGCTCAGAAGCTCTCAACTGATGAACTATTTCTCCAGCCCCAAGAGAGATACTTCTTTTTTTCATTTTTTTCCTTAGATATATTCTTTATTTACATTACAAATGATTTCCCCTTTCCTGGATCCCTCCTCCCTGAAAGTTCCATAAACCCTCTCCCCTCCCCCTGTTCCCCAATCAACCTCCTCCCACTTCCCTGTACTGATATTCTCCTACACTGCTGCATCAAGCCTTTCCAGAACCAGGGGCCTCTCCTTCCTTCTTCTTGGGCATCATTTGATATGTGAATTGTGTCTTGATATGTGAATTGGGTATTCTGAACTTCTGGGTTAATATCCACTTATCAGTGAGTGCATACCATGTATGTTCTTTTGTGATTGGGTTACCTCACTTAGGATAATATTTTCCAGTTTTGCCCATTTGCCTAAGAATTTCATTAATTCATTGTTTTTAATAACTGAGTAGTATTTCATTGTGTAAATATACCACATTTTCTGTATCCATTCCTTCATTGAGGGACATCTGGGTTGTTTACAGCTTCTGGCTATTATAAATAGGGCTGCTATGAACATAGTGGAGCATGTGTCCTTATTACATTCTGGGGAATCCTCTGGGTATATGCCTAGGAGTGGTATAATGTGGTCCTCTGGTAGTATCATGCCAGTTTTATGAGGAACTGCCAGGCTGATTTCCAGAGTGGTTGTACCAGCTTGCAATTTCACCAGCAGTGGAGGAGTATTCCTCTTTCTCCACATCCTTGCCAGCACCTGCTGTCTCCGGAGTTTTTGATCTTAGCCATTCTAACTGGTGTGAGATGAAATCTCAGGGTTGTTTTGATTTGCATTGCCCTGATGACTAAGGATGTTGAACATTTCTTTAGGTGCTTCTCAGTCATTCGATATTCCTCAGTTGGAAATTCTTTGTTTAGCTCTGTACCCCATTTTTAATAGGGTTATTTGGCTCTCTGGAGTCTAACTTCTTGAGTTCTTTGTATATATTGGATATTAGCCCTCTGTCGGATGTAGGGTTGGTAAAGGTCTTTTCCCAATTTGTTGGTTGCCATTTTGTCCTAGTGACAATGTCCTTTGTCTTACAAAAACTTTGTAATTTTATAAGGTTCCCATTTGTCAATTCTTGATCTTAGAGCATAAGCTATCGGTGTGCTGTTCAGGAAAATTTCCCCTGTGCCTATGTGCTCAAGGCTCTTTCCCAGTTTCTTTTCTATTAGTTCCAGTGTGTCTGGTTTAATGTGGAGGTCCTTGATCCACTTGGACTTGAGCTTAGTACAAGTAGATAATAATGGATCGATTTTCATTCTTCTGCATGTTGACCTCCAGTTGAAACCGTACCATTTGTTGAAAAGGCTAGTTTTTTTCCACTGGATGGTTTTAGGTCCTTTGTCAAAGATCAAGTAACCATAGGTGTGGGGGTTCATTTCTGGGTCTTCAATTCTAATCCATTGATCAACCTGCCTTTCACTGTACCAATAACATGAAGTTTTTAACACTATTGCTCTGTAGTACTGCTTGAGGTCCAGGATAATGATTCCCCCAGAAGTTCTTTTACTGTTGAGAATAGTTTTAGCTATCCTGGGTTTTTTTTTTTTTTTTTTTTGTTATTCCAGATGAATTTGAGAGTTGCTCTTTCTAACTCTATGAAGAATTAAGTTGGAAATTTGATGGGGATTGCATTGAGTCTGTAGATTGCTTTTGGAAAGATGGTCATTTTTACCATATTAATCCTGCCAATCCATGAGCATGGAAGGTTTTTCCATCTTCTGAGGTCTTCTTCGATTTCTTTTTTCAGAGACTTGAAGTTCTTGTCATACATATCTTTCACTTGTTTGGATAGAGTCATACCAAGATACTTTATATTGTTTGTGTCAATTGTGAAGAATGTTATACATTAATTTCTTTCTCAGCCTGTTTATCCTTTGAGTATAGGAAAGCTACTGATTTGCTTGAGTTGATTTTATATCCGGCCACTTTGCTGAAGTTGTTTATCAACTTTAGGAGTTCTCTGGTAGAGTATACTATCATATCATCTGCAAATAGTGATAATTTGACTTCTTCCTTTCCAATTTGTATCCCTTTGACCTCCTTTTTTTGTCTAATTGCTCTAGCTAGAACTTCAAGTACTATATTGAATAAATATGGAGAGAGAGGGCAGCCTTGTCTAGTCCCTGATTTTAGTGGGATTGCTTCAAGTTTCTCTCCATTTAGTTTGATGTTGGCTACTGGTTTGCTGTATATTGCTTTTATTATTTTTAGGTATGGGCCTTGAATTCCTGTTCTTTCCAAGACTTTTAACATTAAAGGATTCTGAATTTTGTAAAATACTTTTTCAGCATCTAATGAAATGACCATGTGTTTGTTTTTTCTTTGGGTTTGTTTATGTAGTGGATTACATTGATGGATTTCCATATATTGAACCATATCTACATCCCTCGGATGAAGCCCACTTGATCATGTTGAATGATCATTTTGATGTGTTCTTGGATTCAGTTGGCAAGAATTTTATTGCGTATTTTTGCACCGATATTCATAAGGGAAATTGGTCTGAAGTTCTCTTTCTTTGTTGGATCTTTGTGTGGTTTTGGTATTAGCGAAATTGTGGCTTCATAGGACAAGTTGGGTAGTATTCCTTCTGTTTCTATTTTGTGGAATAGTTTGAAGAGTATTGGTATTAGGTCTTCTTTGAAGATCTGATAGAATTCTGCACTAAAACTATCTGGTCCTGTGCTTTTTTGGTTGAGAAACTATCAATGACCACTTCTATTTCTTTAGGGGTTATGGGACTGTTTAGGTGATCTAACTGATCCCGATTTAACTTTGGTATTTGGTATCTGTCTCAGAAATTGTCTATTTCATCCAGATTTTCCAGTTGTGTTGAGTATAGGCTTTTGTAGTAGGATCTGATGTATTTTTGAATTTCCTCAGTTTCTGTTGTTATTTCTCCCTTTTCATTTCTGATTTAGTTAATTTGGATACTGTCTCTGTGCCCTCTGGTTAGTCTGGTTAAAGGTTTATCTGTCTTGTTGATTTTCTCAAAGAACCAGCACCTGGTTTTGTTGATTCTTTGTATAGTTCTTTTTGTTGCTACTTGGTTGATTTCAGTCCTAAATTTGATGATTTCCTGCCTTCTACTCCTCTTGGGTGTATTAACTTCTTTCTGTTCTAAAGCTTTCAGGTGTTCTGTTAAGCTGCTAGTGTATGTTCTCCCCAGCTTCTTTTTGGAGGCACTCAGAGCTATGAGTTTTCCTCTTAGCACTGCTTTCATTATGTAAATTTGGGTATGTCATGCCTTCGTTTTCATTAAATTCTAAAAAGTCTTTGATTTCTTTCCTTATTTCTTCCTTGACCAAGGTGTCATTCAGTAGAGCATTGTTCAGCTTCCATGTGTATGTTAGCTTTCTGTTGTTTTTGTTGCTATTGAAGATCACCCTTACTACATAGTGATCTGATAGGAGGCATGGGATTAGTTCGATCTTCTTATATCTCTTGAGGTTTGTTTTGTGACCAATTAAATGGTCAATTTTGGACAAGGTACCCTGAGGTGATGAGAAGAAGTTATATTCTTTTGATTTAGGATGAAATGTTCTATAGATATCTATTAAATCCATTTGATCCAAAACTTCTGTTAGTTTCACTGTGTCTCTGTTTAGTTTGTGTTTCCCTGATCTGTCCATTGAGGAGAGTGGGGTGTTGAAGTCACCCACAATTATTGTGTGAGGTGCAATGTGTGCTTTAAGCTTTAGTAAAGTTTCTTTTACAAATGTGGGTGCCCTTGTATTTGGAGCAGAGATCTTCACAATTAAGAGTTCTTCTTGGTAGATTTTTCCTTTGATTAGTATAAAATGTCCTTCCACGTCTTTTTTGATGACTTTTGGTTGAAAGTCTATTTTATTGGATATTAGAATGGCTACTCCAGCTTGTTTCCTGGTACGATTAGCTTAGAAAACTGTTTTCTTATCTTTTACTCTGAGGTAGTGTTTGTCTTTGACACTGAGGTGCATTCTCTGTATGCAGCAAAATGTTGGGACCTGTTTATGTATCCAGTCTGTTAGTCTATGTCTTTTTATTGGGGAATTGAGTCCATTGATGTTAAGAGATATTAAGGAATAGTGATTGCTGCTTCCTGCTATTTTTGATATAATTTTTATGTTGTGATTATCTTCCTTTGGGTTTGTTGAAAGAATATTAATTTCTTGCTTTTTCTAGTGTGTAGTTTCCCTCCTTTTGTTGGTGTTTTCCATTCATTATTCTTTGAAGGGCTGGATTTGTGGAAAGATACTGTGTAAATTTGTTTTTGTCATGGAATACCTTGGTTTCTCCATCTATGGTAATTGAAAGTTTAGCTGGATATAGCAGTCTGGTTTGGCATTTGTGTTCCCTTAGGGTCTGTATGACATCTGCCCAGACTCTTGTGGCTTTCATGGTCTCTGGTGAGAAGTCTGGTGTAATTCTGATAGGTCTATCTTTATATGTTACTTGACCTTTTTCTCTTACTGCTTTTAATATTCTTTTTTTGTTTAGTACATTTGGCATTTTAATTATTATATAATGGAAAGAATTTCTTTTCTGGTCAAATCTATTTGGAGTTCTGTAGGCTACTTGTATGTTCATGGGCATCTCTTTTTTTAGGTTAGGGAAGTTTTCTTCCATAATTTTGTTGAAGACATTTACTGGCCCTTTAATTTGGAAATCTTCACCCTTTTCTATACCTATAATCCTTAGGTTTGGTCTTCTCATTTTGTCCTGGATTTCCTGGATGTTTTGGCTCAGGAACTTTTTGCATTTTTGATTTTCTTTGACTGTTGTGTCAGTGCTTTCTATGGTATCTTCTGCATCTGAGATTCTCTCTTCTATCTCTTGTATTCTGTTGTTGATGCTTGGATCCATGACTCCTGACTTCTTTTCTAGGTTTTCTATGTCCAGAGTTGTTTCCCTTTGTGAGTTCTTTATTGTTTCTACCTCCATTTTTAGATCCTGGATGGTTTTGTTCAATTCCTTCACCTGTTTTGTTGTGTTTTCCTGTAGTTCTTTTAGGGCTTCTCCCTGTTTCCTTGTTTCTTCTGAATTTCTTTAAGGGAGTTATTTATGTCTTTCTTGAAGCCTCATGAACTGTGATTTTAAATCCAAATCTTGCTTTTCTGGTGTGTTGGGGTATCCAGGACTTGCTGTTGTGGGAGAATTGGCTTCAGATGGTGCCATATTGCCTTGATTTCTGTTAGTAACATTCCTACATTTGCCTTTTGCCATCTGGTTATCTCTGTTGTTAGTTGGTCCTGCTCTTATCTGCTGGGGCTTGTCCCTCCTGTGTGCCTGCAAACCTATCTCAGCACCCCTGGGTGACCGATTTTCCCCTGGCACAGAGTGCTGTGGGGCTGCCCAGCTCCTGCGTGCAGGTGGGTCCCTGGCGAACTGAGTCCCAAGTGATTTTACACTCTGGTGTTCTCTGCGTTCCTGGTTGTAACAGCCTGCTCAGTCACAGGAGTGAAGATGGTGACCTCACCTCTAACTGTGAGTCTCCCTGCAGAGCAGACATCCTCTAGCAGGATAGGCACACAGATGGCTGTGGTGGCACTTCCCAGCTCCTGAGTGCAGTTGGGACCCTGGCGGGCCATGTCCCAAGCAATCTTATACTTGGGTGTTCCTTGCATACCTGGCTGTACCTGTCTGCTCAGTCACAGGAGCAAAGATCACAAGGCGAACTAATGCCACACAGCATCTCACTTTCTATTGGGTTATATTTATACCTTTTCCAAACATTATGTGTTCTCTTAAGTGTGTGCTCTAGCAAAACATCGCATGCCCCTATTCCAGGCAGTTTCCATAAAAACACCACATGTCTTTTCTCAGCAAAACATCCTCCCACATGTCTGCTTCAGCAAAAACATCCTCTCATAAGATGGTTTCCAGAAAAATATCACAGAACACAACTGAGTCTCTAAAGAAACCAGAAATTTCCACTTCAGATAACCTGGAGTGTTGAGTGGCAGATATACAAGATAGAGCACATGAGAAAAAATAGAGTGAGGTTAGAATCTGACAGTGTGTAGAGCAAGAGATCAGAAAGTCCAAGTGAGATAGCTTTGGGAAGATGCATGCAACAAATCACTTGTAGTTGTCAGTGGGAATGAATGAACAAATGAGGTGCTGTAATGTCTCTGAATGGTTTTTCTTAACAAGATGCTTTTCACAGGAAAATGTCCAAGACTCTCCACCTATAGAAAACTTACATCTGTCTTAAAGGCACACTTCTTTAATTTGGAACCTTTTAAAGTGAATTCTCTTGTCAAAATACCAGTAATGAACTTATTCACTCATCCACTTATTTGGTCAATATTTACTGAATCTACCCCAGGAAAGCTCCTATAGCTTGTGGGGTCCCATGAGTAGCTCTGCAACTCAGGAACTGCAAAATTGCAAGAATTGCAGTTCTAGTAGATAATTGTCATTTTAGTATATTTTGTCAAGCTTCATTCAACATCTTTTGACCTCTGAGCTCATTCCACATGGCCTTTCTATTCATGGATACTTGTTCAGATATTGGTATCTTTAGCATTCCTCTTTTTAGTTTTCTCTCATATCTTACTCATTTTTTTTTAACAGAATACCAGCTTCTACAACATCCAGATGATACTGTTTCCTCCTAAACACCCAGCACCCCTGGCACTTCCATTAAGTCCCCCACCCCTTTCTCACTGATTCCTGTGCCTTGGGAGGAGGGGTGTGGTATGTATGTTTCATTTAGGGCTGAGCATTCTGCAGTTTCTCATTTTCTCATTCAGTCACGGATCTCTGCGTCAACCACTATTTACTGCAGATAGAAGCCTCTCTTATGAGGGTCAAGATATGCACTGATATATAGGTATATCAGTAAATCATTAGTTTAACACTATTTAACAGAGTAACAATAGTAGATTCTCCCCTTCCAGGATCAATGATCTGTCTAGCCATAGTTTCTTGGCCTTGTAATGGTGCCACATACTGGGTTTGTCTTGTGAAGAGAGACTTAACTCCAATCAAAAAGTGGTTGATTAAACCCATTATATTCATGCAACTATTTGACCAGTAGGGTATGCCTTCTCAGACCAGACTTCATTGTAGTTTCCATGACTTACAGCTAGGGAAAACTGATGATTTCTCTCCCTCAGGAAGCACACACACCACCTTCTAACAATGCAAAAGCTAGCCAGTATATATAAAGCTTCTGGGTAAGCAGATTCCTGATATTTTCATGTCCTATGACTCAAGTATGTGGAGTCTTAGGAAATAAGGTCTTTCCATCAAGTTCTGAAGACTAATCAAGAGCAGTGGCCATAATCTAAATTGTTTAGAGCTCTCACTATAACTCACTGACCAGCAACTCTAAAAGAAGCAACCCATTTGTGTGGTTAGTTTTTGCCAACCTTGCATAAGCTAGAGTAATCTGGAAAAGAGAAGCTTAATTAAGAAAATGCCCCATCAAATTAACTTGTAGGCAAGCTTGAGGGACTCTCTCTGTCTCTCTGTCTCTGTCTCTGTCTCTCTCTCTGTCTCTCTCTCTCTCTTATTGAAAATAGATTCTTCTCTCCTATAATGCAGCCCAATCATAGTTTCCTTTCCTTCCTTTATTGAATTTCCTCTCCTCTCCCCTTTCCCTCAGATCTACTCCCCCTCCTTTTCCCTTCAGAAAAGAGCAGGCCTCTAAGAAACAACAACCAAATGTGACAAAACAAGATACAATAAGACAAGGCAAATGCCCTTGTTGAGGCTGGACAAGGCAATCCAATAGGAGGAAAAGAGTTCCAGGAGGAGGCAAAAAGAGTCAGACACATACCCATTCTCACTGTTAGAAGTTCCACAAAACACCAAACTAACAACTATGACAAATATTCGGAGGACCTGGTGCAGACCACTGAGAGCCCTGTGTTTGTCACTTCAATCTCTATGAGGCCACATGAGCCCTGCTTTTTTCATTCAGTGGGCCATGTTCTCCTGGTGCCCTCTCTCTCCTCTGACTCCTATAATCTTCCCCCCTCTTCTTCCACAGGGTTCCTCAAACTCTGAGGGCAGGGATCTGATTGAGATCTCCAGCTTAGACTCTCCACATACTGTCTAGCTGTGGGCCTCTGCAATCTATACCCATCTCTGCCAACGGAAGCCTCTCTGTTGATGACTAGACAAGACACCACACTATGAGTATAGCAGAATACCATTAGGAACATGTCATTAGGTTTTTTTCTTTGGGAGTTTTGTTTGGTTTTACTTTAGGTCTCTGGGATATACAGTCTCTGGTTTCTGGACATACAGGCAGTATAGGGCATTGTCTTCCTCTTGTGGCATGGCCTCAAGTTAAACCAGGCATTGGTTGACCACTACCAGAAATTTTATTCATAATAGCCAGAAATTCTAAATTCTAGATAAATGCCTTTATCTAGAATGGATAAAGAAAATATGGTGCATTAACACAATGGGGTGTTACTCAGTTTTTTAAAAAAAAATGACATCATGAAATGTGCAGGAAAATAGATAGGACTAGGAAAAAAAACACCTTAAATAAGGTAACACAGAATACAAATATCGTATGTATTCACTTATAAGTGGGTATTAGCTGTTAAGTAAATCATAATCAAGCTACAATCCACAGACCCAGCAAGGTTAGGTAGAGAGAATGGTTCTATCAGAGTTTCATGGGTCTCCCTGGGAAGGGGAAATAGACTAGATTTTGTGGGTAGGCTCAGGACAGGTGGGACTGTGAGCAGAAGGAATGGGGAGGCAATGGATGGAGGTGGACAATTTGATGGAGAAGGTGTGAAGAGAGACAGCTGGAATTGGGTAACACTGGGGTAGTGTGGTAACCTATTGCAGTAAGAAGTTTCTGGAATCTATGAGGGTGACCATAGAAAGGACTCCTTGTAATAGAGGATACTGAGTCTGAACTGGTCATCTTTTATAGCCAGGCAAGGTTGCATTCAATTGAATTATTGTCAGAGTGGGTCTCATGGAGATTCCCTAAACAGCCCAGGGTGATGTTAAGACAGAGTCTTGCTTTCTGAAAAGTGACTGTAGGGTTCCATTACTGAGAACAACATGAGCATATCCCACTGAATATAGAGTGGTCAATCTGGTGCCAATGTGAAGCCTTTATCCCTATGTTCCAGTCTCTTTAGCATTTACTTTGATTAGTGATTGATGTGGGAGGACCCAGCCTACTGTGGGCAGTGCCACCTCTGGACAGGTAATTCTGGGTTGTATAGGATTGAAAATTGAACAAAACCATGGGGAGCAAGCCAGTAAGCCACATTACTCCGTGAGCTCTGGTTCTGACCTAGCCATGAGTTCCCTCCCACCTTGGCTTTTCCTAATAATGAACTGTAACTTGTAAGCTAAATAAACCCTTTTCCCCCAAGTTGCTTTAGGTCATGTTCTTTATCACAGCCATACAAATCAAAATAGGACACCATTCCTGACACTGTGATTTTGATTAGTTAGTCCCTGGTGTCTCCTAGAGGCATTGATGCCCATTACAGGGTAGTTGCATTTTGACACTTAATTGTGTATGTGCCTGTGCATGTTTTTGTACATGCGTGTACATGATATGTCGCCCTTTATGTGCTGCCTACACCACAGAATCCCTGCCATGCTCTTCTTCTTGCTGAAGCGATTTTTCTACAGAGAATTAGTGAACGGATTCATGACTTCACATACCTATGCTTTAGAGACTGATTTATGGAAGAGCCAGTTAGCAACTTTTTTCTGCATTACATATTAAACAGTGTCTTCAGTTTGTGTGCTAAGCAGTAGTCATCTATTTTTTGTGGATCTTTTTTTAAAAAATGTCAAACCCTTTCTCACTTACTTCTCCCCATTTTAATGTTGATGAGACAGTTTTGCTAGTGATAGCACATTCAGGATTTCTGAATGGCATCCTTGCCATATCACTTTTACAATAAATGGATCAAGAGGTGACACAAAAATGATGAAGCCTTTGAGAGGGGAGGGTGTGTGATTAGGTCATTGGGTGCTCCCTGCCATAGGAAAACTCTGAGAGCATCTATGTAGACTTGATGAAGCACCACATGTAACAAAGATGTCAAAAGCAACAAGCTATGCACATGAACTGATAGGTGGAGAGGGATTCAGGAGGACCATGGAAGATCTCCAGGGAGACATGTGGTCATCCTTCAAGAAGGCCTGCTATAGACAAGTTCTTAGGAAAGCAGAGAGCATTCATTGGAACTCAGCAGATGGAGGAAAATGCTATGAAAAGGCTGGGTTGTAGAATCACTAATGTTGGCTGAACTAAAGATTACCTACAAATGAAAATACTGGATCTAGCAAAAAGACCATGTAGGCATAAGGTTAGAACTCATTTACTAAAATCAGATCCTGTTGGTGAAAGCAAGGGTGAGGTAAGATGCATAAAGACAGAAATAAGATTATCAAGTGGATAAACTTTGACTTTTTATATATTCTTATATGGGTCTCAGACAAGAAGACACAGCCATCCCTGCAGCTGGCAGGTTAAAGTAATTAGAAGAAAGTATGACAGCTCATATTTAATTAAGTGATCACTACTGAGCATTGCTTTAAAAGATTTATATATAGTAGCTCAATTGCTCAAAGGACACTGTGAATTCATAGTGATTACACAAACATACACACACATATGCATACACATGCACAATCACACACATTATACAAATATATATATACACAATACAGAATATACACAAACCTACAAACATATACATACACATACTTATATACAAATACACACACACACTCACACACACACAGATACACACATGCATATCCACACACTCTGGTTTGAGCCGGACTATCCAGAGCCTTGGAGGACCCATAAGCATCTTGATCAAGATTTGAATGGTGAAACTGGAATTTGAACTCTGGCTACGGTTTTGAAATATGTTTCCCACCACTATGCTGGGGAGTCTGTACAAGAAGATAACAGAGTACCAAAAAAATAAGCTCATATGATCTACAGATATCTGGACACAGGCTTAACTTTCAATTTAGTGACATACCTGGGAAGAAGCTCTTTCCTCAGCCATCTGAGGAGCAAGGATGACCTCAAGAAAGTGATGAACATGATAACCATGAGCTTCCTTAAGGAGGCTCTTTTGCAGGTGTGTCAGGCCGGTCTTTCCATAACATATTAGAACTGAACCACATATTCATTCAGTCTGACTCAGGGAAGCTTCCTGGGCTCTGTTACATTCTATCCACTGACTCAATTCAGGCATCTCTTCATCTTTCTCATTGACACAGGTCACAGTCTCACTCCATCCTCCTCATTGACATGGGTCAGGGCATCACCCCATCCTGCCCAGCACAGGTCAGGGTATCACCCTACCCTCCTCATTGACACATGTCAGAGTATCATCCCGTTCCCCTCAGTGACACAGGTCAGGGTGTCATCCCATTCTTCTTACTGATTTGGTCAGGGCATTAACCCATCCACCTTCCTCACTGATACAGTTGAGGGCAATCCTCCTTTATTGGCACTTGTCTTCTTAAGATATCACCATAGTGTGTGTCTTGATCCCCTTCTGAACCGTTTGGTCTAGTATACTCATTTTTGCCAAGCACATTATAACTGAAATGTCAGGAAACAACATCCAGTAGCTGATTAACACACATTGTGAGCCTGGGAAGCTCATTCATTAATGCCCATTTTAAACTAAAACAGTTTAAATGACACATTTGAAATGTAAATACATATTTAGCTTTAATGTTTGTAATCTCCCTTTAGTAGGAGGAAGAGGACCATTTTCTTGTGTTTTGCTCAACAAATTCATGTGTCATGTGGATCTAATTCTCCTCTGACTTTTCTGTAATGTTAGCTATCTAAGACAGCATTTAGTAGCTAATTAGTCATTACATGTAGGTCTTTCCCATTGCTGTCTTGTACTGTCCTTGAACTCATTCATTACTATCTAACTGGTAATGGACTTGCTATCTTCCCAAGTGGGTCACTACTCCCCAGGGTAGGAATTTTACATAATTAATTTTCTCTATGACCCAATGGCAGTGTCAGTATGTGTACACAGCCCCCCCCCCAACCTGCACACACACAATGTAAGAGTCAGGAAATAAAAGTGTATTCCATTCATCCAAGGACATGAGTTATTTTTCAAGGACATGAGTTATTCGTCATGTTGACTCATTTTATCATCTCTCCCAATTTTCCATCTCTACCTCAGAGCATGGACCTCTAATCTTGAGCTGAACTTTTGTGCAAACAAATACACATTTTCCAAAGAATTCCAGGCTAGTGTCATAAACCACAGTCTCTCGATCTTCTTTAGAGCCCCTAAATGATTTTAAAAGTGAAAACACAAACTCATTATTCTGTCCAAGTTGTTAGGCTGGTCTTTCATGGGGGGAGGGAGAAGGTTGTAATATCTGCATGAGGTTTAGACTTAAGCTATCTTCTGAGAGTAGAGTAGAGAAAGGAGACATTTTCTCTTCTGCATGACTACTTTGAGATGCCTAGAAGAAAAATGTCAGTCTGCATTCACAGAGTGTGGACACATGCCAGACCTTCCCATGGGGAAAGCAGGAGAGCATCTAGGTGCTTCTATTAGCACAAGAGCCAGTGAGCCATTGTGAGAGGGCAATCTGATCTTGCTGGACATGAGAACATTAGTGAATGGATATAAATTGAGAATTTGTAGTAGACACTGTTCTTGACACTCTGCATATTTTAACTCATCCATTATTTATGGCAGAAAAGTGGAAAATAATGTTAGTTTTTTGTAGGTATAGTACTGAATTTATTTTCAGGAAAAAAAACACAACCAATCAGTGCTAGAATCAGCATTTAATCCCAAAGAGAAAGTCAAAATCAGAAAATATCTCCCTTCCCTTCCGTCCCCTCCCCTCCTCTTTCTTCCCCTCCTCTCTTCTTCCTTTTTCCCTCCCTCCTTCTCTCCTTTCTTCTTCCACTTCCTCTTACTTCTTTTTTTCTTCTTCTCTTTCTTTCCTCTCATTTTTCTTCCTTTTTATCCTCTTCCTCTGTCTTTTTCCACCTCTAAATGACTTGTATAATGTTTCTTCTGTGTATATGGTTTCAAGGCTAACCATTTGATATGGGGTAATCAATTGGTGCACTCTTCACTGGCAGAGGCTATTTCTCCTGCCCTCGCTCCTGATCCTCTAGCACCAATATCTCAAGTTTAAGATGAAAGCTATGGATGGTGATGGCATCTTATGTAAGGTGCCAGATGCCAACTATGTTTGACTTTGTGAGCCAGGGCTGTCTTTGTCTTGATAACTCAGCTCTACTATTTATATTGTACAAGTAACAAACGGACAATGAAAAACTGATCGTGCATACTTATGTTTCACTATGACATTATAGAAGCAGGCAAGACAGAACTGACCACTTTGCCAGCCTTAGAGATCAACTGCATTCTATTCCAAATTAGTCCTTTTATTTTGCCATTAATATAGATTTGCATGTAATACCTTAATAACTGTACAAATTATCCACACCAAGGAGTAACTTTGATATTTGCTTTTTTTTCAAATGCTTTATCATCCTCACTGATCTAAAATAAAATCTGATGCACTGAGCCAGTCTATTTATTACATTATTTTTTCTCAAACTAAGAAGTTAGTTGTTCCATGTCCATTTCTATGACCTTGTAATGGTTATGACAGTGTTTGGTATCCCAGTTTCCTTCTCATATATATCTTGGTTCGTCACTATAATGGTTCCTCTCTCTCTTGGTAACACGTGTTTTCTGAATACAAACCAAGGGAGGGTGGAGAGAGAGAGAGAGAGAGAGAGAGAGAGAGAGAGAGAGAGAGAGAGAGAGAGAGAGAGAGAAATGAAACTATGGGATCTCCTTTACTTACCATAGAGCTTAAAACTGTTATAAGTTAAAAATATTATTAGTCAAAGGTGTAGTTAATAAACTTAAACTAATGACCATCACAGCTGAGCAACTGTATAAACTGTAGAACATCAATTCTCTAACATTATTAGGTGTTTGGGAGCTGCAGCTTTCTGCTACAGCCTAGCAACGTCAGAATGTATTGTACCATATATTGCCAGCCTGGCATGAGACCAAAATTCAAAGTTTTACACAAGGTTGTACTTAAATGTCTTTGTACCACTATCAAGTTAAAAACTCTTAAGTCGTATGTCAGGGCTACCAGTACAAAACAGACCTGTACTCTTAACCAAATTGGGTTCATTTATGTCGGTCCACAGTAATGAAGAACACAAGTAAAATCTCTGGAAAAGGCTGAGTAGCTCACAAGGAAATGTGGAATCAGGACCATTGAACATAAGGTTGATGTCAGAAGAATTAATACTAGTCACTAACCTTTTTAAAGTATCTGATCATTTTCAAAGTACTCACCCTATTCCTATTAAAAGTCAATCCAGATCTCCCCTCCGCTCTATGGATGCCTGGGGATTTGTCCTAATGCTGTTTCAGAGTGTTAAGTCTGCTGATACAATCTCCTCAAGCAGGTACAAAGATGAACTCATTACTTTTTCATGCATTTGCTGATGGAGATAGAAGCCCAAGTAGGACATCAGTAGATCCAATAGGTGATACTTTCACATCTTCTGTCTCTTCAAATCTGGGTCCCCGCAAATCAAAGAGAAGAAAAAGTACATCATTTAAAAAGTGCATCTGTCACTTACGTGCTTGGAAACATGTCACAGTGAGTGGTGAAACATTATTAATTTCTTTAGCCTTCGAAGAATAATTCATGCACTTACAAGTACAATCTGCATCACAATGAAATATTTGGATGTAAGCGTAGGTGTAATTAATGCCAGAAAATCTCCGAAACAAGGGAAGCAAGGAAATTAACAGTTAAGTCAGCTTCAGACATAATCAGCGTGCCAGGGAATTTAGGGATGAGCTACAACCTTGTGCGGTCTTGGTAATTACAAGGACCAGTGGAGGGAAGAAAACTGAAAGCTACTGGCAAAGTTGTTGGATCTGTGGACAAGGCATGCGAGGTGCATGCTGGTTTTACAAGCTCCTGTACTCTAGTCCTTGAATACAGCTTGATGTAACCCCTTGTTTTTGAGTTCCATAAGGCATAAGATGATATAAATATAATAATACAGTGGTGAATGACATTGGTGTCCTGCCCAGATCTCTTTTCCATGTTTGCAATGTGCCTGCTACCAGCTGTCTCTTCAGAGAATTGTCCATAGCCAAAGAGGGGCTGTCTCTCTATGAAGCATGTGTCCTTCTCTTCCTTCAACTCACAGGGTGTATTTGGAAGGTGAGACGTCATGTAGTACCTACTCCAAAATGTTCCTACTCTGATACAGAACTAACTCTCTGATGCAATTAATCTTTCAGTGCTCTCCATGAAAGCCTACTGTGATAATTAGTTTCAGTTGTCAACTTGACACATCTAGGAAGAGAGACCCTCAATTGAGGAATTGCCTACATCAAATTGGTCTGTGGGACATTTTCTAAATTACTAATTCATGTAAGAGGATTCAGCCCTCTATGGGTGGTACCATCCCTAGCCAATGGTCCTGGGTTTTATAAGGAAAGTAACCAAGTAAGCCAAAGGAAGCAACCAGTAAGCAGCATTTCAGCATGGTCTCTGCTTTAGTTCCTGCCTCTAAATTTCCTACCCTGGCTGCTTTTGATGATGGATTATATATAACCTGTAAGCCAAACAAGTCCTTTTCTTCCCCAAGTTGGTATTGGCTACTGTTTATCACACTAAGAGAGAAGCAATCTAGAATACCCATTAAAGCTGGGTTCAGCTTAGCTCCTCCCTCTGCTCTATCTTGCCTTCCCAATCTTATCTCCTCTCTCTGACTCCCTCCCTTAGTTTTATCTCAGACACTTAAATCCCAGTCTCAGATTTTTACCTCCAGACAGCCCTATGAAGGAGTGCAGGAGTGCAGAGTCTGATTGTGGCAATTACTAGAGGCAAGGCAGTGGCTAAGCAATTTCTATGCATTATCTCACTGAAGCCTTACAATTACTGTTTCAGTGTTGCAACAAGGCTCAAAGAGGTTAAGTGCTGTGAGTCTAGAAGACAGAGGAGCCAGCTTTTGGAGCTCTTAGACTCCAGAAGCTTCGTCACCCTCCCCTTATTGTCAGAGGTACGAGTGAGGTGCCTAACCGAGCACACTCTATGCACAGGATCTGAGACTTTAATCAGCAGAGAAAACATATGAAAAGCCATTATCCCAGTGATACAAGGAAGGTGATGGGCATTCAGAGGGCAGGGCCATTTGAAAAATATGACCCTTGGAGATTTATCAAATGCTTGCATGCAGGCCATGTAGATCTTTCCGTTTTACCAGATGGGCTTGTTTGTGTTTAGACTAGTTTATTTCATGGTTTATATTTGCAAAATGATCATATTGATGAGACTGAGGGATCTACATGCACAGGTACATTAGAGGAGCTCCCTCTGTGCCTGTTGCCATGTGTTTATAGGCATGGTACCAAAGACAGCATGGGGTGTACTTCCTCCTGCTGATGAAGAAAAAAAGAACAGGGTCTCAAATCCTTTAATAGTCTTAAAGGAAGAGGAATCTTCTTCGCTACTTCTATTCATGAAGCTGGCCACCTGGAAGTCATAAACCACATCTTAGGTGGCTCTACTCCTATCTTTTGGGAACTGATATAGGATAGTAAGAATAGGAGAAAGGATAATGAAATTGGAAACATATTTTGAACTAGTGTTGATTGATTTTTTTATGTGTTGCAATTCATTTATTCTTGTTTGATATTATCATTATTATTATTATTATTACTACTACTACTATTACTTATTCACTTTACATCCCACTCACTGCTTCCCCCCAGTCATCCCCTCCCACAATCCTTCCCCCTCCCCCTCTTCTTTTCCTTTGAGCAGGTGGGTTCCCCCCTGGGTAGCCCTCCACCCTAGCATATCAAGTCTCTGAAGGGCTAGGTGTATCCTCTCGCACTGAGGCCAGACAAGGCAGCCCAGCTAGAAGAACATATTTCACGTATAGGCAACAGCTATTGGGATTGCCTCCGTTCCAGTTGTTCATGACACACATGAAGACCAAACTGCATAACTGCTACCTATGTGTGGGGATTGGTTGTGGCCTCCCTTAAACCCCTTCCCATGGTTTTCCTGCCTTGAAGAATTAACATCCTTTATTTTGTCTGCAGGCCTCATCTAAAATAGATTAATCTGCCATAGTTTATCCCCTGGGTAGGCTATGGACTGACAAGGATTACAGTCTCCTAAGATGTGATGATTCTTCCATATAGTACTTTGTTGGAGCTGATCTTGCTGCCTAATATAACTTTTACACTGGAAAAATAGCACAGAATCACTTGTAAACATTTTTCCCATCTCTGCTGCGTTTCTGTTTTTCCTCCTGATGATGCATGGTTTATTTTGTGTTTGTTATCCCTGGAAATGCCTATCACACATGCATATCAAGGCAGAAGCTTGATGGCTTCATAATGACTGGGAGGTTTTCTCCAGAAATCCATCCCAGCGATACTTAAATTACTAAGGGAGAGTAGTCATTGTCTATGTGATTCGGTCTTTTCACATAAGGTATGTAATCTCCCCAGCCTCATCCGAAAATGAGCTCTATAATGGTCCTAACTCCACCCCCTCTCCAGTGTCACCCTAAGAAACAAATGAAATGATGTGTTTGATAGGGCCTGATAGACTCGTTTCTTAATTACACGTTGAAGAAGTTATGAGTTTCTCTTCTTTCATGAAACTCTCTGACTTTTGACTAAGGCAGATCATTACCAGGGCAATCAATTTTACATTGATTTATATGGCATTTTCCGAGTTTTCCTCACAATAGGAAAAGATGTCCTGGCCCTGACTTTCTTAAATGCTCTTAGCATTCGTCTCAAGGATGGAAGGTTGTTCTGCAATCACTGTCTGAGAAGATGTCTCCTTTGAACTGTGCCCAGGGATGAGGAAGGAGAGCACAAACTAATGGAAGTTAAAAGGTTGCTGGCCACAGAGCATGTCAGCTGTGTGAAATTATTTCTCATTAGGAGCTCACAGGCAGCTCGTCTCCCTTGGGAATCAAGGGTCTTGTCATTTCATTGCTTTCAAATTACAAATACATGCAGAAGAATTTGGATCAGGAATCTCCTGATATATTACATTATTTTCTCTGTGTTCCAGACAGGAAAAAGCATTCACATTTATTTAGACTGTCCCTGTGGGCATGTTAGTGTTGGGCATATGTTTGGGTAAGTAGGAGAGGGATATAAATCTTGTGTCTCCTGGGAAGTTTTCCTGAGCAGAATGAACTAAGAGGATATTTGTGGAAATTACACTTGTGAAAACATCTCCATGTCATGTATGTGTGTATTCAGGCTTAGTATGACTTAGGTCAGAAATCAACATGTCAAAACTCAAAAGCACACCAAGAATAAAGGGAAATCAGGCATAGACACTGGGATTCTTAATGTCTTATTACAGTTCATATACCATATCGTCTTGAAGGACAGAAATGGTACCCATAATTTTCTCTTGCCAATCTTATAAGCCCATGTAAACAATATCTCCTGGCCACATTTCTTCATCAATCTCACAAATTTCTAAAACCATATCTCTTTTTGAGATGTGTAGCATGCTGAAATAAAGCAAACAGCTTGGGGTTATCATAAATGAGTTTCAGAAAATGTGTTTGAGTTTTAAAGCCTGGGACTTTGTATACAATTTTTATCACTTTTATAGAATCTAGTCAAAAATAGGGTTGTACTCCAGTTATGGCCAGCAGAGGGCGAACAAGTTAATATAATCTTTTTGAGTAGTTAGGCTCTCAATGCATGGGTGTGAATAAATAAAACAAAGAACCAAGTTTGCCTAAATGTTTTAAAATAAACTCTTTAATCAGTAGCCATTAAATGGGGGGAAATGTTTTGCTTTGTATACTATAGTTTTCGTGAAGGAGTATTGTAGTTACAGTGTAGTCTGTAAGACTTCATTAAGCTCCTGAAATGGAGGCAGTTGGCTACTCCATCACTATCAAGGCTCAGTGCTGTGAGTAGAAGACCAACATGGGACTTGCCATGTGTTTTCTAAGAACTGTTGTAGAATTTTCATGTCAGCAATGACAAAATGTGATGCTCGGCCAGAGTGAAAGGACCTCAGGTCAAATGTGATGGGGAGTAGCTCTTAATTCATTTCTCATACCTCCCTTTTTCTCCCTATTCGATCTTCGAGGAACCAGCAATAAACTAACCAGCACGAGAGGGTTCTATTTACCTAGCTTCCTCCACAGGCAATATAAATTAGGCCTGGTGTTGATTAAAGCCACTAGCACGTTTGCAGCATCTGCCAACAGAATGGATAGTCCCATGGTCAAAAGATTTGTATAGTCTTGAGACATGACTAAGATTGATGTGAAGCACAGACACAGATACATATTCCTTGAAAATTTACGCATTTATTCATTTGGAAGTAGAATCTCTTAATGCCTGATGCCTGTCAACTCAATACCCAAAGCTGGGGGAGTAAGTTCTAGTACAATATTTGGTTCCAATTAAGGAACCACTTGGACTACATTCTTGGACAAGAAGCATCAAAATGTTCAAGAGTTGTCAACTTTTGTTGAAAGTCAACCATTTCCTGTAGATATAATAGCTAGCATTTAAAATATATTATATATATGTATGTGTGTGTGTGTGTGTGTGTGTGTGTGAATATATAAAGACAGACAGAGAGAGAGAGAGAGAGAGAGAGAGAGAGAGAGAGAGAGAGAGAGAGAGAGAGAGCTCATGAGCATGACAAGGCAAATATGTGGAAGTCAAAAGACAACTTAAAGTGCATTGTGTGTGTATAGGTGCTCACAGAGGCCAGAGGGTCTCCGATCTCTTGGAACTGGAGTTAAAGGCCATTGTGGGCCACCTGATATCGGTGGTGCTGAGAATTGAACCCAGGTCCTCTGCAAGAACAGTGAGCATTCTTAACTGTGGAGCCATATTTCCAGCCCCTGAATGATGTACATATTTTGAATCCACAGATAATTCTGTTTCTGTCCCTATCTTATAGGTGAAGAACCAGCCAAGTTTCTTGCTCCAAGTGAAGAGGGAGTAAGGAAAAAAAACACAGATTTGAACCCGGATCTCACTCCAGAGCTTGGGATGGGGTTTAACTGGGAGGCAATAGATTTGTTTAACTTTCATGTTTAAGAATCACGTAGAACTGTTGGTTACAGCCAAAGTATGTGTGCCACCATTGTACCCCTAGGGTTACAGTGTGATGATTGTCACTTGGAGGAAAGAAAGGAAGGGGAAAATGATATAATTATATTATAATCTCAAAAAAAATTCAAGAATCGTCTAGGATCTTGATGAAGATCCTTTGACCCTGCTCTAGTGGGTCTGTCCTAATTAAAAAGAAAGCCAGAAGGGAGCTTTATAAAAATACCTATTGGTTCCACCCCAGGTGAATCAGTCAAGAAGGTCTGTGGGGTGAGGTCTTGGCTTTCATGCAGCCAAGGTGGTAAACAACCTTTGTAATTTGTAAATGAATGTTCATTAATATAAATGACCAGTAAATTAATCCGGTGGCTGTATTTCTTTACATTATGTTAGTCCCCAATAACCACAAGAAATAAAAACAAGATTTATTTAAAACTACACCTCAATAACTTAGCAATTAAATGGTCTTTTACTTCCTATGCCAATCTGGCTACCTCCAAGCCCCATCCCATGATACTTGCATATTATTATTGATCTGGCTCTTTGGACTTCAGGTGTGTTTCCATGATCTCTCTCCAGACCCCTTCCTTATGGCTGCAAATTTTCCATCCTCCTTGATGGTCTGAACCTCCCTTCTCCCCTTGCTCCTTCCTCTGGTTTGCAGAGGTCCTACTCTATTCTCTATTCTGCCCAGGCATTGGGGGTGATCAGCATTTATTGACAAGACAGAAAATAAATGGTAAGAAGTGTTTACACAAACTTGAGACAGGAAGTTCTTGGTATAAGCATTACAATGCCTTGTCTAGGTTTCAATAAGATATGAAGGCAGAGAAATCAACATTTGAATAACACAGGGTAAACTTTACACAGTGTGCCAAGGCACTATGCCTACAAGAGTTCTTGGATGGAACTCCAAAGCTCTTTTTTTGTAATATTTTAAAGCTATAGTCATCACATGCAGTGATTCACAAGTGTATATTATATGTTCTTTTTCTAATCATTATCCTTTCTTGTCCATGCTACCCTTTCCTGCTGATCTACTTTCATGCCTTAAATGTAGTTTTTATAAATTTACATTCCACACATAAGAGAAAACATATACTTATCTTTCTGAGTCTGTTTTATTCCACTTAACATGATGATCTCCAATTCCATTCACTTTTCTAAAAATAACATAATTTTTTTCTTCCTTGTGGCCAAATAAAATTCAATTATGTGTGTATACCTCATTTTCTTTATCTGTTCAGCTGTTGATGAACATCTAGGTTAATTCAGTGTGCTAGCAATTTTGAAGAGTGTAGCAATAAGCATGAATGTGCAAGCATCTCAGTTATATGCAGAATCTGTATCTTTTTTGAACACTCTAGTAAGGAAAGTTGCCTAAAGGTCTCTTCTTTTAATTAATCTCAGCTATATCACTACATCTTAGCTATGGAGAGAAAAGAAGTAGTTTGTACAGCAGATGGTGAATTGGTGAAATGAGAAACATAGCAAGGGGTCTGGGAAATATGACTCAGCCTTAGAACAAGGGTCTAATGTGTGCAAGGACTTGGGATTAAGCCTAACACTGCAGTAGAGAATGAAAGCAAGAGAGGAGAGGGAGAGGGACACACAGAGAGGGAGGGAGGGGGGAGGGAGGGAAGGAAGGAGGGAAGGAGGGGGGAGGGAGGGAAGGAAGGAGGGAAGGAGGGAGGGAGGGTGATAGAAAGAGAGAGAAGGAGGAAGGGAGGGAGAGAGAGAGAAGGAAGAGGGTGAGAGAGAGAGAGAGGGAGAGAGAGAAAGGCAGAGACATGTGGATGGGGCAAATGAAAGAAGAAAAAAGGCAGAGGTAGAGAGTTGAAGATACCAAGGTTAAGACAAAAAGCAAAAGATATAAGGTGCCCAGGGCTAGCCAGCTCACGATGGTAGGAGTGAGTATCTCAAAAAACATGTGCTCTAGGTATTTCACCTTGTCTGAATCCACTAATCTCAGAATCATTTAGAGAAGGCACAAATAGAGGAGACAACATTGAAGATTTTATCAAGAGTTGGATATAAACGTAGGAAATACACACTATGACAAACCTCTTCCAGGAAGTATCAAGAGTACCCTTGTTAAGATAAGGTACAGAAAAATCATGTGTGTGCTGTGGACTTCATTGCAATGGAAACAAAATGAGTAGTAAACATGAGTTATATGTCTGTGGCATCCACTAGCATTATCTTATTGAATTTTATTTCACTCTTAAGGCAATATTACTGCTTTATTATTATTCACATTTTATGGTAAACAATGACCACAGGGTCTAGTTTTTGCTTATTATCAACTTCCCATCAATCATTTTCCAATCTGTACATAGTACAGTGACTTCTCAGATCTGAGAACCAGGTATGTGCTTGTCTGCATGTAAATCTTATCTTCTCCTACCTTAGGGATCTTGCCAATTGTTCTCAAGCTCGAGGCTAGGTAAGTCCAGTCTTACCTGCAGGGATTCAGTGGCTAGTTAAGTATGTCCATTATCCCAAAGCCTTAGAACTTACAGTAAAATAAAATAAACCTGGAGTTTGAACTCAGGTCAGTATGTCCTCAAAGCTTAAGCCACTACCCCAGGATAGACCCGTGGAAACATTTGAGGTATGATGTACCAAGCACCCACACCAGACAACAGTCATATCACCAAACCAGCCAAATAAGTGCCAAGTATAACACATTGTTCCATTAGGTAAATTGAGCTATGTGCCTGGAACAAACAAGACAGTGTTGAAGATAAAATACCAGGAACTGCATTCTTTGATTTGTGTACATGAATCATCCACCATATAGCCTATAAGACTAAAGAAAATCTTAAAAGCAGAAACCCCGATAATTCATGTAAGCAGCATCAATCAAGGTACATCATCAAGTCAATTGTCCATTTAGGGAAATAGCAATGGCCCAAAATCCCTAATTTGAAGATCATTAATCTGGAGGCACCAATCATTGAGTATCTATATGTAAGACTGGACTTACTTAGCCTCAACTGGCCAGATCCCAAAGGTGGGGACAAAATAAGATTATGGTGATAATCATACAACGGTATTTTTAGATGCAGACAAGCACATACCTGGCTCTCAGACCTTAGAAGTCACTATACTACATACAGATTGGGAAATGATTGACAGGAAGATTATAAATAAGCAAAAAATAGACCCTGTGGTCATTGATAAATGTAAAGTCTCTATCTCTCCACAGTGTGTGCAATGCTGAAATCCAAATAAAGAAGCCATAAAGATAGCCTTGAAATATAGCTCAGTGGTATAATATGTGTCTAGCTATGTTTGAGGCCTAAGGTTAGACTCTCAGAGCATGTGTGTGTGGGTGCATGTGCGCAAACACATAAACTCTCTCTCTCTCTCTCTCTCTCTCTCTCTCTCTCTCTCTCTCTCCTCTCATACACACACACACACACACACACACACACACACACACACACACAGTCTTACTCAAGGTAGATTACCTGAGGGAATAGTTTTATAAGCACGGATTTTTGGTGTTATCCTGGATTCTGTTATACAATGTCCAAGAAGATTCTTGGTAGTTTTAAAAACATAAATCATGCTAATGATCACCTTAGACTGAGCCCTATAATTTTGAAACTGTAAAGACAAGTACAACATAGAGAGGTGAGGATAGTGTGATAAAGAACTCTACCCAATATAATACCCCAAAGCCCTTGAATTCTTATATTCCTGTCACAGTGGATGATTCCCACACAGACTCAATGGTCTATTTGGAAGAACATGAAGTTCCTTGTGTGAATTTTAATCATTACTAATGAGGCTAAGAATAGTTTTATTTACAACCATAACCACTTTCTTCTCCCTTTCCCTCTTCTCCATCACACAGTCTGATGTATCAATCTCAATCTCATGATATAGAAGGATGTCTTGAATCTCTGATCCGCTTTCCTCCATTCCCAGAGCTGCAATTACGGGCATGTGCAGCCATACCAGGTTTATGAGTGCTGGAGACTGATGCAGGGTTTCATGCAAGCTGGATAAGTACTCTATCAACTGAGCTACATCTTCAACCTACTGAAATTCTTCTTAAGAAGGTCACCATTGAAGGAAAAAATCAAGGCACAAGGAAATTTTAGTGATTCATAGATTTGATAGCAAATAACCTAGTAGGGATTTGTCAACAGAAGCTACAGGAGAAAGAAGGTCTTTCTGTAGCAAACACAGAAAAAAGGTAAGGAGTATAACTTATTATATACTGCTACAGATTGGCTTATTTGACTCATCCCTGAAAGTTCAGTTATATGGAAGCTTTTGATTAGTCAAGCTTGTGTTTTGGTTTTAGCATAGGCATGTACAAAAATCAGTTAAAGTAAAAATTTGCTTATGTTTTTCAAATTGGCCTTTTATAATTTTTTTTAACTAAGTAGTTAATTTAATTCTCTGAGTCCAGTTAGTGCTGTTCTTATGTGCATGTGTGTGATGTCATATGCTGGGGCATGAGAAACCTACCAGAGGCCATATTCCTAAAGAAAAGTGGCCCCCACCCACAAGCTATAGTCATCATTTGTCAATAGCTCCTCAGTTAGTGGTGGAGTCTTAGGAGCCCCTCCTCCTCCCTGTTAGGACTTTTAATTCTCATGACATGAATCTAAGAAACTAGAAAGAAGCTGTTGATTAATCTGAGGAAAGGTGCATTTTTAGAAAGGGATACTAGAATATAGGTGACGTGATAGTAGATAGGGGAAATACTCAGAGTAGAGGTGTTCAGGCAGGTGGTATAGTAATGGGGATATAAAAATATGGGCCTAGAAGCAGGCTAAACAAAAATGAAATATATATGGGGTATTTGGGGACTTACGATCTTGAAGTCATAAGTCAGATATATATATATATCATAGCAGTCATAAGTCAGATATATATATATATATACATATATATATATATATATATATATATATATATATATATATATATATCATAGCAGCTGCTGTTACCTTCATAAGATCTGCAGGAGAATGTCCCTGTTTAAACCAAAAATTCTCAAGCTGTGTGTCTTGACCTCTTTGGGAGTCCAATGACCAGTTCACTGGGTTTGCCTAAGATTGTTGGAAAACACACATTTACAGTACAATTCATAACAGTAGCAGAACTACAGTTATGAAGTAGAACCAAAATAGTTTCATGTCTGCAGGGGGGGGAGGTGGTGTCACCACATCATGAAGAACTGTATTAAGGAGTGGCAGCATAGAAAATACAGATTTATACTATGATTCATAACAGTAGCAAAACTACAGTTATAAAGTATCAACAAGAATAATTTTATGGCTGGGGGTGGGGTGTCACTACATTGCAAGAACCAGTATTAAGAGACTACAGCATTAGGAAGGTTGAGAATGAGGGGTTTAAACCTTGTGTTATATATTAAATGTTTAAGTTAATGTTATATGTATCCTAAGAACAGCTAAGAATTAAGTACCCTGGAAAAGAATGTACACTTCTGAGGGTAGCATTTGAGAAATACTTGTGAAGAGCAAACAGATCAAAGCATGACAAGTGGTCAATTCACTAGAGCTAGAGAAACATTTAAGTAATTTGCTGATCAGTGCAAAAGATGCTGAAAACAATTTTTGTTTGTGAAATGAATGCTATTCAAGATACTTGCCTAGGCAGAAATCACCATACTGGTCCACTGATAAATGAGGCATGAGGCTCTACTAAAGTCAAATGATTTATTCCCTTCCTAATAGTACTCTCAGCTTATGAATCTATTCAAGTTGTAGCTTCTGTCACCGAGTAGATTTGTTGTCCAATCTAAACGGAAAGATGGGCTATAGTGCTATTGCTACATTTATTTCAAATAGCCCTTCCATGGTGCAGTGTGTGTGTGTGTGTGTGTGTGTGTGTATGCTTGTGTATGTATGTATGTATGTACATATGCATGTCTGTATTGTGTGTCTGTATCTGTGAGTGAATGCATTAAAGAATAGAGATGGTGGATAGGGAGATGGTTCGGTGCCTAAGGCAATTACCACATAAGCTTGAGGACTCAAGTTGAATCTTAAGAGCCCATGTGACCAGCAGGCCCATCTCCATAGTGTACATGTAATTGTAATTCCGGTTCTTCTAGGTGAGATAGGAAGAAAATGCAGAGAATAATGCTAGATTGTCATACACAGCACTGAACAAGAAACACAGACTCTAAGTAGAAGATGAAGATTGACATTTAAGGTTGTCCTCTGCCTTGCATACACATCTGTGGCATGTGAGCACCTACACTCACATATGTAAACACAAACACATACAAAGTGAGAGGCAGAGTGTCTTAGACCCTGTTCTGTTGCTGTTGAGACACCATGACCAAAGCAGCTCATAAAAGAAGGCATTTAATCGGGAGCTGGCTTTCAGTTTAGAAAGTTAGTCCATGATCATCATAGAGAAAACGGACAGGCATAATGCTAGAGCAGTGGCTGAGAGCTTGGCATCCTGATCTGAAGGCATCAGGCCAGGGATGAGGGTGGGTCTTGGTCTAGCTTGGGCTTTGAATCCCCACTACACACTTCCATCAACAAGGCCACACCCCCTAATCCTCCCCAAACAGTTCAACTAACTGGGGACCAAACATATGAGCCCATAGGGGTCATATTCATTCAAACTGCCATAAAGAGTACAGGATGAAGATTGACCCCTTTTAAGTGGTGGGAATAGTATTGGGGGAGTGGGGTGGGATGGGATATGGTTCAGAAATTTTAAGTGGCTTCTTAAAATTTTATGCTGTTTACAAGATGTTTGACCACTTTCATGTAGAGTTTTGCTATTTTTACATTAGTAACTAGTGAGTTGCACCAATTTTGGACTTGACTGTTTTTCTTGGGAACTGGTAATGCCTTTTTCATTGGAAATACAGATAAACTTGAGGCAGGTGGGAATTCCTGTGACTCCTCATGGCCAGAACACTTTTTCTGCATCTGAACTCATCACTTTGTTTCATTCTGTTTATGTAGGGATAGTGTGTCTGCAGATATGAAACCCCAGTCTTAAAGCTTTGAGTGTGAGTCTCAGTCTCTCAGTTTTTAAAGGCCTCTGCTTCTGCAGTTATAATCTCTTTATTCCTGAACATGAGAATGTTTACATCTATACTGGTTTATCCCTATTAGCATTTGAACATGCTCATAGACCTTCCATGAAAAGCTCTCTTTACTCTGTTCATGAAACATCTTTATCAGCCTGTCCATATTGACTCTTTCCTCACAGGTAATGTTCTCTCTACCCATCTAATGAGGCTTGCCTCCCCATCATACCTCTAGGGCCACTATCATCAACCACTTGTACTAACAAGCGGGTGTTGCCCCTGTTATTATTTACATTAACATAGAGCAGTACTTTGTGTCCCTGCAAGTATTCAAACACTTCTTGCTAAAGGGCTACATAGTACATTGTAAGATCTGCATCTCCTTGATGGCATGACCTGTGTCATTCATGGCTCCAGTGAGGAGAAAATCAATGAAGAAATAGAGGAACTAAGTAGATATAAAGAAGAAAGGTCAGCTGCAATGCCATCTTATAATACATAACCAGTGTACTGGCAGGAAATAGCAACAATGTGCATTTGGGTTCAACTTAAAGAGGAAACTTTTGGAAACCAGAGGTAGATGTAATTAATTATTTGCTAGGAAGAGTTCAATTCTCTGGGACCAGAATTGATCAAATTAATAAACAATTTAGGGGTCATTAATAAGACTGATTGAAGATGAAGAAATCCGAACAGCCATAAACACATGAGCAATTTACTCACCCTCACTGGGGTTTGGCAGAGATTAAAATTGCAGTGGTATATCATTTCAAACTATCCTATTAGCACACATTTTGAAATCTGATTGCATCAGAGGATGTGATCAAAAGATTTGGTGATTTAAACTGTTGTGACCATCTCAAAAATATCTAATTCATTGCAGGATAGGCATACCCTATAATTGAACAATTAATTTTTCATTCTCTATCCTAAGTTTCTTCTATATGAGATATCTTAGTGTATAAACAATGAGGTCTACATAGAGTCACCCAATGTAGCACAACAAAGAGTAACTTAAAATGGAGAGACTCTAACTCTGAGTATGGGAATAGACAAATCAGTGGTCATTCACCCAGTAGATTTCATACAACAGTTGAAATGTATGAACTGAACTGGTGAGAAAAGCAAGTTACCAAGAGAGCTAGGATGTGTGTTGTGTAACTTGAATAGTACCCCAAAGCCAGTCTATGAGGTTGTAAATAGGGGGAGAAGGCAGAAATGCACATGACTGGTTTGAAATTTGGAATTGAAGTACAGAGAAATGGTGGAGAGGCAAACGGTAAGTCATACCTTCAAAATGTTGTTTAAAGATGGAGCTACTACCATATTTAGCAAAATGCCAACTTCTCTTCCATACAGGTAGTGGTGACATTGGTGTCTCTTTTCCCATTGCCTGGATTATTGGTGTCTTATGTAATAATTATGTTTTTAAAATTGAAAGATGACTGGGGAGGTAGCTCAGTGATTCAGCACTTGTGTAGCAAGTATAAGGCCCTAGGTTAGGTCACCAGCTTTGAAAATAATAAAAATAAGTAATTGAAATCAGTTTCCATGGTAGTTGATGAGGTGAGGGATAGAAGATTGTATTCTCTGAGCCATTTCCCATCTGTTTCATCTGGGATCAAATATCTAGGATTAACCTGGAACTCTTTATCTCTAATGATGGGTACAAGAAGGCAAACCTGAGCTCCTGATTATTGTCTGAGCATGCATCTTAGGACACATTCACAGGTTCTCGTTCAGCTTGCCTTCATGGCAACAGAAGGTTGGGCTAATTAGTAGGATCACCTACCAAGCTCCAGAAAGGAAAAGTAGGTCAGAGGAAAAGTGGCAGATGGAGAGCAGTGAGCTCCTGAAGCTGGGCTGGAGATTTGGTCTTGCTTCTTCACCCCCACACTAGCAACTGGGTGAGCTCCTCATCCACATTCTAGCTCAGAAGATGTCCATGTGCATACATTATGTCATGAGATACTCCACAACACCTGTGATATCAACAAGAGTGTCCTGGACTTCAGAAGTGATGGGGTGAATATCTAACAAATTAAGGTAATAAAAGACATGAACCTATTTTCTTACACATGTGCTCTCTCTCTCCCTCTCTCTCTCCCTCTCCCTCTTTTTGTCTTACTATGTAACCCAATCTCTAGTCTAGAAACTGTTATCCTCCTGCTTCAACTTCATGATCACTGGGTGTGATAGCTAGTTTTATGACAACTTGGAACAAGCTAGAGTTATCTGAAAGGAAGGGATGTCAATAGAGAAAATGTCCCCATAAGATCTGACTGTAAGTTATTTTCTTAATTGACAATCAATGGGGGTAGACCCAGCCCATTGTGGGTGGGGCCATCCCTGGGTTGGTAGTTCTGGATCCTATAAGAAAGCAGGCTAAGCAAGTCATGATATGTAAGTCAGTAAACAGCACCCCTCCATGGTCTCTGCATCGGCTCCTGCCTCCAGGTTCCTGTCCTGCTTGAGTTTCTGTCCTGACTTCCTCCAATAAGGACCAGTGATGTGGAGATGTAAGCCAAATAAACACTTTTCTCTTCAATTTGCTTTTTGGTCATGGTGCCTCATCATAGCAATAGTGGCCCTAACTAAGACACTGGGACTACTGACATGCCTGGCCCTAGTATTCTGATTGGACCTGAACAGCATATACTACCTTTATTATAACACTTTTCAGTATTTTGAATATTTCACTTTTTAGTATTTTACTCTTTAACTGCAGTGCTTATATGGTGCCTGTCCATTTATCCAACATGGTTGTGAAATGATAACAAAGATGGTTATCAGAATGAAGATAGGTTTGTGGTGTAAGAGCATAAAGAAGTAAATATACCAAACCCCAGGCCAGAAAGAGAGTAGTATTGAATTAGTGCACACTACAAATGAGATAGAGGACATATAGGTTAACTGTATGATCAAAGTAAGTTTATCAGGGTCTTCAATGAGGAAGAGCAACATCTCCTTGGACATTAATTATAAAAAGGAGAGATCATATTAACTTGTATACACAAAATGGACATACACACCATAATTATGTTGTTTTGTCTGAACACACAACACACACATACACACACAGAGAGAGAGAGAGAGAGAGAGAGAGAGAGAGAGAGAGAGAGAGAGAGAGAGCAAAATATCAACTTCTCTCTTCTCTTCCAAATAAGTGGTGGTGACATTCATGCCTAATTTCTCATTGCCTGAATATATGTTGGTTGAGTGCACAGAACTCTGGGATCGATCCCCAACATTTCATTATTAATGCTCACAGTATGACCCCTGTAATCCCAGCCTTTAGGAGTAAAAGAATCAGAAGTTCAGATCATCCTTGGCTACACAGTGACTTCCAGGCAAGCCTCAACTACATGATAACCTGTCTCAAACAAACAAAGCTGATTTAACTTCACTTCAGAATGTATTCTCTTCCTTATTCAACAATCTCTGAGATTCACTTGCATTATAAGAGGTTCTAATTATTCCTTATTTTTAATTGATACATACCAGAGGTGTTTATACAGGTTTATGTTTCTTAAGCATGTAAACCACGAGTTGAGTCTTTGTTTCATCTTCTTTACTTGCTAGAAAAATAAGCCAAATGAAGTAATTTTGAAATTCAGTTTTCTCATGTGTGAGATGAAATACTCCTATGAACTTGCAGGTGGTTGGGATTAAAGGAGGCACACATATTAGTCAGGGTCCTCTTGGGGAGCAAAACTGATAGGATCAATATATACACATATAGTAAAATAATTTATTTAATCGGCTTATGGTAAAATGATGACAATTGTCTCCTACTTGATAGACTGAGAATTCAACAGGAGGCTGGCTGCCTCAGCAGTCTCAATTTGATGTAACAAACCTAGAGATTCCCCAGAGAGCTGCTGTCCCTTAGTCACTGATGGGAAACTGGAAACACTGGTTCTGGTATACTCGAAGGAATGGGCAGCAACAACAGGGCATCAATTAGATGGGAAGAGAGAAACAAACAAGAGGCAAATAAGCTTCCTTCTGTTTCATATGGGCTTCTACCGAAAGGAGCCTCCCACTCTGGGTCTCAATCAGTTCTTCTGGTGAGGCTCTCTGCTCAGGTGAATCTAATTTGTGGCAAGTTGACAATGGAATCAAGCTTGCAGGTAAAGCTTGGAGTGCACTGGGGGTGTGTAGAAAGGTAGTAATCTCTTTCTTCCCCATTGCCAATAGACATTTGCAACCATTAGGAGCAAGCATCTCTCGCACTCAATATATTAATAAATTAAGCATTGCTAAAATCTGCTGTTAGAGGGGTTTATAGAAGACACAAAGCTTTCCATGACTCAGTAAACCATCAGTGGCAAGAGAGAAGAAGAAAATGACAGTAGGAAAATAAGTTATAATCAAAACACTGATTACTAAGTATTCACAAATGAGTATAGGATCAATTGACAGGTGAAGTCTTCCACAAAGAATAATATATGGTCCCAGACCATAGCAATAAAGGAGTGTTCCCTTGGGCTGAGGATGGTTGTAGGCAGGAAGTAAATAACATTTGTGGGGGAGAAGCTATCTCAGATGATATCAAATGACAGGAACAGTAAACAAATGGTGTGGGCAGGAACCACTTTATTCTTGTTGTCTGGAGTAAAAGATTTGTTAAAGTGAACATTTGGAGATAGTATTGTGAATAGGTTAGCTTATTGATTAAATAGCATATCTTTGGTACCTATTGCTGTAAACCCAACTGTCCACTGCTTTCTTTATTCTCTGTAGTAAGGGGCTCACTCACTTCATAACCCAGGTTGGTCTGGAACTCAGTGATGTGTAGCTACTCTGAACTAAAACATACTGTTATCTTGCCTCAGTCTCCTTAGTGCTGGTATGACAAGCACCACATTTAATTTGGTCCTTCTTTTCTCTGCTGTGTTCTCTCATTTGAGGGATGTGCATGTATGACCAGAACACATAGGTGACACATATTGCCTTTAGTACTTTTTTAGCTTTTAATTTTATTTCTAAGTACATTGAATTACATTAAATGTAATAAAGGAAAAGAACTTGAATGTAATATATTACACAAGCTAAAGAAAACAAAACAAATGAAGAAAAATTCAGGGCAAAATGAGAAGCATCATTGCTACGCTGCTCAGTTCTCAGAGAGAAGGTAGAGGAAGAATTAAGATGGTAGGCATTGGTTTGGAAGCAAAGGTCAAAAGGTTATAGTGTTAGGAGTATTGAAATAAACTTGTAAGATGAGGATGATAGAAAGGGTGTGGGCATAGAAAGGTCAGAAAACTGGTTACTCAGCTGCCTTAATACTTAGCTCATGCTTAGGGATTACTATTGATTGGGAAGACTAAGGCTTATATCACAAAAAAGATACTTTCTGCCAGCATGTCCTCATATAAAGAAAAAAGTTAGTATTCCCTCCTAAATAGCTCTGCATTTTGTAAATAGACAGCTCTTAGAATCCTTCTGTGAGCCTCAGCTTCCTTCTCTGAAGATTGTTGAATGTCCTGAATTAAATAATGCATAGTAATAATAAGTCCAGTGTCATGAAATACAACCACTGTAGCAGAATACAATCCTTTAAACATTTTCATGGACAAAAAGGAAGGAAATATTAGAGAGGAAGTTAGAAACTCAAAGTGTGACAGATAAACCCAGATGAGAATCAAGAGACACTGAGGTGACAGGTAGGGATAAAAGAAGAAAGAGAATGTAATTTATTTCTACCACAGTGATGAGTCAGCTGGAGAAATGTGATCCACGCTCTAGAAGCACCAGAGTCTGTGAACTGCATGAGCAACATTTGCCTTGCCAAGGCAGCTTTTATCCCATTCCTCATGTAACTCATGGCATTGCATTAGTGTGCAAAGAGCAAGTGAGGGGTTGCTGTATTAGGGATCCCCCACACCATGGAGGTGGTCTTTGGTTCCCTAACATTATTTAAGATTCCCTGGAAATTTACCACCATGTACAATGAGGTGCTTTTCTGTGGAGTTCATTGGTTTTTTTATAGTGGGAAAGTAAAATTGAGTCCAAACTGTTAATGAGTTTCCTGAGAGAAGGGCTTAAGGAAGCACTCCAGGCTCCTATCTTAATAATCAGCCTTAAGGAGGATTCTCTGATTTGATGTGTATCTATTATGCATGAGTCAAAATGAGTAAGAATGGGAAGTTGTCCAGCCAACAGTATAGTCACCAATATGTGAGAAAGAAAGAATTATATTTGGGGACCGTTGCTATCCTTTGAGTTTTCTTGTTCCCAACCATAGGACTGAAAATTAAATATTTATGTTGGAGAAATTCATTATTTCACATTAGAAGAGAAGTTATTATTAGTCTTTAGTGAAATATGGGTCATGATTGCTGAGATGATAAGCACAAAGTGGGATTTTGTTTTCTTTTTATTTGTGTGACACATTTGCCTAATTTAAAAAGTTAATGTTATAAAACTTAAAACAGGGGAGGCAAACCCTCTTGTAGCATTTGCTTATATTACTTTTGGTATTTCTGTATGCTCTCCAAATTAGCATCACATCCTATATATATTTCAAAATGTTGTTTTTAATCTTAATTTTTAAAGATTTTTTCTGCCTTTAATCCTCAAAAACTTGATTTTGTATGGTCATATCATATAGCTAATACTTCATTATTCAATATTTTCTCTTCTGTAATTTATTTATTATAATTTTTAGGTGGGCAGGGTCCCATCTGGTTTCAAACTCGATATGTAGCCAAGGATGCTCTTGATATTCTGCTTCTCCTACCTTTATCTCCTCAGTGACAGGGTTTTAGACTTGTGCCACCATGCCTATATTGTACAGTGTTAGGAATTAAACCTAATTTTTTATTCATACTAGAGGAGCAATCAACCAACTGAGCTACATGCCCAGTCCTCTGTAACAATATATTCAGGACCATTTTCATGAGTCCTTACACAGTATTGGCTCCTGCAAGGAGTCTGTTTATCTTTTCTGTGCTTCAAGGACACCCATTTCAAAATAATATATATTAGCTATATGTTCCCTATAATCCAACTTAAAATATATTTCTTATTCACATCTATTGTGGTTTGAATGAAAATGGCCTCCGTAGGCTCATAGGCAGTGGCACTATTAGGAAGTGTGGCCTTGTTGCAGTGAGTGTGGTCTTTTCAGAGGAAGTCTGTTACTTTGAGGTTTCAGATGGTCAAACCAGGGTCCGTGTCATGTCACTATTTCTCTTTGCTGCCTGCTAATCCAGATGTAGAACTCTCAGCTACTTCTGCAGCACCATGCCTGGCTGCATGTTGCCATGTTTCCCTCTATGACCATAATGGACTAAACCTCTGAACTGTAATTCAGCCCCAATCAAATGCTTTCTTATAATAGTTGCTGTGGCCATGATTTCTATCCACAGTAATAGAAACCCTCACTATGACAGTGTCTTACAGGGATGTAGCCTGCATTCCTGCTGTCTCTGAATGTGCTGTGAGAATTAGGCTGCTGGTCTACCTTCAATTCATAAACTAGCACCTTTAGGTGAGGAGAGTAAGCAATATTAAATTAAAGTTGCTTTTCTTCTGATTCACGGAAAAATGTTCCCTTATTTATTTCCCTACTTTTAAATTTTTATTTAAAAAGCATTACTATAAAAATTGTTGCAGATTCTAAAATGATCATAGACTGAAATTAAACAGACCCTACAAGTCAATGAATCTCTATAGAGTTAGAGTAGTCATTCAAAATGAAAGCTGGGGAGCTCCACATTGGGTTTTGTGCTTTCACTATCAAGTACACTTTTATGTATTTATCTACCACCAAAAAATGAAAAGTCTGTGACAGAATCAGAACTAGAAAAACAATAAGCTAGATCTTCTCTGTCATAACTTACTCATTGCCTGCATTCATTTCTTATCCCCAATATCAAACCTTTCTTGTTCTCTTTTTAACATGTTAAGTAAAATCCAAATGATCATGTATTTATTTGCATGCATACATATATTATTGAATAGATTCTGCATATGAAGGAGAACATGCAATTATTTTCTTTCTGAGATTGCATGATCTCAATTAATATTATGTATTCTAAGTTTCTGGTTACATTTTTCTTTAGAGCTAAATTGTATTTCATTTTATAATATACCAGATTTTCATTATCCATCTGTTGATAGATAACAAGATTGAATCTAATTCTTTGCTCTAACTTCATTTCCTTATTTCTAAATGTGTGTGTTTTTTCTAAATGTGTGCTTTTACATTAAACTTTTAATCTAGAATTTATATTTTTGCAGAGATAGCTAACAATTTCTCCAAATTATTCTTATGATTCTTAGTAATTTATAATTATAACTATAATTATAATTCTTAGTAAAGAAACTTATTTCTTTGTCATGAATTTTAGTAGTTTTATTGTTAATTTTGTTAACAAGGAATGTTCTAATGTCATCCATATGGTCTTATTGATCTACCTGCCAATTAGCAATAATTTATCAATTTTATAGCTTTATAAAGATTTTGATATGTGTACTGGAAAGAGCATATTTTATTAATTTATAGCTAGATACATGTATTTAATGCATTTTCTATAATTAATCACATTTTGTTGATACATATTAATTATACATAATTATTGGAGCAGAGTCTAACGTAGATAAACTTCATTTCATTATTTATTAAATATTTGGGGAATTCTCTTACACCAATTAATAATAGGCTGTCTCCAACATCTACTTCCCATCTTCTGTGCAATTTAAATTTAGGCATATTTATACAAAATAGACTAGTTTTAAACTCACAGGATTGTCTGCATATAGCACAAGTTGAGACTGATCTATTTATTGAGGACCAATAGATATATTTATTTCTCCAGCTTATTTTATTTCTTATTGTATGATTTGTTTCCTGACTCCTCTCCATAAATGAGCTTCCAAATAATTCTGGCCTTAGTTGTGACAGCATGGGAATTATCTTTGTTTTAACTTATTACCTACATTTGGCTGAGGTAATTCCACTTCCATAATGTCTTCCAAGAAATTATTCACAGATTGAGTGATGCCTCATTCATAAGGACATTTTCTGTAGATTTCTAAATATATGTGATGAGATGGTGACTGGAGGGAGAAAGATTATATCTAAGGAAGTATCTTAATCAAGGTTTCTATTCCTGCACAAAAATCATGACCAAGAAGCAAACTGGGGAGGAAAGGGTTTATTCAGCTTACACTTCCACATTGCTGTTCATCACCAAAGGAAGTCAGGACTGGAACTCAAGCAGGTCAGGAAGCAGGAGCTGATGCAGAGGCCATGGAGGGATGTTCCTTACTGGCTTGCTTCTCCTGGCTTGCTCAGCTTGCTTTCTCATAGAACCCAAGACTACCAGCCCAGGGATGGCACCACCCACAAGGGGCCCTCCCCTCTTGATCACTAATTGAGAAAATGCCTTACAACTGGATCTTATGGAGGCATTTCCTCAACTGAAACTCCTTTCTCTGATAACTCCAGCTTGTGTTAAGTTGACACACAAAACCAGCCAGTACAAGAAGGGTAGTTTACACTTTTTTTCTGAGTGCTCATCTGGACCCATTCTAATATGCCGCCACCAATTACTATACTCTTCCAGCTTCCAACTGCAAACTTTATAAACTTTGTGTCTCTGTTCTTGGTGACCTCTAACTCAGTTGCTAGTTCAAGTCCTATTTTATTTTCTGGAAATTCAGTTTTCTCAAGAAAAACCTTGAGTTTCCCCTCTTAATCTTTTAAAAAATATTCATTTTATGTGTATGTGCCTGAGTATATATAAATGTATATACTTTCTCTCTTTTCTTTCCAAACCAAGTATGATTTAGAGAACTCTGGCTAGACTGCTTTTCTAATGAAAGCTTTTCTAATGAAAGCATTATCTTGACTGAGTTCTACTTAGTACTTGGTGTATTTTACAATAAATTGTTGAGCTTGGCAAATATTTTTTTGTTGTAATTTTATTATTTAAAACAATTTTTCAATTTAAATATAGTTTTGGACATATTCTTCTCTTTTCCCAAATCCTTCCAGATCTTCTTCCTCTCCCTATTCATGCAACTTTTAAGTTCTTCTATAAAAAAAAAATATATATATTTTTTAAAGTGGAGTTCTAGTGGCCCTCAAGAGTGGTGACTGCCTCACCTGTGTGACAAATGTATATTTGTCACAATATATTGCTGTTAAAAACCTGTTTCTTTTATTTCTTGCTTTTATAATCATATGCCTGAGTGCAACACTTATGACAGAAATAGGCTGTTCTTCTACATTCTCAGAAATATGAGAAACATGTTTGGTCTGGAGGAAACTAACACTTAAATCACCTTCGCTCTTGTTCCTTTAGAGATTAACTTTCAGATGGAGCCTCAGAAAGTAAGATCATATTCTTTAATGATTATTTGTATTTGATGGGTCTTATGTGTCTTGTGTGTCTGTTGTCTAACTTGTCCCAGGAATGTGAACCACCCCCTCCCTTCCTGATTTCCCCTTTGCCTCCTGACAAATGAGACATCAATAATACCTCAAAAATTAAAGCACCTCAGTAGAAATGATGCAATGACTAGACTTGGGATAATTGAATTCTGGGATCAGATGACAGAAGAACAAAGGGCAATTATTATACTTAAAATTCTACAACTTGCAAACTCTCATTTTCTACTATATTTTTCTAGACAGACAAGATGTGTCATGCTTAAAGATCCCTTGACATGTGCCAACAATATAAAAATCTAGTTGTTATTAACTTTTTTATTAGAATTAATACATATGTTATTAGAAATGTTAGATATTCTGATTAACTGACAATCTTTCCTTTTACAACTTTTCTTCTAAGAGCTTCTGATATGTGGTTGAAAGAGTAGAAAATGAGTCACAGTAGAATCACTGAGTCACAGTATTGCTTCCCTGTGATCTCAGTTTACTTAACTGATAAATGAGAAAAAGCAGAATATCAAACCCTCATTTCACATGGATAATTCTGTTATATTTTTCATTTGACGGATTCTACTGATCCATAATTAGAAGAAGGTTAAATATAATTAAGTAATTATTTATAAGGTAATTATTTATAAAGTAATTATACTTCATTTTTAATATCCTATAAAACAAACAATTCATGCCAGCAACACTCTCACTGTGTAGAGCCAGAACTGAAGGATGTATCAGGCAGGACTCAGACTGAATGTTCATTGATGAAGAAAGTTGCTCTAAGGAGAATCCGACCCATACAGTCCACAGCCAAGTTTTCAGTACATCCAATAAGCTCATTTCTTTGCTATTTGCATCTTCTTATCTAACTTTCAAAGAACAAGAAAGTGTACCTGGGTCATCAAGTGTCTAGTAACTGCATCATTTCTACTGATATTATTGTTTTATCAGTTGTCAAGTGGTAATGGTGAAAACAGAAGGGGAGGGAGCAGTTCCCAGTCCTGAATCAACTTAGACAATAGACACACAAAACAAGATAACCAGTCGATATTAGAATTGAATTGTAATTATCCTGTACAGAGTCTCAAAATGGATGAAACTTGTAACAATGGATGCTATTATGAGGAGAAGCAAGAAAAATGTGTCATCTAACTTGGAAACTATTTATTGTTTTTATAATTAATTTGGTGGCAAGTGTGAGCTAGTAATCTCATAAGCAAAGTATAAGTTTTACTTGCTGCCCAAAATATACTATGTACCTGTTCTGGGTTTATTTCAAAAGAATAAATGGAAAGTGTCCAAATGCTATAAAGTATTGTATAAGACACAGTGGATCTGAAAAGTGGAATGTCAGTTTCTGTTTTATTTCGAGTAGGTGCATTCATAAAAGTAAGCTCTAGTTGAAAATAAGAGGAAGTAATGGGTAGTAATTCCAGGCTTATGCCAGAACAGCTTATGAAAGATTCTCCCTGCTCTTCTCTATTCTGACTCTATGGTAGATTTGATGTCAAACTTGGCTTTGACATTACAAGGTGAAAGAGTCAGAACCCAGGCCAAAACAAGTCGTATTCTAATCTAGGCTCCACTTTGTGATTTTGCCTTTATGAAATATGCACTTTTCCTATATGAACAAATATTTAGAGTTTACTAGTTATACTATATAAGCTAGTGATTTCAACACAATATTGTCTTAAGTTGAATATTGTATAAACATACATTTTAAATATGTATTTTTAAAAAAATCTGTATTTTTTCATTGCACTGTTAACTTCTTTAGAACAGAAAGAATATATTTAAATAGAATAAGGATATTCTAAATATTTTCTAGATTTGGTTGAATCACATTGAATTAGATTAAGATGAAATAAACTGTATAAAACACAAAGAAACAGCCAGGCACTGGTGGTATACTCCTTTAATTCCAGCACTGTAGATGCAAATGCAGGCAGATCCTATAAGTTCAAGCCTAGTCTGGTCTACAGAGAGAGTTCCAGGACAGCTAGGGCTATATAGAGAAATCCTGCCTCAAAAGAAACAAACTTCAAAGAATGTAATTCTTGATTCCAGCCCTGTTATAGGTTTTGGGGAAGATGTTATTTAGCTGACACTTAAAAGAATTAACTTATGGGCACAGGGGAGAATTTCCTGAACAGAACTCCAATAGCTTATACTCTAAGATCAAGAATAGACAAATGGGACCTCATTAAATTACAAAGTTTTTGCAAGGCAAAAGACACCGTCAAAAAGACAAAGCGGCAACCAACTAACTGGGAAATGATCTTTACCAACCTTACATCCGACAGAGGGCTAATATCCAAGATATACAAAGAACTCAAGAAGTTAAACTCCAGAGAGGCAAGTAACCCTATTAAAAAATGGGGTACAGAGCTCCACAAAGAGTTCTCACCTGAAGAATATCTAATGGCTGAGAAGCACCTAAAGAGATGTTCATCATCCTTAGTCATTAGGGAAATGCAAATCAAAACAACCCTGAGATTCCATCTCACACCAGTCAGGATGGCTAAGATCAAAAACACAGGAGACAGCAGTTGTTGGCGAGGATGTGGAGAAAGAGGAACACTCCTCCACTGCTGGTGGAATTGCAGGCTGGTACAACCACTCTGGAAAGCAGTCTGGCGGCTCCTCAGAAAACTGGGCATGACACTTCCGGAGGATCCGGCTATACCACTCCTGGGCATATACCCAGAGACTTTACCTGCATGCAATAAGGACACATGCTCCACTATATTCATAGCAGCCTTATTTATAATAGCCAGAAGCTGGAAAGAACCCAGATGTCCCTCAACGGAGGAATGGATTCAGAAGATGTGGTATATTTACACAATGGAATACTACTCTGCAATTAAAAACAATGAATTCACGAAATTCCTAGGCAAATGGTCAGAACTTGAAAATATCATCCTTAGTGAGGTAACCCAATCACAAAAGATCACACATGGTATGAAGTCACTGATAAGGGGATATTGACCCAGAATCTCAGAATACCCTAGACACAATCAGCATATCAATAGATTTCTAAAAAGATGGAAGGAGAGACCCCTGGTCCTGGAAAGACTGGATGTAGGGGAACGCCAGGACAGAGTAATGAGAGGGGGTTGAACGGAGAAAAGAGGGAGGGAAGGGGGCTTATGGGACTTTCGGGGAGGGAGGAAACGGGAAAGGGGAAGTGATTTGGAATGTAAATTAAAAAAATAAAATAAAATTAAATTAAAAAAAAAAAAAAAAAAAAAAAAAAAAAAGAATTAACTTTAGTTTTGGATATGATATGAGTAAGATGATATTTGGATATATTAATTGTTCAACTCTTCTAATAAGAGGAAAGCCCATGATAAGGTGATTAAGAATGTATATGATAAAGCAAAAACTATTATAAATGTAACAAGAGCACGGAGAAAAGATGTCTGCTGAAAGACTAGGTGGGGATTTTGATCTTGTTTTGTCTTTGCAGAGATGGGGCTCAAACCCAGAGGCTCACACTATCAGCTGCCTAGTACTACTGAGTTCTATGGTCAGGTCTAAGAGTAATGTTTGAAAAATAGGCAAAATAACTACTCTTCGCACATGGTCAAAACCCTTTTTCAGGGACTTTCATGTTATTCTGTGATCAACAAGGAGCCACTGAACGTGTTTTCTGGAGAGACTTAAAAATGGTCAGTGAGTTTGAAAATTGTATTGCATATAGTTGTAGGGACTTTTGAAGAGACAATGAAAGACATGAGCAGAATTTTGCTTTAACACAGGGATCTTCATGTGGGTATGGGATGTGAAAGGAACAAAAGATTCATAAGAAAAGCAAATAGCCTAATTACTAGGTATGGCAGCTATAATTTCCAATTGCTATAATTATTCAATTACTATGAGCCTATATTTAGGGTCTGTTGTGTAGACAGTATAAATATGTGGGACAGAAAACCTTTTGTATATAGCAGTATAATAGACTTAATAGTCTTAAGTTTATCAGCATCAAGATAAGTAAAAACAAAAAAGATCCCTTTTCCTTCTACCTGATTCCTTGTTGTGATAAGGTTGGCAATGGATATTTGATGTGCATATGTTCTACATTCTAATTTGCTAAAAGGAGGAAGAGAGACATAGAAACTATTTTTAATATTTACTAGAAACTTAACACATGTCTCTCCCATCTCACTGGCTTGAATCTTGCCATTTGTTTCTATGAAACTCCAAAGCAAAAAAGGACATTCTTTGTTCTGAGAAGTCATCTAGAGAAAGGAGAAATAAAAATCTAGAGAAAGGAGAAATAGACATAGGGATATGGCACAGGCACAAAAGGCAATTGTTGTCATAAAAAGTACTGGGTGAGGACTGTAATAGAAATGGTTTCTGTGAGTGAGTTGCTAGAAAGCTTGACAAGAACTGGAACAAAAAAAAATCCAGGTAAGGAATATAAATGTGAGTGCCCTCATTAAAACAGCAGAACAGTCAAGTCTTTCCAGGTTTGACTTTACTGATGACTCAAGTTCTGCATTTTCCTATAGTCTTGCTTATTCACGCTGTGGAATCCTAGTTTGGCATGTTGCAACATGCTCTTAATTCACCTCCTTCACTATCTAGAAGAGTTTGACTGCATCTGTTATGCAATGCAGGCTTAGCATGTTCTAAGTGGATCATAACCTGCACAAATGCCAAAGACGTGTTGAGCAAACAGAACATGTAAAGATAATAATAATAATAATAATAATAATAATAATAATAATAATAATAACAACTACATAAGACTTGAAAATAACCTTACATCCCACCTGGGCTGACTGATTGCAGTAAGTCACTGTGTCTGTTTTACCCTTTGACACTGAGTTCTTTCAGGCTTGTTCTAGCAAAGGTCACTGCCTTGTATGAGTTTTATGAACTTAGCTATTTTCTGGTACTATTCCCAAAGTTTCCTTAGCAACTGCACATGGATTCACAAATGCCACAGATGTCTTTTGAGGCTCCTAAGCTTTCCTTTGGCCAATCATGGTTATGTCTTTCCTCTTGGTTTTAAAGGAAGATTCTAAAACAGGAAGAACAGGTAAATGAATCCTGAATTTGATGAAGTTAATTACATGATTAGGGCAGTCTAATAACCAATTAAAATGGAAAATTGGCCAATGACAAAAGAGCTATTATGACACATTAAAAATAAGAATAGGTAAGATACTAAAGAGATGTTTGCAAAAGATGTGGGAAAGAAAATTATAGCATCCTCCTATAATGAAATGGATTAAAGATCATCATTTTGTCCATTTCCTTTTGTGTTCTACTAATGTTATTGTTTGTCTTACACTGATATTAAATTGTAAGGATAGTTTAACATGAAAATTAACTCAGCAAATGGAGGAGTAGAGAAGGCTATGAAGTGTGGGTGTTTCCTTTAAGTCCTGTAGAACATTTCTAAGTGTTCTTTTCCATGTCTTTAACTCTCTCCTGAGTTTATTGAACACACTTATATTTGACATCACTGTGCCTATTATTGTGATGGATAAGGCATAACATTTACTTTTGTAAAATATCTAATTCAATTAAACCAACAGACTGGTAGTACAAATTTAAAATATTTAAAGTAATTAGAGTGTTGCAGCCATTAGACAACTTAGACTATATGCCAGAGAAACACAGTAGGGGATATTGGAACAGAAAAAGGACAGTAGGTTACAAACATATGGGTTGCAAATAAGATATGTGTTTTAGCTAGTAAAACTGAATTAATACTAGTTCATTGATAAAATAAATGATACAAGATAAAAATAGTAGGGAAAAATTATTTATGAAATAATTATTATAGCTCTAGTATACCTGTACTGCTTCTATAAATATAAAACAGTTGTAAAATAAAAATGTGTGTGTGTGTGTGTGTGTGTGTGTGTGTGTGTGTGTAGATGGAGAGAGAGAGAGAAAGGGAGAGAAAGAGAGAGAGAGAGAGAGAGAGAGAGAGAGAGAGAGAGAGAGAGAGAGAGAGAGAGAGAGAGAGAGAGAGAGAGGAGACAGAAAAATCCAGAGATAGAAGAGAGAAAGAAGATAGACACAAGAAATGATATTCTACAATGACTTTCTCACATATACTTTCCCCCTCATTCTTACTAGCATCTTTCTCTGTCTCATTTTGAAGATTTTTCTCCCTCAACACACCTCTAAATCTTGGACATCTCCAAGGTTCATTCTGAGTCCCTTTTGAACCATGCACAGGTTTTTTTTTTTGTTGTTGTTTGTTTGTTTGTTTGTTTTGTTTGGTTTGGTTTGGTTTTTGTTTTTGTTTTTACATTCTTCTAGGTAACTTGAAACTTGTGACTTTGTACAGCACCTGTGAGTCAAAGAAGCATCAGTGTGTCTCATCTTAACGCTTCAGAGGGCTCTACTAAACTCACAGCTGACTTGGTATCTTCCTGTGGCTGTTCGCTATCCTCTTGAATGGAACACTCAATTTCATGTTACACTTAAAGCCTGTGGCTCCCTGTCTCCTTAGGCACAACTAGACAATACTAACAACTCCTAAGTCTACTCATCCAGGCCAAAAAATAAGAGAAAAGTACCTGTTGCCTTTGAAGACTAGCCTTATTTTCCTTCACTCAGCTCACGAGCAGGTCATGGTCAGTATCTTCACCAACCCCACCTATGTGGAAGCTGCCAACACTGATTTTGCTAGCTCTGTCCTACATCTCAAGTAGAATCTCTCTTTGCATCTTTATGGAGCACTCATACTTTTCACTTCTATGTTGATTATAAACAAATGAATAGGTTTTAGAAGTCAGCCTCGTTAGAGATTTCCTCATCAATTTTCAGCTCTGGTTACCTTCAGACCTGCTAACCATGATCTCATGCAGACTGTTCCACACTGATTCTTTTTCCTTATCCACCCAAGGAAAATATATTATTGGCATCATCTGGCTTGAGGCTTACCCAGCATGCAAGGTGATTCTAGGGCATGCCTTTTCTCTCAGCTCCAAGCAGTTGCTTTGTCACTCCCAACAGCAGTCCGTGATGCTTTGGGTGTTTTGTCTCATTTTTATGGTCAGAGGTCAGATCTCTGAATGTGAAGAGAAAAGAAATTTTTTTGAGTTTTATACTTGTCTTCCAAATTCAAAAGAATAAAGAATGATAAAAAAATTGTAAACAGTCCAGATATGGCATTTTCCCTCTCACTTTTAAATGAAATACACTGTGTAAAATAAAAGTGGGTTTGCCTTGGCTTTCATTTCCCCAGGCAGAGTGTCAGCTCCTGGTGCTTTTCCATCTGTCAAGAGGGTATGGGCCTGTCAACCAATTTGAAAACACTTTTGTCTACATTCCCTCTGGTACAAATATAGGCATCACACCAACAAGTCTTTGGATAGACTGAAATCACCCAGCGATCATGCAATCTAGGCTCTAAGATTGCATAATAGACATTTTTACTCATGTATTTACTATGGACTCACCTAACTTTTACATGTAGTGTGCCAACCTTTGTATTACTCATGGGGCTATAAAATCAGGTGCATCAGTGTCCTTAAGGAAGTTATAAGTTAATATATGAAAGACTGACATAGAAGCAGATGAATTATTGAGTCAGGTCTTAATGCTAACATGTATAATAACACATAAAACTGGAGATACATAAAGGATAGTGGGGCCTACTAGGGAATTAAAACAGTGACGTTCTAGAGCAAGGAATTTATCCTTGTCAGTACATATGGTGCCCTGAAGGGTGCTTAGGCAGACAATTGTGTCCTGTGGTGAGCTATCTCTCTCAGCTATTCTGCTTCCCACATAGAAGATAGAACCCCCATTAAACATTAAAGGGAAAACAGTGGAGTATTGGAATATATAACTTTGCATCATGCATAGAATGTCAGAATGATTCTTTTTTTCACTTCCAACACATAGCATTGTCATAGTCAGTGGACACCATGATTCCTTCCTTAAGTAACCTCCTTGCCTGGAGAAAAGAAATTTCTCAGACAAACAACCACTCATGGCTCTTGCTGTCACATTATTATGAAGTAGTCATGGTTATATGTCTTCTAAATGTCTCCTCCATATGTTTGGCTCCATCCTTTCTGAACATGAACCATGCAGGCTATGTGTGACCTACTGAGTTCCAGAGTATGAAAATTCTTCCCTACGGTGTGCATGCTCAGGGTATGTGGTGTAGGTTTTGACTGAAGTTGCAGTTTTACTAACATCTCTCTTCCCATGCTGGTTGGATCATTTCCCTTCTCTTCCCTTATGGACCACGTCCTTCCTCACGTTGCCTCTTCTCTATGTAATATCGGGTTTGGGTCTCGAATATGGCCAAAGGATTACTATAATTTGCACATGGATATATTTTCAGTATTCTTTTCTCTTCTTTTTCTTCTGAATCTAAGTCAGCTGAGCTGCTTGCATTATTTTACAGCTCACAAAAGAGAAGGATAGCAAGAGTTGATCTCAAAAGATGATGAGAAAGCTTTAGCATGTGCAAGTGGAATTATTTTATCCATGGTGACTTGTGAGATTCCCTAGAGTCATCCAGAAACATGCACCATACATACACTTATGGAAGGAATAAAGAGGGAGGAAAGATTTCCAGCTTCCTTTTGACTGACGTGGAAAACACAGTATGGGATGATTCAACCACTCTTAGGAATCTCTTCCAACTTTGTTGTTTGATTCCAACGGAAACAAAGTAGGAACCATGGAATCTTGAATGTGACATAGAATCTGGTGGCGAATTTCAGAAATCTGGAAAGTATTTAGTGTTGTACATATATTCCACAGTGCATGTTTATCAAATACCATATGCATTAGTTATAACGTCATAGCTTTCTGCTTTCTAAAGTGGCTTCTAAATATTCTAGTAAGAACTAAAATCACATGGCCAGAAAACAAAATCATTTTTCTAGATTTAAAGCAAGTTTCAGAAAACTATAGCTTGTGACTTTTGTTATTGGCACAGGGCTATGTGTGCACAGGGTATGTACACATTACCCACCTTGTTCTTACACTACAGTGGCAAACTCAGCACTTGGGACAGAGCAAGTGTGTTTTTTGGTGTTTTTGGTTTTTTTGTTTTGTTTTGTCCCAAAGACAAAAGCATCCATTCTATGGCTTTTTAGGAAATTTGGCCTTTTAAAAGTCTCCTCAAGAGACTGGAGGCCCCAGGGAGTTTAGAGGTCTCATGGGGTGGGAGGTGGAGGGTGGGAGCATTCTAGTGGAGATGGGAGTGGGGAGGAATTATGGGATGTGGAACAGTTGGAGGGTGGACTGGAAGGGGAATAAAATCTGGAGTGTAAAAAAAAGATTAAATAAAAAAGGAATATTAAAAAAATACATAATACATATGAAAAAATTCTTTGTGCTCCAATTTCTTTAATCCTTAAAAAGGGGGTAAGATCAATGATCATCCCATCTCTGCTGACAATCTGAGATTGTGGATTTTCTTTTGAAACCTCCAAGTTCAAACTGGGGCAAAGAAACGAAAAACAAAGATGACCGAAATTGAAATTGAAATGTATTTTCCCTGGCTGAAAATATCTCATCTGACAGGGGTGGCAGCTTTTATTGTTAGAATAATAATAATAACAATAATAATAATTACTATTATTATTATTATTGTTATTATTATTCCCGGGGGCTGATTGCACATTACGCAAAGAAATCTCAATCCTTAGGCAGGGGAACAGAGATGCTGTAGCAGCTGAGGTTGCTCTCTGTTCACCTGTCTGCTCTGAGGAATTCTCAATCATCCTTCCAGTCACAGAAAATCAGATGCAAACAACAAGATGACTGCCAGCGTCTGGCAGGAGGTGTTAAATGGGAACCATGCTTTTCTGTAGGTGTTTCATCTAAAAGAAACCTCTTGTGGCAGCGAGCAGAACTTTAAATGAGGTGACTTTTAAATGTGTACCCCATCTTTCTAAATTGCCAACCATTATGAGTCCACACTCAATATTCAGAGGCATTTAAAATATTATATATATTACTATATAGTAATACATAATTTATAGCAGATTTTATAGTATAATATAGTAAAATATAAAATATAGTAATTTATACATAATATGTATATATACTTTCAATTATATATATATATATATATATATATATGTATACAGAGAGAGAGAGTAATTGATGGACATCAGATGAGCTCTATGCTAGGTAACTGATTTTTGATGGGCAAATTTGGTCTTTCAACATGCAAGTCAAACATAGTTTCAAGACTTTTAAAATGACTGTGGGGGATAAAGGCACAATTCCTCTAAGCCTGACAATCTGAGCTTGAGCTCTGAAACCCACATGATGGAAGAAGAGAAGGAATTCCAACTGTCCTCTCATCTCTACATTTGAGTCATGGTGCATGTGTACACACACACACACACACACACACACACGCACAGACACACATAGACACACACACACTCACAATTGTAAGTTGGTTCTCTCTCTCTCTCCTATGTGGATTTCAGGTATCAAACTCAGAGCACTAGGTTTGGTTTGCCTTGGTTTAGTATGCATTTAACTGATAAGCTATCTTACTAGCCAACTATATCTTTTTGCCTCTTTGGTTGTGAGCCTTAGCCTTTAATAGCTGATTCATCTCCCCAAACCTACTATGTCTTCCCAGTGAATGGTTCCTTTCATCAATATAAAGTGCCTTTCGATATCTCCTCTGATTAATTTTTGTTTGAAGTCTCCTTTCTCAGGTATCAGGATGGGTACACCTGCTTCCTTTCAAGCTCCATTTACATGGTGTGCTTTTCTTTTCTATCCTTTCCCCACTAGAGCTGGGTTTCTCTTGGCCAATAAGGTGTGTTTCTTATGTGCAACAAACAGATGAGATCTGTCTCTTAGTCTGATATGCTAGTCTCTGTCTTTTAATCAGAGAGTCGAGGCCATTAACATTCAAAGTCATTGTTGGAAGTTATGTATTAATTCCTATCATTTAGCTTTTAAAATATTTAGTAACTTCTTTTTTTTATTTTCTAAGTTTTTTTATTTACATTCCAAATCATTTCCCCTTTCCCGTTTCCTCCCTCCCAAAAGTCCCATAAGCCCCCTTCCCTCCCTCTTTTACCCATTCAACCCCCTCTCTCTTCTCTGTCCTGGTATTCTCCTACATCCAGTCTTTCCAGGACCAGGGGTCTTTCCTTCCATCTTCTTGGAAATCAATTTATATGTGAATTGTGTCTTGGGTATTCCGAGTTTCTGGGTTAATATCCCCTTATCAGTGACTGCACACCATGTGTGTTCTTTTGTGATTGGGTTACCTCACTAAGGATGATATTTTCAAGTTCTGACCATTTGCCTAGGAATTTCATGAGTTCATTGTTTTTAATTGCAGAGTAGTATTCCATTGTGTAAATATACCACATATTCTGAATCCATTCCTCCGTTAAGGGACCTCTGGGTTCTTTCCAGCTTCTGGCTATTATAAATAAGGCTGCTATGAACATAGTAGAGCATGTGTCCTTATTGCATGCAGGGGAAGCCTCTGGGTATATGCCCAGGAGTGGTATAGCCGGATCCTCCAGGAGTGTCATGCCCAGTTTTCTGAGGAACCGCCAGACTGCTTTCCAGAGTGGTTGTACCAGCCTGCAATTCCACCAGCAGTAGAGGAGTGTTCCTCTTTCTCCACATCCTCGCCAACACCTGCTGTCTCCTGTGTTTTTGATCTTAGCCATTCTGACTGGTGTGAGATGGAATCTCAGGGTTGTTTTGATTTGCATTTCCCTAATGACTAAGGATGATGAACATCTCTTTAGGTGCTTCTCAGCCATTAGATATTCTTCAGGTGACAACTCTTTGTTTAGCTCTGTACCCCATTTTTTAATAGGGTTACTTAGTTCTCTGGAGTCTAACTTCTTGAGTTCTTTGTATATATTGGATATTAGCCCTCTGTGGGATGTAGGGTTGGTAAAGATCATTTCCCAGTTAGTTGGTTGCCGCTTTGTCTTTTTGACAGTGTCTTTTGCCTTACAGAAACTTTGTAACTTTATGAGGTCCCATTTGTCAATTCTTGATCTTAGAACATAAGCTATTGGAGTTCTGTTCAGGAAATTCTCCCCTGTGCCCATATGTTCATGGTTCTTCCCTAGTTTCCTTTCTATTAGTTTCAGTGTGTCTGGTTTTATGTGGAGGTCTTGATCCACTTGGAATTGAGCTTAGTGCAAGGAAATAAGAATGGGTCAATTTGCATTCTTCTGCATGTTGACCTCCAGTTGAACCAGCACCATTTGTTGAAAAGGCTATCTTTTTTCCACTGGATGGTTTTAGCTCCTTTGTCAAAGATCAAGTGACCATAGGAGTGTGGATTCATTTCTGGGTCTTCAATTCTGTTCCATTGATCTACATGCGTGTCACTGTACCAATACCATGCGGTTTTTAACACTATTGCTCTGTAGTACAGCTTGAGGTCCGGGATATTGATTCCCCCAGAAGTTCTTTTACTCTTGAGAGTAGTTTTAGCTATCCTGGGTTTTCTGTATCCCAGATAAATTTTTGAATTGCTCTTTCTAACTCTATGAAGAATTGAGTTGGGATTTTGATGGGGATTGCATTGAATCTGTATATTGCTTTTGGCAAGATGGTCATTTTTACTATATTAATCCTGCCAATCCATGGGCATGGCAGATTTTTCCATCTTCTTAGGCCAATCTCTCTTATGAATATCGATGCAAAAATACTCAATAAAATTCTTGGCAACCGAATCCAAGAACACATCAAAATGATCATTCACCATGATCAAGTAGGCTTCATCCCAGGGATGCAGGGATGGTTCAATATAAGGAAGTCCATCAATGTAATCCACTACATAAACAATCTCAAAGGAAAAAAAAACCACATGGTCATTTCATTAGATGCTGAGAAAGCATTTGACAAAATTCAGCATCCTTTCATGTTAAAGGTCTTGGAAAGATCAGGAATTCGAGGCCCATATCCAAACATAGTAAAAGCAATTTACAGCAAACCAGTAGCCAACATCAATGGAGAGATTGATGGAGAGAAACTTGAAGCAATCCCACTAAAATCAGGGACTAGACAAGGCTGCCCTCTCTCTCCATATCTTTTCAATATAGTACTTGAAGTTCTAGCTAGAGCAATTAGACAACAAAAGGAGGTCAAAGGGATACAAATTGGAAAGGAAGAAGTCAAACTATCACTATTTGCAGACGATATGATAGTATACTTAAGCGAACCAAAGACCTCCACCAGAGAACTCCTACAGCTGATAAGCAACTTCAGCAAAATGGCTTAAAATCAACTCAAGCAAGTCAGTAGCCTTCCTATACTCAAAGGATAAGCAGGCTGAGAAAGAGGTAAGAGAAATGGTACCCTTCACGATAGCCACAAACAATATAAAGTATCTTGGTGTGACTCTAACCAAACAAGTGAAAGATCTGTATGACAAGAACTTCAAGTCTCTGAAGAAAGAAATTGAAGAAGACCTCAGAAGATTTAATAACTTCTTAATCTTCTGTTGTCAAGTGTCTTAGTTTGTTTTTCTTGTGTTCTGGTACATATGCTTATCTGTTTCTTCAATATCTGATTCTCTTAAGGCAGCTAAAGGAATGAATAATTAATGGCCACTGTATTCTTTTGAGACAGGGTCTTTATGTTAGCCAGAAAGCTCCAGCTATTGTTCTATTTCTGTCCATATAGAGTACAAAGAGTAAATAGACACATGTGCAACTATGCCCTGCTTTTTATGTGAGCATCAGGATCTGAACTCAGATCCTCATGTTTGTACAGCAAGCATTCTTACCTGTATCTTCAACCTCTTATTAAGAGTTTCAGTTTAAAATTTTTGATTTGAATATTTCTTCAGTATTTCTCCCTCTTTACTGAATTTACCTTTCACATCCTGTGAGTTCATTCAAGAACTGATTCATGTTTCCGCTGGTTATTTTCAATATTCTTATGCTTTCAATATTCTAAATGCTTTATCTGGAATTTCATCTAAAATTCTCCACCTATTTTTATGCAGTGGATCATTTTTAGGGGAGTCTTACCTCCTTTGGCTGTTTTAAATGTTTCTTGTATATATACATAGGGACTACATAGGGAATTTATAATTGGATCATTGGTTAGACTTTTTTTTATTTATTGTATTCTTTTGGCAGAAGTATTTACAGTGTTCCAGTGAGACTAGTTTATGCTAGGGAAAGTTGTATTTTCTTCCCATTGGTGTAGTTAGGTGAGACTCCCTCCTTCTATGGATCAAATCAAACATCTACTTCATGGGCCACTCAGTGTAGTTCTGACTCAAAGGTTCTCCTTTCTAGCCAGAGGGATTTTACAGGTCTGACCTCAGAATATAGTTCCCTGAGACCCACCCTCATTTCCCAGGGTGGGCTATGCAGAGAAAACCCTTTGTTCTAGAGTAGCTTAGCCATTTCCTCGGCAGGGTTTTCAGTTGACTTTTCTTTTCTTTCTTTCTTTTTTATTGGATATTTTATTTATTTACATTTCAAATATCGCCCCTTCCCTGTTTTGGTTTTCTCCTCTGCAGCCCTTCATCCCATCCTCCCTCCCCTTTGCCTCTATGTGGGTGCTCCTCCCCCTACTCACCCACTCCCACCTCATCACTCTAGCTAGCATCTGCCTACACTGGGGCATCAAGCCTCCACAGGACCAAGGACCTCCCCTCCCACCGATGCCAAATAAGTTGACTTCTTGAGGATTCCAGTTGAAGGCCAAGGAGGGGGAGGGCCTTTCCATGGCATCCTTATGGTATGTGGCTCTCAAGATTCCTTGCTTTCTGGACTGAGATTGTGTCCAGTGATGAATTCATCATTAACTATGCGTTTGAGTTCCGCCCTCCCTTTCTGGTCTTTGCTACATGACATTTGTCCCTTGCATGGCTACCCCTACCCCCACATTTTTGCTAGATTATATAATGCTCAGATATAGTCTATATATTCTAAAGCCTTCTCTTTGACTTCAGCTCTGGTCTCAGGCAGCAGCAGTGGCGCTCGGTATTGGACCTAAGCACAGCCACTTTGTGCCGAGCCTGTAGACTCTCTCTTGTTCTACTTTCTTTGTCTGTGCATGTATTTTAATTTTTTTTCTGAATGTTTAGTTCCTTTCTTCAGTCTCCTACCTCAGGGGATGAGTTCTCTCCCACCGTCTTCATGTTATTCCTTAGAGCTTCTAACTGCCTGTGTATGGATATGCATGGATATTGACTGCCATCCTCTCCCTTTGTAAGATGTCACTTTCATCTATTTAGATAAAACATTGTCCTCTGCTTAGCATTCAATATAATACTATGCTGTAACTTATTTAGAAGACACAAATAATTTTATAAATAGTCCCATAGGTCAGAGATTGTCAACAGGGTGTCACCATTCCTAGAGAAATATTTTGGAAATTAATGAGGGCTCTTGAGAGTGGTATAATGAAAAGGTATAATTAGCTTCAACAAAGGTGGGTGGTGGTGGCATAGATGCTATGTGCTCTCTAGTACATTAGACAGTTCCAAATAATGATAAATGATCCCATGTCCCAGTAGACATTCAAGTGAGTAAGAAAATGTTTTATTTGTCTGAAGTCATAGGCTCCACTTCACATGTGAACACAAAGTATCCTTTTACATAGTTTTACTAGCTGTCTTCCTTTAACAGTACAAACAGTCCAGGAATAAGGATAAGGTGTGTTCTTCATTATTTTGGACAATCACCTCTGACACTGAGGTCATGATTCTGAAACCTCCCATACAACGCCATGGCATTATTTGTACACGTTTCAATCCCAGCATCCAATTACTTCACTTTATATTCAAGTGCATCATGCCCAACTGTATATATGTTAAAACATACACTATTTTATTATAAGTCAGGTATGTAGTCACTTTCCTATGGAGTGGCAACTGTAATTAAAATGTTACATTCATCACAGTAGTTTTCTTTTTTCTTTCTTTCTTTTTTTTTTTTAATTTTATGCTTGTAGTTTAACAGCCACCAGTTTCTTTGTTGAGTAAGGACTAGTAGAGGAAGTATTTTAGGGCTCATGAGACAAATGGTTTCTCTTACAGCTTTTTCAGACGTGTATTTTTCCAAGAAAGGAACTGGTGGGTAATACGTAAGCAAATGAACATAGTAAGATGCCAAAATGTTTTGTGAACATTGAAGGTTAATTTTTTTTATAATTTTCACATGTAATTGCTATTGTTTATTTTTTTCAAGTACTTAAAAATTAAAGACCATTCTTGGCTCTTGAGACTTACACAGATAGGCAGTGAGACATGTCTTCCTAATAAGAGCTAGTTTCCTAATCACTGTTCTACAGAATATTGTATCCAAGCTTTTACACACTGAAGTGGTATTGTGTTAAACTGTATTTCTTTAATTTCTTGATTATGCTATAGCTAATTGAACTTATGTGCAAATACTATAATAAAAAGTTGGCAGGGCTATATAGGTTGGGGCCCACATGAGTACCTCAGTCAACCCTTCTCAGAATCAGACATTTCTTCTCACAGTAGATGGAAATTAAAAGAGACAAACACAATTGGATGATGTGCAGAGAGCAGGAGACTTTGGAGTACTCAGTCCCAAATGTGATGTCTTTGAAAAATTCCTTCCATCAAAGCTCAAGGATCCATGAGGAAGAGGAGCTACAAAGAGTGTAAGAATCAGAAGTTAGAGGTAGCTCCAAGGAAACAGTGCCTTCTGGATATAGAAGAATTGATGCAAATATGAATTATCAGAAATGGTTGCAGCAGGTTTAAGCCAGGTGAGGTTCCAGGCCTTGAAACAGGGAAGTGGACACAGGGCTAATTAAGTAGCTATCTGCAATTGATATCTACCGGCAAAGAGAAAAATCAGTTGTGTCAAATGGAGTGCCATGGGACATATCAACCACACACTATGGTTGGTCCTATGCTCAGTAATTGGCCAACACAAAATTAACATGTTTTTGTTTTATATGGAGTGCTTTAATTATCGTTATTTTTGTTTGTTTGTTTGTTTGTTTGTTTGTGCATCTGTCCTGTTGTATCCACAGTCACTGTTTCCTTGGAGTAATCTATAATTTCTAGTTCTAACAATTTTTTCAGCTCCTCTTCCTCATAGATCCTTGACCCTTCCAGGGAGGGATTTGATAAAGACATCTCATTAAGGATTGAGAGCTCCCAAGTCTCTCACTCTGTACATTATCCAGTTATGTGTCTCTGTGGTTTGGTTTTGTTCTGTTTTGTTTTGATTTATCTTAATTATTTTGCTTTTGTTTTCACTTCTTTTTTTTTAAAGAGAAAGATAAAGAACATAAAGTTGGTAGAGAGGGTGAAGGATATGGAAGGAGTTGGGAAAGGGACAAATGTAGGATCAAAATATATCATCTAAGACAATTCTTATTGTTTAAAAAAAAAAAAACCTTTATTGCAGCTAAAGGCTGGAGAGATGACTTGGTGGAACTCATATACTTTTTCCAGAGTATATGAGTTCAGTTTCCAGCACATACATTGGTAGCTCACAGCCTCCTGTAATTCCAGCTCTGACACCCTCTTTTGGCCCCCATGGTCCAACACATAGGTGTCATGGATTGATACAGAGAAACATAAATTAAAAACAAATTTATAAATTAGTTTGGGAAAATATATTAAGACACAAGGTGTTGAGTCTTCTCCACGATCTTTACTTAAATTATGAAAGACATCTAAGACAATCCCTAACAACTGGCACTCAGAGTAAAGAAAAAAGGCTATGGTTTGTTTGTTTGTTTTTCATCAGTCCTGATAAAATAAAGATGTGTGAGTTTTGACAAGACTGAGAAACTCCTGTCTGAGATAAGGAAAACCTATGAATTATCTCTGATGCAAATCAGGTAGATGAAGCTCAGGATCACTGCTTTCAAGCTTATGGAAATGCACATCTTTTCCTGGCTTGCTACAGGACCAGCAGAAGCCAAATCAAATTTCATTTAATAAAATATCAAGATTTCGTTTTGATCTGTTTTGATAGGTTGCATTACCTGTGAATTACACTTAATCTGCACCCAGCTAAGTGTTACAAAGTGTTTCCAAAAAAAAAAAAAGAAAGCCATCATCAGGCTTGACTGTATCATGTGTCATCTATATTCTGTATTCATGTCCTGAGTTACTAAGCCTTTGGAATCTCCTCTTGCTTCTGTGGTCAGTCATGTCCTTGAGGGAGAGGAGGAAGTGTTGTCTATCATGTAGTGCTCAGAGAGGGGGATGGTAAATACATCAAAATGCTTTCTGAATTTTAACCCATTTTTCTCTAGCATAGAGGTATGTTTTTTGTCAGTCCACTTCATGGTTTCTGGATCTGTTTTCTGGAGCTGGTCATGCCTTCAGGAACATCAAGTGCAATAGAAACATCTAGACACTGTACCACACAAGAATTCAGAGGCCAGGGAATCTGGTGCCTGTTGCTACTTCCACTCCCTAGATTCCCACTGAACACCTTGGAGTTGATGACTTTCCAGATCTATGAATGGGTTCTTTGTCACTCTTCTGTGTGTTTCTAAAGTCCCCAACCCCACTGTTGGTCTCAGATTGGAATTCTCTCTTATTTGTCTTGTGACATTAACTATTTGTCAGCCAAGGTGCTGCCAGTGGCAGGGTTCTGGTGTCATAGGCAGGTGAAAACATTACAAGTGCATCAGGAACCCAGAAGGATTCAACAAGTCCCTTGTCTACACAAAGCCTTATTTTCAAGTCAACGCCAAGTGCCCATTCTTTCTAACACAAAATGATGCTTCTCAGAGCTGGGTTTTTTAAAAGGGAGGATGAATGAAACTAAGACAATAACTAATGTCTGGCTTAGTCAAGCAAATTACCAGTTTGGTTGCATCTGCTGAGTTATCGTCAGTAAACTGAGATCTAGAATATAAATACAGTTTAATAAAATTAATATTTAATAAATATGGTTTGATAAATATGGTTAAAAAATACCCAAATAACTTTTAAAAACCACAGCAAGAAATGTACATGCTAGTGGTATATTTGAAGAAAAAAATAAAAGGAAGTTCTTAAGGATTGTGGCCTTGAAGTAGGAAAAGGTGATATCTTGGATATTTACTGTTTTCCCTTAACAGCCCAAACATGACTCCTGTGCTCCATCTTAACCTACTTTCTTGTTTCTCCTTTAGCTCAACAGAATTCACCAAAAATCCATGAAGGCTGGTGGGCTTACAAGGAGGTGGTCCAGGGAAGCTTTGTTCCAGGTAAATCCACATTTATTTTTATCTATTCTTAAAAAGAATTTTATTCCTTAAACATTTTTAAGGAGATAGAAACACTCAAAACCCCATTCATCTGTCTATCACACAGTACCCCATTCCTGTGTATTAATAAAGTAATAGCAAACAAACAAATAAAAGCCTAGAATTTGGATAAACACTAATGTTATTTCTACAATGTCACGTTTGCTACATGGTCTGAAATGTATGGTGAAAGTCAATGTAATATAAATTAAACATGGATATCTATTACATTAAGAGAGGTCTTGTTATATGAGCAGCAACTTAAACAGAATACATTATTCTTCTATGTAAACTGGCAATGCTAGGGTTCTTCCATCAATAGAAGCCTCTTCCAGAAAGGAGGATAGAAGACTGAGAGCAGAAGCTGTTTGCCCACACTTGATTGAGGACTGTTCTCCACATTAATGATACAGGAAGTCTGAACAGACTGACCAAGACCATGAAGCTTGGTGGAATGCATGCTGTTACTGATGTCATTGTGATAGCATGTGTGCTCGAGACTCAGCATACCAAGCCAAGCATCATCTAAAAATAAAAGGGAATGACTGGACACTGTCAGCAAGCAGGCATTGGACTGAGAAGCAAAGACAGGCTACGGTCAGAAACACTGTGACTTTAGTTGAGAAGGATAGCAGAGGACCCTGTCTCTCCCACTTCCCTTACTCATAATTGTCCTATTCTTGACATGAAAGCCAGAATTAATAACCTGTATTAACCGTAAAAATCATAGGTCATCCTGCAAGACATCAGAAGGGACAGAAGCATAGGAAAGAGCAAGAGTTTAAAGGGGAAGGCCTGGAAGGATGGCCTATCCCACAGTATTTTTAACTTACTAGATGTGAAAGAAACAGAAAAGAAGCCCTCAAGAGTGTTGGTGTATGGCCCTCACTGATCCTGATGCTCAGAACAAAAGATCAAAAGAACCAGCTGAGGGTTCTGAATTTGGTGACAGGCCAAATGTGCTGAGTCCTAGGTCAGCCGGTTTCCTCTTGACTGCTTTGCCTTTCTACGTTTCTATTTCTTCTGTAGAGTTTTTCATATAAACTGTGTAATGAGAAGGAACTTGTAAAATTCCTTTAAGTATATCTGTTTTCATTTCTGTCATGAGGCAACAATAAATATTGCTGGAGTGTTTTCTTTTTTTTTTTTAATGGCATGTTTTTTCTTTTTTTTTTTTTTAAATTTTCTATATTTTTTTTATTTACATTCCCAATGATTTCCCCTTTCCCAGTTCCTTCCTCCTGGAAAGTCCCATAAGCCCTCTTCCCTCCTCCTGTTCCCCATTCAACCCTCTCTCGCTTCTCTGTCCTGGCATTCCCCTACATCCAGTCTTTCCAGGACCAGGGGTCTCTCCTTCCATCTTCTTGGAAATCTATTGATATATGAATTGTGTCTTGGGTATTCCGAGCTTCTGGGTTAATATCCCCTTATCAGTGACTGCATACCATGTGTGTTCTTTTGTGATTGGGTTACCTCACTAAGGATGATATTTTCAAGTTCTGACCATTTGCCTAAGAATTTTGTGAATTCATTGTTTTTAATTGCAGAGTAGTATTCCATTGTGTAAATATACCACATCTTCTGAATCCATTCCTCCATTGAGGGACATCTGGGTTCTTTCCAGCTTCTGGCTATTATAAATAAGGCTGCTATGAACATAGTAGAGCATGTGTCCTTATTGCATGCAGGGGAAGCCTCTGGGTATATGCCCAGGAGTGGTATAACAGGATCCTCCGGGAGTGTCATGCCCAGTTTTCTGAGGAATCACCAAACTGCAATCTCAAAGAAAAAAACCACATGGTCATTTCTTTAGATGCTGAAAAAGCATTTGACAAAATTCAGCAGTTTTTCATGCTAAAAGTCTTGGAAAGATCAGGAATCTGGCCCATATCTAAACACAGTAAAAGCAATTTACAGCAAACCGGTAGCCAACATCAATCTAAATGGAAAGGAACTTGAAGCAATCCCACTAAAATCAGGGACTAGACAAGGCTGCCCTCTCTCTCCATATCTTTTCAATTTAGTACTTGAAGTTCTAGCTAGAGCAGTTAGACAACAAAAGAAGGTCAAAGGGATACAAATTGGAAAGGAAGAAGTCAAACTATCACTATTTGCAGACAACATGATAGTATACTTATGTGACCCAAAGAACTCCACCAGAGAACTCCTACAGCTGATAAATAACTTCAGCAAAGTGGCGGGATATAAAATCAACTCAAGCAAATCAGTAGCCTTCTTATACTCAAAGGATAAGCAGCTGAGAAAGAAATAAGAGAAATGATACCCTTCACTTCACGATAGCCACAAACAATATAAATTATCTTGGAGTGTTTTCATTGGGGGAATATATACAGAGACAGAGATAGAGAGATAGATAGAGAGAGAGAGAGACAGACAGACAGACAGACATAGAGATAGATATCCTTCTTATACACGTTCAAAGCCCTAGTCAGACTTGTATGATGCTGCTAAGGCAACCCTAGAAAGAATTCTTATCCTTATTTTCTGCTGTCTGAAGAGTTCTACTTTTCTTCATTTCCAGCCTGGTTTGCATACATGTTGTAGCTACAGAACTTGTGATGGGAAAAAAAAAACACATGAAGACCACAGCAGTGGCAAAAGAATGGTTCATTTGGTGCCAGAATGCCCTACTTTGGCCATCTTTTGGTGGCATCTATGCAACACTTCCAAGATGCAGAGCACCTTGCTTGGGACTATTGAAGAGGAACTGCTATATAGCTCTTATCAAACTAAATTCACCATTTAAAGGACAAGCCAGACCATGGCTCTGGAGAACCAGTGAAGTCACAGGGCTGATAACCGTGATTCTGCCTCTGTGATGTTTATCAGAATTTCTTGTTAACCAGCTCAATGCATGCTGTCTACTAGCCCCCTCCTCAGCAGGCCCTGTTTGACTCTTCACCCTCCACACAGCTAATATCGACCTTAGTGGTTTCCTTCTGTTTTTTTGCCAACAACATTCTAATGGCTAATTTATGCAATGGCTAGTGTATGTTACCATACATTTGGTCAGAGGTGCCCTGGTGTTGCTGTTGAAGTTATTTCTAGGTGAGGACAACTTTTAAAATCAATCTCTAAAAATTGTATATTCCTATTCCCTCCCTCCCTTCCTCCTTCCCTTCCTCCCTCCCTCCCTTCCTCCCTCCCTCCCTTCCTCCTTCCCTTCCTCCCTCCCTCCCTTCCTCCCTCCCTCCCTCTCTTCTTCCCTCTCTCCCTCCCTCCCTCCCTTCCTCCCTCCCTCCCTTCCTCCTTCCCTCCCTCCCTTCCTCCCTCCCTTCCTCTCTTTCACTACCACATCCTTCTTCCCCTATTCTATTAGTTCTATTTCTCTGAACAACTGACCAACATACACGCACACACACACACACACACACACGCTAGAGCACTAAAGCCATAAGACACACTAAAGACAGTAGAATAGAAATCTTGGAAGGTCTCATTTATTATTTAAACCATTATTATTATACTCTATACAATGTGTGTGTGTGTGTTTGTGTGTGTGTGTGTGTGTGTGTGTGTGTGTGAGAGAGAGAGAGAGAGAGAGAATATGTGGACACATGCACACTATATGATACATATGTAGAGAACAAAGAACAAATTTTGATTTCCCCTTTCCACCATCTTGCCTAGGGATTGAACTTAAACTTGTGTTTTAAATGTTTTTATATGCTGAGTCATCTCACTTGGCCCCAAACCCTTGTCTTTTATGGATCACCTTAGGTTTACTTAACAATGGAACTGCCTCACTATTCAGTTTGTTCAGTGAGATTATAAACTTCTGACTCCTAGAGGCACTTTGAGTTGGGTTCTCTGTTACTTCCTGTTCAAATTAGTTTTATAGATTCAAGTGTTCAAGGAAGCTGGTGCCTTGGCAATGCTCTGCAGTACTCAACGGGGAGAAGGATGAGAATATGAAGTAAGTCTGACAGTTCAAAGAAGAGTGAAATCTACCTTGTCCTTTGAGAGTGGTGGATTCTGCCTTCCTAAAAATCAGGACCTAAGTAGAACTAGTGAAGAGACCAGAATGCTTGGGTGACACAAGCCACAGCAAGGTAGTTTTGTTTGCCACACAGGACTTTAGACACTACTTTCTGAAAGGGGAAGAATGATAATAGATGTCTAAGCTTTGGCAGACCAATCGAATGGGTGTAAAAGTAGCTTTGATTCTCTTGATGTAACTGTTATTTCGGAGACTTACTGCTTCTGTCTGCTAACTTAGGCCTAGTCCTGGAATCTTCTAGGCCTAGAATGTTTTCAGCCTCTGAGACTTGCTGCTGAATAAGCTCACCCCTCCTAGTTCTGTCCGATCTCGAGCTGGCTGATTCAACTCAGCTGTTCTGGCTCAAACTCTTCTCCAAGCTAACTGATTCAATCTGGCTTCTCTTTCTCTGCCTCTCATGAATTGCACTGCTTGACATCAAGCTAACTCTGCAATCTGTTCTAATCTTCTGGCTCCTTCTCATTCTCTAGCTCATTTGCCTTCGCTTGTGTCTAGCTCGTTCTTACTTCAACCTGTTTCTGTAAAACTATCCCAGTAAATCCTGCCTCTTTCACCTTACTCTCTCCTTTGCCTGCACTGATCTCTTAAGTAAACTTCCCTTTTCTCTCCCTTCTTATTGAGAGTTGGGCACATCCTATTCTGTCAAATCTTGCTCTGATTAGTCACTTTGTCTGCTACTCAATTAGACATCACTTTCAAACATGGGTGCTTCCATCTACAAACTAAATTTACCTTCATTGTTTTGGATTAAAGGTGTGTCCTAGGGGCTTGTTTGTATTCTAGCCAGAAGGATTAAAGGTGTGTGCTAAGAGCTGAGCCACACCACAGCTAGAAACAGGGTTTTTCCAGTAAATATTTCTTGGGATTCACAATTCGATAAAATTTCCTGCCTTGAAGGAGTGTTTTGGAAAACTAGCTATGGTTAGAAATTAACTGCATTCAATTGAAGATAAGAGAGAAAAACATGTTTGTTTTAACTGTTCAGATAACAGAGTTCTAAAACAAAATCTATGGGCCCCTGCACCACCCATGACAAAATGCTGATGGGCTCAAGCTATTAGCAATTAAAGGTCATTAGGGGAAGGGAGATGCCATTTTCTTCAGTGGTGTAGCCACAGGCAAGTTACATAGACTCCACTCAGTAACAAGCCACCTGCCCTCAGCCACACACAAAAGGAAGACATAAAAGTAGGAAAGGGACTTATAAAAGTCTCTCCTATGAGAGGGGGAGGGGATGAGGGGAGGAATGGGGGAATGAAAGTGATTAAAATCCAATTGCATAAATGTATGAAACTTCAATAACAAAAACAAAATAAATGAAATATATGTTAACATACACATACACACACAAAACAAACACTATGAAATTAACTGTTCTGTTGGAGAATTAACAGAGAGTTTGTTTAGTATCATTTAAATTATATTTATTAAATAATAAAATGTGTGTTATAAATATATCACATGTATATAACACATTTTTAATTTAGTGTAAATACACACATGTCTTTAACATACTTCTGGAATATGTGCCAAACACTGCCTATTCACATTCTACTTATGTTACAAAGATGAGAATCTTCACTTTGGAGGAAACACTATACTATGAACTATTATTGCATAGTTAATAATAAAGAGATGATGAAACTTCTGAGGCTTGGAATGAAGTAGGAGAGTCACTTGCTAAAAGTAATACATAGTCACTGGGCTCCCAAGTATTTGCTTTATGTGTTAATGTTTACATGGAAGTCTCCTTCTATTCATCCTAAAACAAAAGAATCTAGGCTTGCTTTCCTTCTGAAGCCATTAATGACAACCCATGGATTACATATTTTTCCAATTTTATAAAGCTCTGGAGGAGATGAAAACTCGTCTTAGAGTCTGATACCTCTGAAGGCTCACTCCATATCCCTAGACCTGGGCCCCTCAGCACATTGATCCAGAATGTTTTCCCTAGATCTGCTTTCTACAAAGTTATATTTGGCGCTAGTATATGGTCCTAAAGAGCTTAGCTTAATATCAATCATTGGAAGCAGTGGGAGAAAAACAGATAAATAGTATCTTATACTACTTCCAGGACTCCTCTCAAAAGTGTTTGGAATTTTCCAAGTCTGAGAAGGCAAAGAGAATATCCCTGAGGAGGTACTGCTGTGAGGATCAGTAGCATGCTACAGTGGAGTAAGAAAAATGGTATTTCAAAAAAAAGAAGCAAGACAGCCAAAGACTTTAAAGTCTGAAAATGTATGTGGGTCCCTGGAGGAAGAAGAGATCTGGGCATTAAGACTACAGAGCAGCCCGGTCTGATTATGAAGTGATGTACCAATTGATACTCTGGAACCCTAAAGGGCCTTAAAGAACCAAGTATTTCAGACTTCAAGTGGAAAGATGTTGTGTGGGCTAAGATAGGAACAGTGAAGATTATTAGAATAACCCAGCTTTTATGGATGGGGTCCTCCTCCCCTCTCCTCACCTGCACCACCAGGATATAGCACAGGCCTTCCCTATAACAGACACTTGACTTCACTAAGTTGACTTGTGTTCAAACTGTAAAAGTTCCTTTTATTTTCTCAAATGAAGAGAGAAGACAAGAGCCATACCCAAGCTGTGTGAATACATGGCTTGGGCTGAGCCCAGAGTGTTTCCTTCTCTGTTCTAACTATCCCTAGGCCTAGGCCTGGAAGCTTTTAGCCTCCATACAATCTAATCTTCCAAGTGGACTGATTCAATCCAGCTTCTCTTGGCTTCTGACTGAATTGCTCTGTCTGGCCTCATAAACACTTTGGAAATATGTTTCAAATCTTCTGGCTTCTTCTCATTCTCTGGTTCATTCTGTCTTCACTTGTGTATATCTAGCATGTGCTATCTGTTACCTGTCTCTATAAAATTGTCCTGGTAAAACTGTCACACACACACACACACATACACCTCCCCCCCATCCTCTCCACTCCCAGCCCTCACTGCACATACCTTTTTTTCTCTCTGCCTGCTCTTAAGTAGCTTCTCCTCCTCTTTGTTCTCCTATGAGTTGGGTGTATCCTATCTCTGACCCATTCTGGTAAATCTTTCTCTGATTTGTCACTTTGTCCCTCAATTAGACATCACTTTTAAGTAGCTTCCTTCTACAAACTAACTGTACCTTCATTGTTAGGGGTTAAAGCATATAAAGAGGGCCTTTTTTTTATTAGATATATTTTTTATTTACATTTCAAATGATTTCCCCTTTCCTGGTCCCCCCCCCCAAAACTCCCATAAGCCATCTCCCCCCCTCCACCATCCCCCCCCCTTCCCTAATCACCACTCTCCTGCTTCCCTGTCCTAGTATTCCCCTACTCTGCGGCATCGAATCTTTCCAGGACCAAGGGCCTCTCCTCCCTTTGATGTCCAACAAGGCCATCATCTGCTGCCTATGCATCTGGAGCCGTGGGTAACTCCATGTGTACTATCTGGTTGATGGTTTTGTCCCTGGGAGCTCTGGGAGTACTGGGTGACTCATATTGTTGTTCCTCCTATGGTGCTGCAAACCCCTTCAGGTCCTTGGGTCCTTTCTCTAGCTCCCTCACTGGAGGCTCTGCTAGTGCATGACAAATACAGAAGAGGACACTCTCAGCCAGCCACTGAACTGAGCAGAGGGGGGCATTTCTGTATTCCAGCCAGATCATGCTGTACTCCAGGGTGTGTCTATATCTTTGGATGTGATCCCTTGCCAAAGCAGTCATGTTCCTGGATTAAAATTCCCCTACACAGAACAGACACATAAGAAAAAAAAAGAAAGAAAGAAAGGCTCAACTGTCCAGAAAAATGTTTCTCAGCCTTTGAAGTGATAACTATAATGAATATAATAAATAATAGTAATAATAATTATTATCATTGCAATAAAAATTGTAATAATATATAGCAGTACAAACTCCTGTGCACAATACAAAGAGAAATCACTGTTTTTCTCAATTTTATTATGTGTCTAAGTAGCATATGGGCAGGCATGTGTGTACCATTATGTTGAAATCAACAAACAATTCTGTAGAGTGAGTTCTTGCCTTGCATTTTTATGTGAGTTCTTAGGATCAAAATGGGGTCATCAGGGGAGCCATCTTGCTGGTCCACCACTGTACATTTTAAAGTCTGGTAGAAATTGTCTGGATATCAGGGTATTCCTGCCTGCAAATTCACAGAAAGCTAGGACCAGAGATTAGCAAGGACACTACCAGTCTTATAGATGGACTTAGAGCATCATTCGAGCCACTAAAGAAAGTCTGTGTGATGACAATCATGGGCAAGCTATACATAAGAAACAGGACAAAGCTCGTTGTGGTGAGTGAAAAATGACAGATGTCAGGTACCTTGATAGTGGATGTAGTCAGGCACTGACTTGTGGAAGGGCTTACAGACCATACTTAATGTTTGAATTGAGGTCCTGGGAGTAACTGGAGGACAGAGAAACAATTATGAGCTATTACTTCTCCATGGAGATATAGAAATCACCACAAGATCATGAAACTGAGTCCTTGACCATTGGAATGATTGAAAGAAGAACTTGTTGCTGTTGTTTGTATTCACGATCAGGACTAGAGCCAAGAGATTAAATTAGCTCGCCTGCCATCCTGTGTCACTTTCTCTAAAAATCAACTATAAACGGGTCATCTTGGACAGTAAACTCTTCCAGAACACTATTTTCCAGCATTTCCTTGCTGGGTAGTCTTTAAATCTCAACACTACTTGATGAATATAATTATCTTCAACCACCTGTGGTTGCATATTGAAGTCTAACTGTGCTTTGCAAAGAGTCTGTTCCCTTTGTTTAAAAAAGGCTCAGGCTTGATACTTATGGTACAAATAGCACTTCTTTTCTCAAAACAAACTAGAGGCCAAGATTCTTGCTGATCTAGAATGGCCTCTGGGGTCATTTGTTTCCCATCATTCCTCCTGTAGTAAACAGGATCTACAGTGTTCTATTGCGATGTTAACAGTCTCTACATACTTAATCAATACATATTTACTATCTCGCAGTTTCCGTGGGTCAGAACGTGGGTATGGCTTAGCTGGGTCCTCTATGAGGATTGCTCCATTGATGGCACCAGTCTGACTCATGATTATCTAAAGTGAGACTCATAGAGCCTCTACTTCCTCTCTAGGGATGAGGGCTCAGACTTAGGGGTGTTGCTCCTTCACATGGACTGCTGCTTCAAAGCTAGCAAGAAGGTAGCTCTCTCACTTTGAATCTCTTCCTGGGAACTTGGAGTTCTATGCTGTCTTTCATTGAAGATCAAACCCATTCATGGTAATGCTCCTCTGGATTAACTCACAGTCAACTGATGGAGATTTTATTCATATTGATAGAATTTTTATTTCTACTATGCACGGTAATAGGAAGGGTAAAATCTCATCAGATCAAAAACTCCCATCCATACTAAAGCTCTGTGTCCTATTGAAGCTGAGAGTCCTGGGGCTAGCTTAAAATTTGGCCAAACACAATGGCTCTCATTTCTTTGTGCAGAGGACCACACAATCTGTTTCTAAAATGCCCAGCATAGTTGACTGGGGTGGTGACCATCCATCCTGGAGGACTGCTACAAAGTAGTATCTTCTGAACTGACAGGAATGTTGCACTCATGAACTCTCAATAGCTACAGTTGCCCACATAAGACCTTACCAGTCAGTAATTCAGCATAGATGGGGACTCATAGATTCGTCCCTTAGTCAAGGAGTTATGGACAGTTGGACAAGACCATACCAGTCAGTAATCCAACATAGGTGGGGACTCATAGATTTGTCCCTTAGTCAAGGAGTTATCGACAGTTGGCAATTTCTGAGGGAGGGCAGGTCTTTTTTTCTTCAGAATTGAGCCCCCTAAAATGTTGCCCAATCCCCCACTGTTCAGACCTGTACACATGTGCATATGGGCGACACTAATTGGAGGCACTGAACATCAACACACAGACAGACACACATGGAGAGAAGATAAATTTGAGAGGGGGACTTCTGGGGACTCTGGAGAAATTGGAGGGAAATAGAGTTGGACATGGTAAAAATAGTGTCCGTGTACAGATTTCTCCAAAAAAGCATATAAAATGAATTCTATATTCATTCCATCCTGGCATTTGAAAATGAAGTAGAAGACATTGTTCTCAACAGTATCTTCAAATCTTGAACTGGGAATTAATATCCTTTGGAAAGGATATTGCCTTCCTTTCTTTTACTGAAGACTATCTGAAATAGGAAACTAGTAAAAGAAGAAAAGCAATATCCTTTCGCAGCATTTGGAGTCTCTTGAATCCCTTTTCTATCCAGGACTCTAGCCTGTGCTTCTATTATCATCACCCCTTCTTAGACTCTGAAGCTCCTGCCTCCTACAAATGAATGCTTGCTAGACATGTTGGCATAAACCTATAATTCTAGCACTCAGGACACAGAGGCAGGATGAATGTGAATGCAAGACTAGAAGACCTACATAGTGAGACCCTGACTCAAAACAAGAAGAAAATTAATGAAAACACTGTATTATATCCAGTCCATCTACATAACCTTGGTACAATCTATGAATCATAAATGCTTAATGTAATCATACTTTTGAAGCCTCTTTTTGCCATCTAAGGTAATACATTCAAAGTTTTATGAAAACAATCATTCTTTAGATATGTCATCTCTAAAGCTCATGGGTACATAATTACTGATCACATACAACACATATGTGTATTTTTATAATAGTCAATTACTTCTTTTAACCCAAGCCACATTTGTGCTATTATAATTTTTTTCAGATGATAAAACAACTTAAGCCAAGTGACTTTATTGACTAAGGTGGTAGAGGCAGGTCTAGAGAGGGGTACACTCTTTTCCATCATAGTGCCCCTCCACCCAGACTGTCAGAATGTGATTAAGATACTGCTTCTTAGAAGGCGTATACTTTGGTTTTCTTTATTTTCTGTTTAAGAAACAAACTGGATAGCAACCTAAATAAATAAATACTATACCAGATTAATCCACTTAAGACTCAGCAGAAAATTATCTTATCTCCACATATAATCTAACATTTGAATGTGATCTATTACATTTGAGGATCCCTCTATAATTTTCATCTTTTAAAAATGCATTTTATTTTAGAGACTTCAGGATTTACAGAATGTTACAAAGATAATGCTGGAAATTTCAACACGCCCATTATATCCTACATTATTAGATACAATGAATTTATCACAACTTTGAAACCAACTGCTGTGTGCAACTAGCAACTGATTTACATTTTGTCTTGGATATCCCTATATTTGCAGTAAATTTCCTTTTATAGCCCTTGTTCCAATTTGGGCTAACGCTTTGCACGATCCTGAGGTTTCCTTAGTCCAGTCTAGTCACTGAGTGTCTCTTAGTGTTTCTTTACTGTCTCAGTGTTTCTAGACTGCTAGTGTTACCATGTGCTGCCTAGTCACTTGATGGATTATCCTTCCATCTGAATTTGCTTGTTGATTTGCTCATGTATGAACTGGGACTGTAGTTTTGGATGGACAGTTGTATCCAGGAACACTGTCACTTTCATGAAATCCTCTTAGTAGTACATTATCACTTCCTGGGTTGTACTCATCCACGTCCTTGTTAATAAACAGATAGGAAAGATTCAGGAAATGAGAGGTTTACCCATGGTGGCAGAGTAGGCAAGTAATGGTGCTAGCCATAGAACACAGGTTCTTTGTTGGTCTGTAGTATTTCTCCAACCAGATTTCAAAACTATGTGTGTGATATTTGGTAATTAAGAGGAGAATTATGCTTTAATTTCTTTCCAGGATAGTATTTGGAGTTAACATTAAGCAGAGATCTATGGAACAGTGTGTGGTCAAAGAAATGGCATATTCATAAAAGTAGTCAGTGTAACTAAAAGCTGAGCTCTTGCTTCACCCACCATATCTTGCTACACATGGACTGGTTGGATAAGCACACAAGTATGCTCTCCTTAAGGTGATCCCTCCATTTGTTTGGTTTTCTATCTCCCCATCCCTCCTTTAGACCATAGAAAGACAAGAGGCTATTAGAAAATAAACACAGGGTTGTCTTTCCCACTGACCAAACAGAAAATTCCATGCAAGTCAGTTAAGCTCTCAGAATCTTGATTTTTTTCCCCACATATAAAATCAGACTGTTAAACAACATGAATTTCAAAGATTCATTCTATCTCTAATATTTTCTGTTTTTTAATATGATGTATGATCATCTTAGAAGATATTAGCAGTATTAAGAAATAGAATATTTACTTCATTACAGGATAATTGTATGTTTTGCATATTGGCATTTGGAAGTGGAATCAATGATGTAATTGTCTCTCAATTCCTGATCTCTTATCTCTAAAAGGAAGCAAGAACTTAAAGGACACATTTTTCTCTGCCTGGAAAGGGGATGGTACACTGGTTGGACCTCAGTTATGAATAGTTTCAATTTTGTGTTTCCTCCCAGAAATAGAATATCTATTGTTCAAAATATACTGTGAGCCTGCTACTTGCCACTTACTTTTCTACTAGGAATACAAATTCGAACAAACTGCTCGTGTTCTCAGAAGTTCACAGTTGGCTTTAGAGACATATGATTTAGTCTGATAATGTATGGGAGGCGGGTAGTATATGTGATGAGATCGACTGGGCACATAAAGGAGAAAACAACTAATTCTGTCTTCGAGAAGGTCTCACAGATGAACAATTCTCTTGAAACAGGACTTTTCAAATGTGACGGTCTCTGCCAGGTAGAGAAGGTGAAAATGAGCAATGCTGGTGCATGAAACATAATACAATATGAGCTACTACTGAATAACAGATGATAACCTCCCTACTAGTAGTAAGCATTTCCGTTTATCACTCCATCTATAATGGGTCCTATTATTACCTCACTTCAGAGCTGGGTAACAGAAAGTGCATTGGATTCTTAAATCCAATCTGGGAGCTCTGAGTCCCAGTCCACCAAATGCTACCTCCATGATGTTTGGAGACCACCTAACTGGTCATAGCCTCATGTCCCTTATTTCTAAACTGAGGTTGATGACAACTGTAGTTTTGATGTTTTTCTCAAATGCAAAATGGAATACCAGAACTAATTTCTTTTTAAAAACTATTTACATGCATTTTTATCAGCCTTTGTTGTTGTGACAAAATATACCAACAGTTTTAAATTTGTTTGTTTGTTTTGTTTGTTTGTTTTGTAAACTTGTAAAACCTGTTTAAAGCTATTTGGAGTCATGGTTTAAAAGGTTGTACTTCATGTTCTCCTGACTGAAATGAGCCTGTGGTTAGGGAGAACTTTCTGACACTAAGAATATACTGTAAAGGAGACTGTTCATTCATTAGTGGCCAGGAAAAAAAAGAGAGAAAGAGGAGGGAAGAGGAGAAAAAGAAAGAGGAAGAGAGAGAGGGGGAGGGTAAAAAAGAGGGAGAAGAGGGGAGAGAAGGGATGGAGAGAGCTGTTCCTTTCATGGTTGCCAGAGAATAGAGAGAGAATAGAGAGCAAGAAAGAAACCAGAGACAGACATATCTTTCAGAATTACACTTACAATGACCTACATCTTACACAGGACCCTACCTGTCACCATCCTATTTATCAATGAGCTAATCAATAAGCTAATCCATTGGTGAAACTATTGTCTTCATAACTCTGGCTGGAAATCAAGGTTTCCTTTCATGCACAACCTTTTGCAGACACAGTTCATAGCTAAGCCATGACCATGTACATAGGAAGGGAAGAGTCTTGGTCAGCTTTAACACTACATTGAGTCCCTAAGACAGCTTTCTAATCCAAAGGGCTTCTTAAATATGAATTCTAAAGACATATTGCATATAGAGATACAACTACGGTGAATGTATGCACATACCTACATGCTTATGCTAGCAAAAAGTTTGTTTAGGGCAATGCATAGTTACAAATACGGAGTACTCCTGTGTGGTTGTTGTGATTGTTAATATTGATTGTTGACTTGATAGAATCAAGAATCACCTGTTAGACAGACCATTGGTCATGTTTGTGAGACTGTTTCTAGATTTAGTTCATTGAAGTTCAAAGGCACACTCCTAATGTGGGCAGCACTATCCCATAGTCTTATACTGAATTTAAGAAAGAAAGCCAACTGAGCACCAACATTCATTATCCTCTGCTTCCTGTCGGTGGATGCCATGTCACCACCTGCCTCAAGTACTTACCCATTCTGCCTTCTTTGCCATGATGGACATATTCTCAAACCAGGAGCCAAAATAAACCCTTTCATCCATTGCTCATATACTGCCTGTATCATGGCTTTTATACCTGTTCTTCTGAAACTTACAGATTTTCTGATATCACATAGTAATACCTGGACAATCAAGGTAGTGATCCTAGAACTCCTTGAGATATAGTTCTGGTATTTTGGGACTTATGGGCTCTGCTTTATCATGAGAGGCACAGTAATGGTGGTCCATGCTGAGTATAGGTAGTAGAGGTTCACGGTCTGTACAAAACTGAGTCAAAATAATGAAGCCTAATTAAGGTTTGACTGATATTTTGGTGTCCTCAGGTGCTGGAAATTCTCATTTCCTAGAGAAACAAAAATCCCCTCCTTTCAAAGTCTTTTGTTGCTCTAACTTCTAAGCAGTTGCTATATACCCTTCTGAGTTCAAGTAATAGATGTATAATCTTTCAATTAGCACATTTTTGTTACATAGTCCTTTAGTAGTCATAAATACTTTTGGAAGCTAATTGGAGGATCCTTCAGTTAGGAGAGAATCTCCAGCACAGAGAATTAGCTCCCTGGGTTTGCTCCCAGATCATGTTCCTGAAGGTTCCATTTTGGTGACTGGATGGGGTTGGGGGACAGCTTTCATTTTCATACCCCTGTTCCTCTGGATTCCAGAATTTAGGTTGTTTAATTTAAACTAAACAAAAATATAATTATAGTTTTAAAACACAAAGAAGGAGATTTTAAGCTATTATTTCAGTTATATCATCTCATGTGACTATTAGGAGTTTTGATTTGCCTTTTATCTTAAAACACAGCAAAGAATATATTTTTCTTTGGCAACTTTCAACTCACACACATAATATCTTATTGTGAATAATACCTTTATTATTGGAGTCTTTTTAAATTCCTCTGAAGCTAAGGATAGATCAGGAACAATGACTATTTTCTTTTAAGTGCCTATTGTGTGGTCACTACAGAAAATAATTGTGTTGCATGAAGGGAGTATAGCATCTATTTTGAGATCAAATATTTTAGGTATGGCATTATATACAGCCTTGGGTTCAGGACCTTTCCCCTCACTGAAAACTCAAAAGCAGAGCTGTGGCTGTTTAATAACCATGGAATAAATATGCTTGGTTTCCATAAATCAAGTTAACTGGGCCCATAACCACAGTGTGGTCTCAAAGTCCTGACTTCCCAATTACATGAAAATCCATCAGCCCTCTCTTTGCAAAGCCCATTTGAAAGGCATACCCAAGTTGCTTCCACAAACCAGAGGCATAGTTTTACTGAACTGCACTGTGGTGCTCTGGTAGTAAATAGTGCCCACTGAGTCATTGTGTGATAATGTGACTGTTTACAGAGCACCCAGCAGGATGCTTTAACCTCAGGTTTGTTTTTATGTCAGGTGGAAGATAATCAAAGTCATCAAGACTATAACCTCCAGTCAGGAATCTTATTTCTTTTACAAAAGCATGCCAGGACATGTGTACTCTGAAATGTAGTATTCTAGAGTATTAATTCTCAAAAGGACAAACTAGGACAGAAGCTTCTATGCATCAACTATCCTAAGAGGGGCATTCTTACTTGGACATTTGACAATCTGAATGGACTAACTTCCTTTCTCAACCTTGCCTGGCTAGTGGGATAAATGGCTGGAATCAGAGGCCTTCTTTCTCCTCACCAACCCATTGTAAGACCCCTGGTGACTGTGATGCTTTATAATACAATACCCAAATTATTCTGCCAGCTCTCTTCTCCCTCGCTGGACAGAACTGTGTCTCTAGATAATACCAAGTGTCAGACCTTTGCCCTTGACTGCATTTAAAACACATAGCTTACAAAGTATTATATTTCTATATGGGTTTTAGTACCTTTTTATTTTTGCCGATGGTATCTCGGCCCACTCACCATATTGTACCTCTTTGAACTCCTGTGTTGTGCATTTCTACTTTGTTCCTCTGCCTTTTTTTTTTTTACCTCCCATTCCCCGAGTATAAGGTCTCTTTATTTCTAGACTCATAGATCTTTCTGTCGTTTCCTAAAATTTGGCCAAGCTACTCCCTTCCAGATATGCCTATCGGACAGTTTAGAGTCTAGGATCCAGTGTCGAAAAGAACAAATAGCATGTGACTTTCTGAGACTGAGTTACCTTGCTTAATATGTTTTCTAATTCAATCCATTTTCTGGAGGATTTCATTTTTCTTTGTGTATATGTACTACACTTTCATCAGCCACTCATCCGCACTAAAAGCCATCTACCGATTCAATGCAATCACCATAAAACTTCCAATGACAATCTTCACAGAACTATACAAAACAACTCCAAAATTCATGTGGAAACACAATATAGGTGGGCGAAGCAATTGCAATTCTAGGCAGAAAGAGCAAGCCTGAGGCATCAGATTTCTTTTCCTGGAACCTTACTGAAGAGCCACTGTGAGAGTGGCACCAAACCAGAGATGTAGAACAGTAGGTTATAATAGAAGGCCCTAGAGATAAATCAAAACAGCTACACACACCTAATTTTTGACAGAGGTGTTAAAAACATACAGGGGGCAGGGCGAGGAGACTATTTTGAACAAACAAGTGCTAGTAAAACTGGATATTCTCTTGCCAAAAAAGAAAGAAAGAAAGAAAGAAAGAAAGAAAGAAAGAAAGAAAGAAAGAAAGAAAGAAAGAAAGAAAGAGAAAGAAATAGTTGAGAATCTCTCACCATGAACAAGAGTTAATTGAATCTGCACAATATCTAGTAAGTTTTAATTGCAGTTTGGATTGGGAAGGACTCTCTGGGCTCCATCCTTAGCTGAGGAGCTATCCAGAGTTAAGGGTTGGCTAAGGGAAGAGAGTTGTGTTTCCTTGAGGGTGTGGTCACTGGTATTCCCTGTTCCCCAGTGGTTGGTCCCACAACCATTCTTTTATGGTCAACACTAATTGAACTCAGTGAGTAATTTGGAGAAGAGAAAAGAAAGGAATAGTTATGAAAATTGATTGGAGATATATTGGGGGGACCTATGGGAAAATGGATGGGAGAGTGAGTATTGGATATGATCAAGATACATTGAATTCATACATGGCATCTTCAAAGAATATTTTAAAAGTATGAAAATAAGTAAACAAACAAACAAATCTAACTGGATCCAAGCCCTTAAATTAAAATCAGATATACATAAGCTTCTAAAGGTAAACAGTGGAAATATTTTAGAACATCAGTATAAGCATTGAATTCCTGAAATGAAACCTAGTAGTAAAGGGATCAGCTGCAAGAATTGAAAAATGAGAGTACATGGAATTTAAAAGTTCTCTCACAGCAAAATAAACTCTCAAATGAATAGAAAGATAGCCTTATGGGGTGAGAGAATATCATTGCCAGCTGTAATTCAGACAAAGTGTTAGTATGTAGAGTATATATAAGGGACTGTAGAAATACACCCTCAAGGAAGCCCATGCCTATGTGTAAATCAGCTAATGACCAAATGGTCCTCAAAAGGAAACATGCAAATGGGCAATAAATAATTTTAAAACTACTCATTGTCACTAGGTGTCAGATAAATTCAGATGAAAAATGGCCTTACAATTCCACCTGAATGGCTACCATCAACAAACATTATTGATGGAGCAGGAATGGGGAACTTCTGCTTCTGCTTCTGTTGTTGAGATTGTTCAACAACTACTTCAGCCACTGTGAAAATCAGTGTCAGGGTTTCACAGAAACTGAAAAATAGGCCTCAGCTATAACACAGTTATGCCTACCGGACATAACAACTAGTGGATTCCACAGCCTATTACAGAGACCCTCCCACATTCCTGTTAACTGATGCTCTCTTCACAGTAATTGGGAAGTGCTATCAGCCTTTGGCCCTACCTCAGCCCTGACTTCAATCACCTAGGATTCTTCTGGACACTTTTTGGTTTCTTTATAAAACAGTGCACATTTTAGACCTACCATTTCTTGAACTGGGAGCCCCTTTGCAGCCTGCAGTGTCGTTCTTCCTGTCTCATCTCATTAAAAAGAAAATGTTTTTCCAGCACTTCCTCCTGTGAATTCTCAGTACTTCTGACAGCCTAGTGCTCACTTGCTTTATGTGGTTGTAAAACCTCTAAGACTCGTTCCAGGAGCTTCCTGGTTACGATTCTGGTTCCAAATTTGTGAACTGCTCTACCTCCCATTTCACGGGGTAAGGCCAAAACCATGTACAAGTCCTGTCGAGATGCATCTGAGGTTGTCTGCCTTACTCTTGAAGACTCAGGTCTTCTCTCCCAGAATATTCCACTGCATCGATAGCCCGGAAGCATGCTCATTTTTATTATTTTATATTTAAAAGATATATTTTATATTTAGAGCATATAATTTTTATATTTGCTTTTCCTGGAGGAAAAAAAATACCTTTTCAATGGTCTATTCAGAAGAAAATATGCCTTCACTTTATCAGTATAAAATATCTGTAATGGATTATGTTAGCGTATTACTTATTCTAGTATGTTGTTCTGTGAAATATCAACAATCATTATTGTAGTGTATTTATACTCTTCATTTTGAATCATGCATTTTGTATTATGGCAGTTGTATTTTCTTGGAGGTACTCTCAGAGGTCTCTGATTTTCTTGGCACTGCTTTACAATCAGCTCTAAAAGCAATGTCCCAGGTAGGAAACATGATGCTTGTGAGAATAAATAGGAACCCAATGTTGAGTTCTAAAATGATACTTTATTTTATCTTTTAAAATCAGCTTTCTTAAGACAATATCGTTACCCTGGAAGTTTAGAATTGTCAATGGGGACATGACTAAATATATAACTGTTTTGTTATTGTTATTTGTGGTTAGTATGCTTAAATTTCAGGTTTTAATGGGGCAGATTTTGTTTTGTTTTGTTTTGTTTTCAGAAATTTATTTGTTTGTTTGAATTGGTCCACTAGTCTATAATGGTAAGAAAAAAATGGCCAGAAAAAAATGTGTAAACCCTTACTAGATCTTACTGATTGAACAATATAATAACCAATTCACTCTGGGGAAATTTTCTGCTATTATTTCTTTAATTGTTTTCTATATGTGTTTACCCTGTCATTCCAAACAGATTTTTGGATTATATACCCTGCTTCTCATCCTTGCTTGTTCGTTTGTTTGTTTGTTTGTTTATTTGTTTCTACCCTCATTGTAATATTTTCCCTTCCTCTTACAACTTCTGATTCTGTCTTTTTCTACTGAATTCTGGAAAATGTCTTTTACTTAACTTCTATACATATGCTCTGACTTTCATTAATTTTTTTTTGGTAATGGATTTCTGTTATTTTTTTATTTGACTTCATTTTGACACATTAAAAAAAAGTGTTATTTTGCTTTGTCATTTTATTGACCATAGCCTTGTTTTATAGACTTGTTGCTTTTCCCCAGTTACTGTAAGAATGCAAGTTGAGGAGCTGGGGAAGTGTGCTTGTAGAGCAATTGTGAGGACCTGAACTTGTATCACCAGAACCCACACAAAAGCCACACTCATTGGTGTGTGCTGGACATCCAAGAGCTTGTCAGCAGAGACAGGCAGATCCAGGATGCACCAGCTATATAGTCTGTCTAACTGAAAGGAGAACTCCGGGTTAAGTAAAAGATATTGTCTCAAAAGATCAGGTGGAGAAGTGATTGGGGAAACCTCAGTGTTAGGCTCTGGCCTCCACACATATGTCTACACAGGCAAGAGACCTACAAACACATGTGCACTCACACACAGAGATACCATAGGCACACATGGACACAAACACACAGAGTTAATAATTAAATTATAAGTTTGCTTTTCTCCTTGTTATTCTTTTCTGAAATGGATTTCCTTCATATGTTTATCCTTGGCTGTTTGTTGCTATTTCAAACAAAGGACCCTGTTGTTTGACAAGGGCAACTGGTATTGTTTCTTCTGAAAATGTACATATTTTCTACAATAGGTTTCTGTCTTCATGAAAAGTTTAAACGTGGAAAATGGTAATGGAAATGAGATAGAAAAAAAAACTTTTACTCAAATGTATGTGAGCAATAATATTACCTAGACCTGGATAAATATGAGCAAAGATGATGATCAATAACTGAGTTGTTGTTCTGAGTTGTTGTTTTAATGAATTGGCAACTCACAACATCGTCTGCATTGGTGAGTTATGGAAGATTAGGGTTTGGTGTGGAGAGAGTGGAATCAGTTTTACCATGTTACTCTTTCCATTCTTGTGAATATATACCAGGAATCTTCACATTGACAGAACAAATTTGAGAAGATGTATATATTTGCCTTCTGCCTATATACCATTGATCCACTAAGCCACAGTGTGAATGGGATTCTGCAGAGAGAAGTGAAGAACATACAAAAGGCAACACAGAGAACATGTGTAGAGACAGAGACTGCTCATTGTGACAGTTCATGTTAACATAGGTCTGCGTGAGCATTTGAGGCTTTGGTTAACTATTCTTCAATATGTCCTGAGCATCGTCAGATCAGCAGTTCTGTTGTACCTTTCAGCATATTTTGGATCTTTTTTCTATTTTAGATGACCCTTAGGGCTCCGTTCTCTGCTGGTTGGAATCTGAGTGATCCCATAAGTCTCAGGGTTCAGACCCTGCTCACTTTCATTACTTCTTGATTTTCAGTTGAAAAGGATCACATTCCTTTCTGAAATCACATACCACGCGGTCCTCACATCAGCTATCATGATTCACAAATACGTGCATTCAGACTGCCAAGCACTATTGGGAAAGTTACCTGTATCTTTTTACCCCTGGTAAGGCCTAACTAACAATCGATTCTTGAAGTATTTCCACACTCAATACAATTATGCAGGCTTCCCTCTCAGCTTCCCCATCACTACCTGCAGAGCACTGCCCTTTCTCTCATATTTCCAGTGGAGTGATTCTGTCTCTCAAATGCACTGACATGGTGGAGTGATTGATTATATCTATTGCTCAAACACACACTAAGAGCAAGGAGGCCCACTAACTGATACAAGGTTAAACTTTCTGCATATAGAATGATCCTGGAACCAGACATTCCTCCCAGGGAAGGTCTCAGTAGACTCTTTCAGATGCTTTAGTAAAATGAATACACTGCCCTCCCTGATAATTTTTATGCTAGGTGATGTTGAAAGGAATTATAAGCTTATATGTAAAAATCATGGTCTGAAATTTTATGTGCTTTTATCTAAATAGGAATGAATAGAACCTTTGCAGTGTTTTATTTTAGTGTTGATTTTATTCACCATAAAACATATTTTCTAGGCTAGGAAGATGGCATAGCCTGTAAAAAGCTTGATGATCTGAGTTGAAATGCCAATACTCACTTAAATATCTTGGCACAGTGATACCCACATAAACACTTTTGCACATCATTGGGGAAATAGGAACAAGACAGGACATGTATTTATTGAGCAAGCAGGCCAATCCTGCTGATTTAGTGTGCTCTAGCATTGTTGAGAGACCCTGTCTCAAAGACGGAGAGGGACAGCAAGATGAGTAGACAGAGAAAGGCACCTGTGGTCACCACACATGGAAATAAATACTCAATCACTAAATAAATGAGTTAATAAATAAGATAAAGCAATAAAGATATTAGATGTCAGCCTCTGTTCTTCATACATGCCTGCATGTATGTGAAGCAACCCTCCAAGCACACATGAATACACATAATAGACACATACATATGCATTTTGTGCTTCACACACATGTGCACACATACACTTATGCATAAATCCAAGAAAACTACATATTTTATGTCTGGAATTTATTAAGTTGGAGACAGAGTTATGAACTAGATGGTTATAATACTTATAATTCAAGATAGTGTAAGTTATTTGACCAGAAAAATAAACATTGTATATTTTAACTTTATAGTTTTAGTAATAAAGGCAAGATATTAAATCAAATGTACAGTATGATTCAATTTTCCTTTATATGTTCTCATACTATATGAGCAAAATCCTGGGAGGAAAACTACAAAATATAAAATGTGTTCTTCTCTAGATGAAGGGATAATTTTCTTTTTCTGTACATTTCTGTACATTTTAATAGTTAGGATGCCATGGAAGTATTGTTAAAATATGGATTTTTTTTAAACTAAGAATTTTGGAAAGGAGATATTACTGAGAGTTTTGTTGGACCTACACAAAATGTAGCATATAAAAATGACAAAATCTTGTAAGTTCTTTTTTATTTAAATTTCATAAAACAGAAATTTCAAGTTTCTTTGAACCCAGTTGTAGTTGCTAAAATAGTCTTACCTCTTGACTTCTGAAAAATCATTAGTCTACTTTCTGTCAATACAATTTGTATTTTCTACAGATTTAGATCTGTAAGACCAGATGTATATAATATTAGGGCACATATTCCCTTAGGAGATGTCTTTAAGATTCATTCATATCATGCTGTTTACTGTTTCAGTAGTTATTTTCTTTATGTAGGCATACAAGGACTGTACCTATACCATAATCACTTATGGATGCTGGTTATTGGTTGAATTGCTGATCTATTTTGAGCTTGTTTTGCTTACTGAAATGAAGGTACTGTAAGTACTTAATACAAAGCTCACATGTGGGCATAAACATGTTTGTCTTGATTAATTTCTAAGAAAGGGATTGTTGCATCTATTAAGAGGATTTCATAGTAATTTATTTGATCTATTAATGTGATGGAGTATAGTGGTTGGATTATAGATGTTGAGCTAACTTGTGTTTCTGATTTAAACCCTCTTGAGATCAGGAAATAGTAATCTTATGATATCATTTATTAAATTTAGTGATATTTTGTTAAGAATTCTAATATTTGGTTAAGAGGTATATTTTCTTATGTCTTATATCTAGTTTTGTTATCAGGTGATGCTAAGTTTAGATCACAGACTGAAGAGAGAAATTCTCCACTCTTTCCTACTTTATGGGAGAGTAAATAGATATTCATCAATAAAGCTGTATTAGTTACTGTCCTGCTGCTATGAGAAAACACCCTGACAGAAAGCAGCTTGGAGGAGAAAGAGCTTATTTTTGTCTTACATTTCCAGAGGGATGGAGTCTCTTATGCCTGGGAAAATACGGCACCAGAAACATGAGGCCAGTCTGACAGTCTAGAACACAGTAAATGGGATCAGATTATAATCCTCAAGGCCTGTCCTTAGTGACACACTTCTTACAGGAAGTCTTCACCTCCTAAATGTTCCATAACTTTCCCCAACAATTTATGAGTCCATCTGAGGTAAGTAGTGTTCAAGCACATGAGTCTATAAGGAACATTTCACATTTTAAACCCCAACATAAATAGAGGTAATTTCTTTAGGAAGATTTTTAACAGCTAACTCAATATCTTGAACAGTTACCTGTTTAATAAGTTTGCTTCTATAGCAAACTTTGGTTGAGTACATTTCAATGAATTTGACTTTCCAACCAAGTTGTTAAACTTATTTACACCAAGAAACTCATTCATGTTCTCACAAACAGACAGTAACAGAAAGGAAGGAAGGAAGAAAGAGAGAGAGAGAGAGAAGAAAAACTTTAGGGGATTGGCACCCTGAATTTCTTTACACTTATATTATCTAAAGACTGAACTTCTTTTCATACCATAATTTGATAATTATGCAAGTTTAGTGGAATTTCTCCCTCTCTCCTTCCCTCTCTCCCTCCCTTCTTCCTTCCTTCCCTCTTTCTCATCCATCTGTCTGCCTCTAACTGTACTCTGGCTAGAAGTTTATCAAATTTACTTCCTTCTCATAGAAACTGTTCTTGGAATCATCACTTTCCTTCTTTCTGTTTTCTCTTTCATTGACTCCCCTTAATTTCTCCTCTTGTTTTTTGGGTATGGTTCTGGTTGAAATACAGGACCTCATATGCACTAATCATGTGCTTCATCCTTGGGCTACATCTTGAGCACTTCCCATCTTTATTATGGTCTTCTTTTTTCTTTTGGGATAAACTTGTATCAAATAGAATCCAGAAGCCTTCTTTATAGTCTTTTTTTTTTTAGATATAAGAACACAAGAGCACAGCACATTTTTCTCTGCATGCCACCTTAGCAGCTCACCAATTTTAATGTTGTCATATAATTTTTATTCAGTCAATCTACTTCTCAATATCCTTGTTTTTATCTCCTCTTTAACCTATGGGTTATCAGAAGAACACTATTAAAGTTCAAAATACTTAGAAGATTGTTCTAGGTATATTCCTGTTGCTGATTTCTAGTGTGCCTCACCATTGGATAAAAATTCTCTTTTGTCTATCTTTAATCTACTGGAATTTAATATGGCTTGTTTTAGCCTCAGAATGTTATATTTAGAAAGTGTGCCTTGTGTGTTTGAAGAATGTGTGTTCTGCTGTTCTTCAGTGCAGTATTTTTTCAAATGTCATTTATATCCCATTAGTTGTGAGTATTACTGAAATATTCCATATATTAATAGGTTTTTATCATTAACCATATGTCACTCATTGGGAGGCAAGTATTGAAACCTCTTCCGAGTTATAATTCTGTATTCATGTGCTCTGTCTTTCAATTTTATTTGTTTTTTTTTAAAATGTAATTTCAAAGCTATGCTGTTAGTGAGAACTTACAAAAATATGCTTTCCTCTCCTCTTCCCGGTGGTGGGATGTTGATGGCAAACCTTTCTCTCCTGTGTGTGTTCTAAATCCTGGTATGTTTACCCTTCCCAGAAGCTCACCAGTTGTCTTTCAAAGACATTAAAAATGAATGAGACGGGCTTGGTGGCTCATGACCGTAATCCCTCCTGTACCACAAAGTGAGTTTCAGGCCAGCTTCATCCACATAAGCAAAGAGAGAGAGACAAAGAGAGGGAGGGGGAGAGAGAGGGGGGAGAGGGAGGGAGAGAGAGAGAGAGAGAGAGAGAGACAGACAGACAGACAGACAGAGATTAAGAGACCCTTTAAAATAAGGGAAATTATCTTTCATATGTATCTACATATTTACATTTTTGGTGTTGTTCCCTCAGTATTGATATAAATTTCCCATGGCTAACCTCTTCCATCTGACTGAAGAGAATACTTAAATACTTTTGATGGCAATGCATATTTCAGTCTTGGTTTTTCTGGAGAAATTCTTCCATAGCCATGCTTTATTCATTCTCTCTCTCTCTCTTTCTCTCTCTCTCTCTCTCTCTCTCTGTCTGTCTCTCTGTAACAAAATTATTTTTCTTGCTTGTTATGATAAATATTGTTTAGGGGTTCCTACCCAACCTTAGAATATTTCGTTCCCAAATAAAAGATACAAAAACCTTTATATTTGGGCTAGAGAGATGGCTCAGTAATTAAGAGCACTGGCTGCTCTTCCAGAGCTCATGAGTTCAATTCCCAGCAACCATACAAAGGATCACAACCATCTGTAATGGGATCTAATGCCCTCTTCTGGTGTGTCTGAAGACACCTAATGTCGGGAAGTGAGCTGTGCACAGGTAGCCTGGTCCCAGGTTACAGGTAGCCTGGTCCTGACCTTGAACCCCTGCAACTTGGTTGGTGGCTTCTGCCTACATGGAATAGAAGGAGTTCAGTCACACCCCCTGAGCCCCTGGCTCCTGTCACAGTTTCAGCCCCCACAGCTCCCCCACAGGAGAGGTGTGTGGCTATCAGTCACATAGGAGCAGCACCAAGCCTTCCCACATGTAAATAAGGTTTCCCCAAGCTCTCAGTCTGAGCCAATGAGAAGTACCTGCTGTCAAACCCTGGATCACCCCCAGAACTGTATATAAATCCTATCCATGGAATTAAAGGTGTGAAAGAGCTACTCCATCCTCAGAGAGCTTCTGTCATAAGAGCTGTAACACTTGGGAAGAGGTCTGCTCTCCCGAAACACCAGCAGCATCTCCACTGCACTCCTCCCTGGCTAGGCGGCTTTTAGTCTGCCCAACAGTCCTCACTTAGCTCAGGGCTAGATGGGTAACCAACATGGTAGCACACCGAAGACTGAGTTGGAACCAGCTGCTGCAGCAGAAGTGACCTCTCCCCTCCCATGACCCCTTCTTCCCTCTATCAGAACTCTCGCACAACCTACTTATAGAGAGAGATAGAGATAGAGACAGGCAGACAGACAGACAGATATCTTAAAAAATCGTTATGTTTATAATCAGCCTTAAAGTATTAGAGCCGGGCAGATATCAACCCCCTATGCTATTTTGTCTACTTCTCTGTCAGTAACCCCAAGATATCACCTTCCGTGTTCCACCTGGGCTGCTCCTACTCCGACAGACTAACCCGCATGGCCATGCGCTCACGGTCCACCTACCCCGTGATGGCTTCCTTCTCTCCTCATGTCCTTTCTTCGTACCTTATGGTCCCTGCCTGGGACCCCAAGCCTGGGAATGTGACTAAGCCAACTCTCTTCTGCACATTCCAGGCTGTAGGCATCTTTATTAGTCAATCAGGGATAACTTGGGAGACAAGGTTTATACAACAAAAGCTGGTATATATGAGGATCTCCTCATTTTGGAGCAACCAGATCTTGGGGTATAGAATTTAGCATCTGAGTATAGAGCAATACTAGCCCAATCCACTACACTTGGTAACAAAAGGTGGTCTGTTTTGCTTTTTAATGTTTAAATGATGTTTCACATGTAATTTTAATGTACATGATCTTGTTAGTATTAAGTCTATTCCTTATAATTTTATTAGTATATGCTAATTATTCAGACTAAGAAGTTGTATTATGATGTTGTCATATATGGGTAGCTTGATGGTATTCTCTTTCGTTGAACGCTTTCTCATCCTCCCTTCATCTTTCCTCCTCTGACATTCCAAATGATTCCCTGTTTGTCTGTCATGTACCTCCCTACCATCTCTGAGAGCAGCCATGCAATATTTATGTAGTTTTTGGAACTTATTTCCACAGTGTGATGATATCTAGCTACTTCCATTTCCTGCAAGTAACATACTCTCATTCTTCTTTATGACTGAATAAAACTCCACTGGGTATCTACACCGCAGTTTCTTTAACCCATTCACCTACTGAGACTGAGGCACTTAGACTGATTCTACAGTGCGGCTATGAGTCATGGTGTGTGAGCATGGGTACGCACATCTTTGTGTAGTGACTTTCAGACTCTTGAAAGACTTGTCTGTTGTTCTCTGTTGATTTTCATATATCATTCCTGGCAACTTGTTACATAATTTCTTAGATATATATTTTGTTGTTGTTGTTGCTTATTTTGGTTCTTTGGTTGGTTTTGTAAACACTGAAAAAGATCTTGGACAAAATCTTACTATGCACGTTTTTCTATTTTAGCTCCCTAGGGTTTCTTGTGGCATGCGTCTTAGGCATCCTAAGTTCTCAAACTTCTTTTCCATTTTAACCACCCTCCCTTTTTCCCGTGTGGTTAAAATTTGACAGTTTCTTTAAAATTTCCTCAAGTTCATGATTTTTTATCTTCTGATTCTTTTTCCTTGAGAAAGGGTCTTTCTATTTAGCCCAACCTTACCTAAACCTATGGCTCTACTCTTTTAGTCTCCTAATTTCTCTGAAGTAAATTTTCCATATCAGACCATTTTTTTTTAAATTTCTAGACCTTTTTGTAAAATTTTAACCTTTTTATTTCTGTGAATAAATTCCCAGAGACATAGAAGAGGCCAAGGACAATAATAAAAAATGTTTGTATATATATAAATGTATGTGTGTATATGTATGGACATAGGTGTAACATGTGGACACACAGTAAGATACTGTTCAGTAATAGCAGAGTCATGTCTTTCACAATGACTAAACCGGGAAGACATTTTGCTAAGAGAATAAAAAAACAGGCACAGAAGGACCAATGCAACATTGTCTCTACTTTTATGCAAAAATCTTTAAAAGTCAAGCTTATAGAAGCAGGAAATAAATGGTGATTGTAGGGGGGAGAGGGGAAATGGAGACATGCTCATGAAGGACATAAATGCTCCGATATAAACGGAATAAGTTGTACAAACTTAATATTCACCGTAGTGATTGTACTCCACACTTCTTTATATACTGCGATTCACTAAGTCTGTTGTAAATATGGAGATAATGGATGGCTTACTTAGCTGAACCGTAGCAATTAGTTTACAATCTACTATATGTGCATATCACATAGTGTGACCTTTAACATATACAGACATCTGTCATCTGTACCTTTAAAAAGCTGTGGGAGAAGGTTTCCCGTTCTCTTCTCATCTTGTTTGTAATTCCTCTCCTTCCTTGAGCATATTGGAAATAGTTTTCATACCCATTTTCAAGCCTCTTTGTTTCATTATTTCTGTTTCCTTGATCAATTTTTTTCCCCTGAACTTAGGATGTCCTTCACTTCTTGTATGCTGTGTCACTTTAACATATTATCAGACATCATGAGTGGTTTTGTTTGTTTTGATTGATGAGGGATTATGTGATATACCTGTCTACTACTGGATCTTACTCTAATTGCTCAATGTGGCTTCAAGTCTTTCATTTTTAACGTAGAACCAGAGAAGTCTTAATCCTGAAGCTGATGTAGCTTTGCTCTTAAGCCCATTCTCCTCCAAGGAGAATGTTCCATGCTTTTTTGCATCTATCATTTCTAATTATCCTGTTGGGCATATAAACTTCTCCCCGCCATTGGTGAGTCTTGGAAATTGTAAACATCACTTTCCTCTATTTTTCTCCTGGCTTTGAAATAGTCTCTACTTTAGGTTCCCCTATCTATTCTTGGCCTGGAAACATTGTTCAGGCAATGCTCTGGGTTGCTCCTGGGGTCCCTTGATTGGTTGTCTTTCTTTCAGAGGTCGTTCCCCTGTACGGTTGCTATGTCACATCTGAAGCACTGTTTTCAACACCTGTTCTGTGTAGCTGCTTAAGGCAGATGGGTAGCCTTGACTCAGTAATTCTGTGATGGTGAATGTTTCTTCAGTCTTTCCCTGTATTTAAGATGAATGATACAAAAATTTCAGTGGAGGACCGGAAGGCAATCTCTGTCATAATGAAAGGAACCAAGATCCAAGAACCTATAAAAGTTCTCAATAATGCAAAACAAACATGGCCAGAGCAAGTGTTAGCACAGAGCAAGGACCTGGTTGGTCTTGGCGGTAGAGTTCCACATTTACAGATGAGAATTGGAAGCCATGTTTTCTTTCAGTAGAGGCAGTGCTCTTTTCTGTATTGCTGATTCTCAGAATGATTCTGACAATTTTCAACACTTTAGTCTTAATGCAATAAAGAACCTTTCTAATAACCCAACCATCATCTCTGACAAGTGGCCAGCTACCCTCTCCTCTCACCCATTAGATCCACTCATCCCTGCTTCTAATACAAGAGGACTTTGCTGTTAGAAATCTTCCCTGAACCATTCAATCGAATATATACCTCCCTCCATCCTCCTGAAAATAGCGAATTTATTTCACTAAATAATTGACTACCATTATAAGGTCTCACTTAAGCCATTTTTATCTGGAATAAAATCCGCACAGAGCACATGGCTTTCAGACCCTCTCACCAAGCTAGTCGTTATTCTTTGGATAAACTAATGTGTTGCCTTTACACTTAGCATGCCGTTGCCAGAGATGAATACTCTAATTTAAATACAAACTGAATGAGTCAATTATTTGCCTTGACAGAAAAGTAGGCTTCTTCTATTAATGTAGCTCATGGCTGTACTAACTCTTTTTTTTTTTCAAATGTAGAGAGATTTAATTTCTAGGTAATTTAAATCACATTTGTTTCCCACCTTGCTGATACAGAAGTAGCAAACACAGGCTCAGAGAATCTGCTGACTCATCCATCTGTCTGGGCTTGGAAGGTGATTCTTGTTGGTTTCAGATCATTAAAAAAAGAAAAAGAAAAAAAAACCAACCAACAACAGCAATGTGAGTTTCATTCTCTAATATTAAAGTAAATACTTGCTGTTAAGATGGTCACTTACCTCCTGAAATTCCCTATCAGCTTCCAGCTGATGAAAAGGTACCATGGAGAAAGAAAGGGCTTTTTTAAGTAATTCCCATCAACTAAAGGGGAGCAGAGACCATCTAATGCACTGAAGAGAGTTAACCCAGGCTGGAGTTCACTGCTGTGTCAGGAACGCTTATACTGAGGACATGGCCTGATGGCTATTTTCTTTTTAAGAATCAACCCTGGCACAAGAAAATAGACACATCCAGATTCCTAAGAACCAAGTTGAAGCAAAGCAACATAATTAAGGTACATTTCCTTCCTCGTGGCCACTTTTAGATAGTAAGCAATTGCGAAATGAATGCACTGCAAAATATTTAAAATATTACTTAATTTCATTTTTTTATCTTTTAATTTAAAAAGACTGAGACTAAGCAAAGGAATATTATGTGATCTCAGAGTTGATATATGGTAAAACAAGCATTTTGGTCCTTTTTCTGAGTGAGAGAGAGGCAGGGGGAGGGGGGGATACAATTACTCCACTATTTGATATTTCCATTTGTATCTGTTTATTTGTTTATTTATTTACTTTATTTACTTACTTACTTGTGAGCAGGGGTGTGCTCCATACTATATCTGGTATGGAAGTCAGAAGACAGTAAGTAGGCTTTCTGCTTCCACAGAGTGAGAATACCAGGGACCGAATTCAAATCAGATTCGGTGGCAAGCTCCTTACATGCTGAACTAACTTGCTTGCCCTCCACTATTTCATATTTCATGAAGGACATTAACTATTTTAAATTGATTCTCTCTTTGACTTGAAATAATACCATGGACTTAATTGCAATCACATTATTATGATTAAGGCAGAAAGAAAATGAGAAGCAACAGTTTTGTAAGGGAAATATATCAATATGAGTATAAGAAAGAAGAATTTCAGGGACCAGCAATTAATATCTCTTAGGGAATATATAATTTATTTTGCTTGGCAAAATACTTAAAATTGATGTTCTATTTCTCGCCACAGTTCTGAGGAGAGACACAATGTGTCTGCTTTTTCTCCTTTATGAGTAGGGTCTTCCTTAAGTCTAAAAGTGTGTAAGGGACTTGTCCAAGATGATCTGTCGTGGTCACCTCCTGAGTGATTAGAATTAGAGCTGGGTCATATTTTCCATACAGTTCTATCTACATACTGATGAATTCTGACCCTCCTTCTGAACTGCTGTGTGTTTCTGCCTCTTTTGCTTCTGCAGCATGGTTGCCCTTGTTCCTAAATCAATAAAAAGATGCAGAGTCTCTTTTCTCATCTCATATCAAAGTTCTCTGTGGTCCAATGCTTTCACTGTATACATGAAAGCCACATGGTTTCGCAGAGCAACTGGGGACTACAGGAATTCGACTCACTTCAACACTGACTCCTACGCGCTGTGTTATTTACACAACAAATTAGTTGCCTCTCAAAGCAGCTGCGCCCTCATTCACAAAAAAATAAGAAACACTCTTCAATTGCTCACTAATGATAACATTGCCAATGCCAAGTATGCTTACGAGGATCCCATGACTTCCTGCAAGCAGCCCTGACTGCCTGCCCACCTCGCATCTCAGTTCTGCCTGTCTGATGGGACTCTTGAGTCTGCATGTGTTACTTCATCCTGAGTGTTCTTATGCTTTCCCTAAATGACTTTAGAATGTCATGTCTTGTTCCTCCCACCCCCATTCTTCTTCCAGTAACTCTATTAGATTCTTATATGCCAGGCACTTGGATGTAATAATACTTTGATAGAACCTGGGTCAACCGAGACCCATGTGCTTCTTCAGGGATTGAAGGGCTAAATAAATGAATGAGCAGAGATTATGGGGAGCACTGTGAGAAGCCCTGGATAGAGCATGGCAGAAGGTGTGTAAGGTAAGAGTGTCTGGCCTGACTAAGGGATCAATTGTAGGGTGTGAGTAGAATGCTCCTATAAATATCTCCTCACTTTAAACAATGGGTAGGTATTCCAAGGCAAGAGGAGAGAATGGCCAAAAACTGAGACATGAAAACCCTTCACTTTACAATGCTCAGGGTAAGCCACAGGGCACCAGTGATTCTATGCAGGCCCTGGAGGGAGGTTAGGATAAAACACTGAAAGCTCTATTGCTGTTAAGGCTTTCAGGAGAGGGGTTTTGTATTTGACTATGGGACAGGGGTTGAGGATCTTTGCTCCTTGACCTGACTCCTGTTTCCTTTGATGTCCTTCTATGAAAATCTCAATTTTGGTGTGGGATACATGGAATGCATGGCATCCTTCACTCTCCTGAATGCAAAAAAAATGTCATTCTGGCGTCCTTTACCCATTTGCTCTCTGGAGTATTCTGTAGTGACCACATCTGATCACTGGGGTTCTCTTTCAGACGCTGGGACACTTTCTCATGTCTTTTCCCTTCCCTAACCTCAGAGATCTCCTATCTATATACAATGTCACTGGGTGGTTTATTTCGCTCCCTTAAATTCAATTTCCAACTGGAGGATTCATGATTTGCATAGGCAATATTTTTCTCTCCCATTCTAACATACACACACAGATACATCACGTCCTTCCAAAATTGACCTCTTCATCTTTTCTTTGATGCCTGCCCTTCTCCTCCTCTGCTTTGCTATCGTCCTTCGTTGTAATGCAGACACTTGGGAATGGCATTCTTCTGCCTAAATTCTCTCCTATAGATTCATTGTGTTTGTATTAGAAGGTACCATGGGGCTGCCCAGTGGATGTGGCTGAGGTTTTAGTGCTCTCCAAAAAAGAGATCCATAAATGAAACTTGTTAATTATCTCAGTTCTTCAGATATAGAAAAGGAAGGTCATTTTTCTTTGGCTAAATAGTGACCTGTCTCACAAAACAAAGATAAAGGGAAAGATATATATATATATATATATATATGTATATATATACATATATATATTTATATAAGTGTACATGTATATGTATGTATGCATATATATATATATATATATATAGAGAGAGAGAGAGAGAGAGAGAGAGAAAAGAAAGAGAAAAAAGAGAAAGGGAGGGATGGAGGAAGGAAGGATGGATGGTACGGAAGAATAAAAGAAGAAGAAAGGAGAATAAAATAAGAGAAAAAATAAGAGAGGAGGGGACAGGAGGGAGGAGGAGAGGAGAGAGTGAAAGAGGGGAGGAGAGGTAATAAGAGGAGAGGAGAGGAGAGGAGGAAAGAGAGGTATCATAGACAATAATTCAGACACCTGTTCCTCACATTCCAGTTTTATTAATGACTGTGAGTGTACTGTGCTCTGATGAGCCACTGTGCTATGAGAAGATTAATAACAGTAAACAATGGTCATCACATATGAGGGGTAAATTGTGTTTCCAGCATGATCTCAAATCTCTCTGTACATTCATCATTTTACACAATCCATATATTAATCATATGTTCTTTGATACCCTTCTTTTTTGGAAGAGGACAATGAGGTTTGGTGATAAAATGTTTGTTCTGCTGGCATTCCAGCTAGGAATACAGCCAAGATTCCCACAGTTCAGCATGATGCCATGTTCTCTTGGTCATGCTTCTCACAAGCTGTTCCCCTCTCCTGAAATTTCTCCTTCCTACCTGCTTGTTTCTCTTACAGGTGACAGGTTAGCTTTTAAGACACCTTAGCTCACCTCAGTCAGGAAGCAGATACTTTTCAGTGGTCACATAGTTTCCTCTCCCCTCAGGAGTTTTAAACAGTGAGTCTTCTATTCTGCCCACCAGGTTGAAAGCTCCTGGAAAGTACAAACCATGTCATATTCATCCTTTCATACCCTGTGCCCAGCACAGCAGCCACGATACAATTGAAACTTCATATGCAGTTTTAGAATTAATAGGATTTTGAATGAAACTTCAATTCTCTCACCTGCTACGTGACCTCACATTACAAGACTGAAATATCTCTGTCTTCATTCTCTTGAAGCATAAAATAAGAAAATTGGATTACATCAAAGGTTTTTCCAAATGCAGTCTGTGCCTAGAAGAAGTAGTACCTGGGGACTTGTTGGAAATGTAAATCCAGGGCTCCTGAGTCAGGATTTCCTGGGAAGAGACACACTGTGTGGACAAGTGTACCCAGTAACAGTCTGAAGCAAGGCAACATTTGACAAACACTGTACTCTGAGCTGACAAACAGGTCTGAGGATCCACTGTTCCAATCCTACTCAAGTCCTGGTTTTATATGATTTTTTTTTCTTAACCCCCCCACTAAATGACATAAAAGCACATAAAGTCCCTTTATGAGTGTTCTGACTGATAATGCATAGCCAACAGATGAACAGAGATTCCTCACAATCTGCTTGTACCCTGTAATGCCTGTTAGGTCTATACTGTAAACCACAGTTTGCTGAAGAAAAAGTGCCTTTGTGTTCCTCTTCTACCTAGAACAAACCACTATAGGAAATTCTCTATCCAGGATATTTATAGAAATGCTTTAAAATGGGGAGGGATGGGGTGGAGTGGCTGGTCAATGACTGAGGGTTCTTGACCTACCGCAGGACCAGAGTTCAGTTTCCAGTCCCCATGCAGCCTGAAAGTCCAGCTATAGGAGATCCAGAAGTGCCCTCTTCAGACCACCGAGAGTCCCTGCACACATGTGCACAAACCCACAAATGCACATGTATACCGTTTTAAAAATTTTACTGAGATGAGATATCTATCAACACAGCTGTCATCAGTTGGCCATCACCTCCCAAGTTCTCACTGCATTGTTTATTATTGTTATGGATATTGAATGTAGAATAAGAGCCTAACACCACATCATTCTACTGAAGGACTACTTAGTATTTAACAGAATATTGTTACCTATAATTGCTGTGCTATGCAGTTGACCCCTAGGAACCATTCATCTTGCATAAAGTCAAAGTTGTAACTTCAATTGATGTCTTCCATTTAATTGGCAGTCTTGGACTCTGACAATCATCATGTCTCTGTGTGATTCTGCAAATTTGGTCACTTCATTTCTCTTTTGTTTCTGGAGTCAAACAGTGCTTTCTCAGCCCCCTAAAAGACAAAAGTATGACATGTGCCATAAACCTAGCAGATTTGTGGGGTTTTGGTATTCTATATCTAGACTATGAGTGTTTGGATTTCTCATACTTCTGTGTGATCACACAGTATGTAATTTTCTGTTTCTAGGTTATTTCACATAGCATAGTATCTTCCAATTTCATCAGTGCTGTGAAAAAATCGCACATGTCTTTTGTCAAAGATAAATAATATCTGTTGTGTTTGTATGGTCTATATTTTCATGCACTACATTCATTGTAACATTGTGTAAAATACCTGTAAGTCATTTCCCATATAGTTTTACACACACACACACACACACACACACACACACACACACACACACACACACCCGAATCTGTGATTTTATGTCCATGCTGTTAGTTGTATGGTACTAATTCATGTCAACCTGCACCTTATTTTGTTGTTCTGCTAATTAGGTATGTGAGATTTATTCCCTTTAACTCATACATTGGGTTTGAGTAGAAAGGACCATAAATTATTAGCCCACTAAATAGATTTTCTAAAATTTACCTTTCTACTCAACTATTCATGAGTACTTCTGTGATTTGTAATTTTTCACTATTTTAAACAATGTGCATTTAACATTGTTCTACATGTCTTCATGGGTATGCATGATAATTTACATCAGAAATAATCTCTGCTTCTTTACATGGCCTATGCATCTTCACTTTACTTAGAATCCTGTGCATTTCTCTTCATGTAGGTTGTATTCCTCTTTGGGATCTAATTCACATTCTTAGTAGTGTTTGATGCTGTTAAGCAGTGATATTTTCTCAGACTAATATTGCTAACTGTTTCTTGGGGATGAATTAGCATGTGAACTTCATTATACACTCACTGATTTGTACTTGTGTTTCATTATATGCAGAATATCTTATTTTTTTCCACTTAAGAACATCTGATTGGGTTTTCCCCCTTTATGAGACAACCATCAAATGCCTCTGAATCTCCTAGTAGCTCACCTTACTCCTAGATACTTTTTGATACTCTTCTCAAGGCACTCTAACCCTAACTGGGATATAGTTTATGTGAGGCATTCTTGGTGTTGATTTATACTTGCTTTTCTCACCCTGTTTGAATAATGAATCAATGCTGACCCTGATGCTAACTTTACAGTAACTCTTTCTTTTTTCCTTTCTTTCTTTCTTTCTTTCTTTCTTTCTTTCTTTCTTTCTTTCTTTCTTTCTTTCTTTCCTTCTTTCTTTCTTTCCTTCCTTCCTTCCTTCACTCTTTCCTTCCTCCTTCCTTCCTTTCTTTCTTTCTTTCTTTCTTTCCTTCCTTCTTTCTTTCTTTTAGTTTATTGACAACTCATGTTCACCCCTTTCTCCATATGCAAATCTCTCATCTCCTAGACCATTAATCTCTTCATCTAAAGTTCTTGACTTCCAGCATTTCTTGGTTATCACTAATTTCGAGTCAGCCACTGTTTTTCTTCCTGCAGGAAGGTTTGCATTTTATTCTTTACTTATATTTTATTCTCTTCTCATGGGACCTGAATCGACTCTGACCCATATCTTCCATGTCAGGGGATAATGAAAGAAACCCTTTCTCTGCAAGAGCCTATACTCTTTCCTTATGAGCACCCTGCCAAGGGGAAGGCACCATGTAATCTTGACTGATGGAAGAGAAGGGAGCTGATTACTATTTTCACCTCAAGTTTTAGTTGTGAGTTGAATTTCATGATATAATTACAATAAGTCATTGTGTTTCCAGCATGAGAATGTGGTGCAAAGCCTTGTGGATTAGAAGCATTCAGGGAGCTATCAAGTACACCCATGCATAAAAGGAATTGCACTTCAAAAAAGGTGCCTTGTAAAATGAAAATAATAATAATAAAGTGATAGAGATAGTCTGTGGTTGCCATGGAAATATGAACTCACTTTTCCTGATAAGTATTGTGGTTCTTTTTTACCATATTAGGCTTAATAGAAAAAATCACATACCCTGTCATATTTTTTAACCATGTCTGAATTTTAAAGCATTCACTGGGTTGCGGGTTAGCATAGAATTATGCATCTCAGTTTGCGCATTGATATGACCCACCATCAGTTTTAAGAAAGCACAACATTCAGTGTTTCTACACTTAATCCATTTTATCTGTGTATGAAAGAGTATGCATGTTCACTTGCATGTGGCAGCTCTTGCATTTTTTCCAGAGTGATTCCAATTTAATTCTGGTTCTTCTGTTAAATCTCCGTTATACTGAAAATATGGTCTGGTCTTACTGTATCTTAAAGACCACAAAAGATCCAAGCATCCACTATCTTTTGTTGTTTTTTTTTTCTCTTTTCTATCAGTGTGTTCTTCTATTTGACTTAAGAATTGTTCAAGTTAGTACAAAAGGAAAGGTTGAAACAATGACAGGGTGAGGGATGGATACTGTTGTTTAGTGGACACATGATAGAACTAGGGAATTGTCTGGGGCATAATGTCTTAGTCTTTAAAATACAGAAATATTTCAAATGTCATATAATGCAGGGAACTCCAGTAGAGTATAATCATATGAATCCTTCATATTATTTGTGATTCTAGGTGCCATTCCCAGCATTCCACGCATGCTGATGAGGATACATGTTTTGTTTTTTAAATATAGAAATTATATTATAGGGTTCACTTAGGTAAATGTTCTGAAGAGTTTACATATCCAAGAGTTAGATACAGTCATTACTACTCCCAAGCAAAATACTAATTTCTTTCCCTTGACCCATGCCTTGATATGCACCCACATATTTGGATCACAGAAGATGTGGAATCCAATCCCTACTTCTTTTGCTTCCATTCACCAGCAGTTCCTCAGTTCCCATAGGAGTGAAGCAGAGTTCCATTTTCGACTGAAGACCCTCGTATGCTCGTGCCTCTCCATGGGCTGCTCCTCTGTCTGCTCTCTTTCTCATTTCATTCCATTAATGTTATCCAACTGTTTTGCAACACATCGTTAAGACTGAAAGGTCAGCAGGCTCCACTGCATGATCTTTAAAAGGTTGGTAATGTCAAGATGAATGCAGCTTCTTAAATCTGTTTTTAAAGGCCAGAATCATCCATGCATTTTTGGGAGATGGATAATGACATCAAAATTATTACCAAAACCCTGTCCCTGTGATTATTGGGGGCAACCAGGATTTACTACTTAGAAGATAGCAGCTTCTGATGCCCAAAGCCTATGTATCAGCTCTGGGAGACTCAATTTTAAGGGGGAAAAGATCAAGCCCTTCCTCTGTACTCCAACAAAACTGCATGCACACCACACAAATGAGCAGGTACTCCTACTTGACATAAAATCTCTAAACTTACCAAGAAGTCTTTTCCTCTAAGATTATAAATATGTAGTACAAGATACTTACGCATTATTTATGACCTAATAAATTGTAGACTAGATCTGCTTTTTAGTTCAGTCTCATGTTTTGTTTTGGTTTTTGATTGGTTGGTTGGTTGGTTTTGGATTTTAATTGGCTCCAAAGTTGTGGGTTTCTTATAATATTGGCAATTGGGGTCTAGTTTACTTGCCATTGAAAACTCAGGTTCAAGGTGATTGACATTCCACTAAGGCTTGTATGAATGCATACTGGTCCTTGCTGGTCTCCTAAAGCAAGGATCTGGAAGTGTTCGTTCTCTGGTATTTCACAGACAATAAATAGAGCCTTGGTATGTTAAACAACTTAGACAATGCTATGCAGTTAGAGACTGTTATTTTTGTTTTGAAATCAAACTTGGGTCCTTCTGTTTACTAGGTAAGCACTCTTTCACTGAACTACAACCCCACCTGGTTTGGGATTTTAAGAAACTATGTGTCAAGTCTCAGCAAGATCACAGTCAAGTTCTGGTACTGTTTTAAAATTTAGAATAGCACTAAAAACCTGTTGGAATACAGTTGGATTTGTTGATCAAAACTGCTTCTTAAAAGCATGACATCATTGAGATAATTCAGTTAGCAAAAGGGCACAAAGGTAGATGCCTTAGAGCAGATAGTGAGAGAATTGGTGTAAGAAAGGAGAATAAGATTCTTTGTGTTTGAAGAAACAATAGAGTTTAGAGGTGATAATCTATACCATTTTGACTTAAGGTCATGTTGGTGGACTACCCCATGGGGAAGCAGAATTCCCAGCTACATTTGACTTTCTAACTCCATCATTCTGCTCTACGTAGCCAAAAACGACTTTGGATTTCTATGGCTTTCCTTGGCCTTCACTGAGACAAGTTCACTTACAACTTATACTGGAGCCCATATCTTCCAAATTCATAGACTTGGTCAGCTCAACAAACCAAAAACAAACAAGCAAATGAACAAACAAAAGGTTACTGTCCTTTCAGTTTAAAATATAATTTTCTTTACAATATATACATATTTACTTATGTAGCCATATAGTATATTTTTCTTTCAACATCAAAAACCATAGAGTACTTTCTAGCCTGGTTTGTGGTATACCCTGCTTTTACTTAGTCTCAGTTCTACCTGTGTGGACTCTACTCCTTCCCTGTGAGCACCTCCTGCCTCTTTATCACAGTTTGAAAGCACCCATCAAAACCATTCTATTGAAACAGTTGTCTATCATATGCTGCACAGGCTAGTAGTTTATGTGTGTTTCACTTCCCTACAATCAAAAATATTTTAAAATAAACAAGGAAGAGAAAAGTATATGTGAACAGAACTGGCAGTGCTTTTATTAAATCTTTTCCCCACCAAGGTGCCCTATCCATTTAAGTTCTCATTAGATTTTTAAAATTACACTCTTAAAAATCAGTATATTTGAAGCAAAAGAGATAATTTCAATTCTAGTGAATAAGCCTCAGGAAAATTGTTTTCTAGTCTCAATATTTTCTATCACGTGCCACAGTGCAAAATATGTCCCCGCTGAAGTGTGTTGTTTCTCTTTGGAGACCCTGTTTATAAATCATCCTAATATTCTGAGCCTTAAACACTAACACAGAGTACCTCTCTTCAAGCTCTATGAAAATGAGTCTTAGCTTTACTCTCCCCCTGACACTATTAGTTATGAGATTAGTTTTGAGGAACAATGGATCAAACCCATGGCTGTGTCTTATGTCACACACACACACGCACACACACACACACACACACACACACACACACACACACACGTGCACGCACACAAAAAATTGTTTGGAGTTCTAGCTCTTTGATATAGAACATAACCAATATAATCAGAAGAGAGCTCAAGAGCTTAATCACTCTAAAGTGTAAAATATATTTTAAAATCAATGAATATCTGGGATGGGGAGATGGGAGATGGCTGATTCGGTGGTTAAAATTTTTGACTACTCCTGCCGAGGACCTGGATTAGATTTCTAGCACACACATAGCAGTTCATGACCTCGTGTAACTCCCCTGTTGAACCTTCTGGCCACTGAGGGCAGGGCACTGCATGCATGTGGTACATATACATACGTATAAGCAAAATACCTGTACACATAAAAATAAATAACTATAAATAAATAAATATTAGAACAGCAAAGATACCAAATTTTACTTACACATGTACATACACATGAAGGAGGGCAGAGACAGACACCCAAAGAGGCAAAGAGAGATTCGAGGTATGGGGGAAATAGAGGGAGGGAGAGGGAATTCTGTGACATGCTTGGCCATGATCTCTGACATCCTCTGTCATCCTCCTGATAATAGTGACAATCATTTTCTTTCATGATCATCATGATGATCATCAGCATCCCTACCACAGTCATCATCATTATCACCATTACCAGAGCTCTGACTTATTAAGCAATCGCTATGAACTAGATGCTATTCTAAGCACTTTGCATATTTATAGTTTCCAATCACTCCCAGCCTGTAGATAATTGTTCATGATTATTGTCATTTTAAGAATGTTGGAACTTCGAGACAGGAAGTCATCTGTTTCAGTGAGAAGTCTGAGGATCCTCTGTGGGCGAGGAAGACACTGCATGTGTTTGATGCTCCCCTATGCTTCGCGGTAACCCTGGTCCCTTCCCCTGCCTCTTCTTGTTGTTGTTTCTTTGCCATCTCTGATTCTACTTTATGATCTGGTAGCTCCTTTAGCACTCATGAGTTTGTGGTGAAACTCACATTGGCCTAATGCTCTTTCTTAAGGAACCTGGGAACTAGGATATAAAGAATTCTAAATTCAATTGCATAGTCTTGCTATTTATTTTGGAAGATCTGAGGGTTAAACCAAGGGCCTTGGGAGGTATTTGGCAGGCCCTTGACACTAAGCTCTAAGCAAAGCCACCAGGCCTGAGATTACTACTTTCTTATATAAATTTTACGTGTTTAAAAATAAATACATGAAACATTTCACTAAATAAAAATATAAACATTGTGTTTCCAGCCTCTGACTGAGGATGGTTGAATCTTGGTAATTATCAGCTCTGAAGGGCTGTTCTCCTTCTGCCTGAGGGGGACGGGCTCTTATCAGGATGATCCCTTTGCTGAAAATAGCACGCATAAAAGAGTTTTATAATAGCTGGGAAAGGATCATAGAACAGTAAGCTCACAAAGCCCTAAGCAGCCATGAGCCTAGACAGAAGTGCTATGCAGACTGCATAGATGAGTGAGTGAAACAAAGGCCAGGGTCTTCTCTGGTAAATGTACAACCCACAGAGCCAGGAAATACATAACCCCTAATCATATCAAGGGCAAGGAAAACCCCACCTAGAGATACCACAGCCTAACTAAACAGAGGCCAGGTAAACATGCAAACATTCAACAAAGCAAAAAAGAACCATGAGTCTCAAAATAAAAATAAAATGGAAATTATGGAAGGGAGGAAAAATGGAATGAAATTTTAAAATATATATTATATTTTATTTCTTGAGCATTTAGTATCATAATGCATTTTGATCATAGCCAACTCCTGTTTCCACCTCCAACTTCTCCCAGAGCCTTTCAAGTCTCCACAACTTCATGTCCTCTTAAAAAACAAAACAAAAATCCCATCTGGGAATAAGTGGAGAGCCAGCAACTGGATCATGGGCATCATTCCTGAAGAAAATAGACTCTTCCTTCCCAATAGCTATCAACTGCCAATAGCTATTTTGCTAGGATGGGGCCCCTCCCCCAATCCATGATAGAACATCAGTGGATCTGATTTTATGGAGGTCTCGGGCAGGCAACCACAAATGCTATAAGCATAGAATCACAGAAATCCTGATATGCTTTACCAAGCAAAACTACTAATTATAAAGGCACAGTAAAGACATCTTAGATAACAAACAGACCATTTGCATGTGTGTGTATGATGTATGTATGCAGGGGTATATTCATGCTCTCGTTTGTTTCCACTGTCCATGTGTTTAGACGCCACTCATTGACATTGTGTGTCATCCTGGATCATGTTACATCTTATATATTGAAGCAGGGATTCTCACTTGAATTCAGAGCTCAAAAATTCAGCTAGGGTAGCCAGCCAGCTCGTCCCAGGAAATTGAGATTAAAGTACATGCAACTTTAAAATACTTTCATACCTTTGAGACAATGATGTAAAATGGGGGAAAGGTACCATTGGAGTGAAGCATATTAGGAGTTTAATACATTCAGAATGTGACGGAAAAATGCTACTTTGGATGATGTTTTAAGAAGCCAAGTGTTGTCTTTATGCAGTCAACAACTAAAAGGAAGATTGTGTTCAACTTTTATAAAACAGTTTTTTAAAGACTATACACAAAAGTGTGTAACATATACCACCAAAATAGTTCAATAGCAAATAATTAGGTATTAATACCACAATCATTACTAAAGACAAAATTATAACTTCATAAAATAGTGGACACTGGGAAAATACAATAGTTTTAAAGTTGTGCTCACTTGAGGACATGGTTTCAAAGTTAATAAGGCAGAAACTGACAAAAGTAAAAAGAGTGTGCAGTTACAGTGTGAGATGGGAGACCATGGCAGTTAACAACTCAAAAGCAAATGTTTCAGATGACTGAACATCTATTCTCTCCAGAAGTGATATTCCATAGGTAATACACAACCAAATTCTATAAAGAAATCCTTCGATATTAGAAAATCAAACCATACTTTTATAATATGAAATACCTCTAGCATATCCTGCTTCTATTTGGGATTTCTGGGTGTTGGTGGGGACCTGCATCTTGATATAGGACAAGGGGACCAGCTTTTGTAAATCTATCAGACTGTGTGCTTACCATCTGTGCAGTTCCCTGTATTTATGCTATAAACCAATTTAAGCTGAGTTTACTATGACGTATATGCCCTGATGGTTCCCAGTAAGAAAATCCTCAAATTGCTTTCATCTGCTCAAAGTTGTTTATGGAAATTGAATGATTAAGACAAAACAAATCCCTCTTAGTATGCAGAGTGGCCAAAATAGGAAGAAGGAGCATTTTACTATGACAGCCCAATCCATAAAAAATATTTAGCAACTAATCTTAAAACAAGTGGCTACACTAATTTCTTAGGAAGGGGGATGACAACTTTAAAGAGAATAATGGTAATGAGAAAACAGACCCTCATTTTCAAATCCACTAAAATGCCTGAATCTGGGGGGTGGGAGCTAGAATTAGCTATTTCTAATCAATGCACTGTTTATGGAGTGTTGACTGTAATGCCAGACCCTGAGATGCACTGAGAATGCATAATCTTTCACATAGATATAATCCTCAACGTAATTAAATATAGCTTAAACAAGGGGGGAAATGTAAAATGGTAGATGGTGCTTCTCCAGATGGTTAGCCTTCTCCCGTAGTGTCAAGCTCTTCTTTTTAGCTCCTAATTACCTAGTGCAAATTAGGCACTTCAAAGTCAGAAGGAGTTTCTTTATCTTGAGAAGGACTAACCCTGGGATGTTCCACATGGACAGGCTCTGAGAACCTTTGTGTTCCAGTATCTGAAAGCCCTAGCCTGCTTAATCTGGACCATAGCCAGGGAGACTTCAATGCTTCTCTCAGTAAATACTTTCTCTCACTGCCCTCCTCCAAACTCTCACTTGCATATCTATCCTAGGTCCACATCATCAACCTAGTATGCACCTAGTTCTGACAGGCTTCTTTGTAAAACATTCACTCTTCATATCCAAGGTAGCTGCTTTGTTTTAACAAGTTAACATTTCAAGTTATGGTCATGTGGCTGGGACCTTGTGGGTCATCATAGGGTCAGTGAATAATAAATGTCCTATGTCTCAGGTTCTGGGTTTCAGAGAGTATATGTGCCAATACATATGTTCCAGTTTCTGGGAAAGAATCTCTTAAGCGTCCTTTAGATTTTTCAGAAACAGTCTGAAACTGGAGAGTTTTAGTACCATGGCTGGGAAGAAATAGCTGGTGAGATGTGGATTGTAAAAGTCTACTCCCTGATTAGTTATCCAGACTAATGAGATGAAACCAACTGGTCATGGTGTATAATTTAATGGAGTTTGTGAATTTGGGTTGCAAGTGTATCTTGTCAGAAATATTTGTGTCTGTATTTATTATGGAAAGTGGTCTAGAGGTTTTGGGTCAACTTCTGTTTTGGCTTTGTCATTGGTGTAATACTGGCTTCACACAATGAGATCATTGATGTTGCTTCCTTTACCATTTTCTGGAATAGTTTGAACCAAGGCTGTTAGCTCTTCTTTAAGGAGTTGATAGAACTCAACAGTGAATTGGTCTGGTCCTGTACTTTTCTTTAGTTTTGGATAATTCTTGCTTCTATCTCATTGCTTGCTGTGAATCTGTTCAACTTGTTTCCTCCTCTTGATGTTGTTCTGGTAGGTCATATCTATATAGAAATTACTGGTTTTCTAAGTGGACTTTCGAGGTTTAGGCAATAGAAGTTCTAAAAATACATCCTAGCGATCCTTTGGATTTCACTAGAATTTCTTTTTATGTCTAATTTAATTAATCTGGGTCTTGTTTCTTTCTTTTGCTTATTTGACTGGTGGTTTGACAATCTCAGTTGTTTTTATCATAACCAATTCTTTGATTCACTATTTCTTCAATGGCTCTTGCAGTTTCTATTTTGTTATTTCCAATGTGACTGAACCTTTTATTTTTTCCATTTGCTGCTATGGAATTTGGCTCAGTTTTGTTTTCTAAGACCTTGAAAGACATCATGAAGCTCCTTACCTGACATCTCATTGATTGTTTTTTTTTTTTAAATATCGGCCCTCATGGCTATGAACCTTCTCTTCACATGGGCTTCACTCTCATACTTTGTTTACGCAAATAATTAACAAACATACTCAATTTAGTGAAATTTTGAAGGACCTACTTTTCCTGAAGTATTTTTCCACCATAAGTATGCAGGAATAAATGGCATCTGTTGCGGGAAATATTAAATAAAAAAGACTGACAAGTTCCTGCCCTATGCCCAACTACTCTCTGCCCAGCAGTCTCGCCACCTCTAGCCCTAGTTGGCAGTCCTCCCTTCTCCAGTTTGCCCGCCTCGGTGCTACCCGTACCTTCTCAGCCATGAACCCCGTGTTTGGCAGTCCCAAATTCCAGTAAATCAAAACTTTAGAAGCTTAAAATTAATCAGTCAGATTTATATATCAATAAATTCTCAATTCGCAAGATACCCACACAATAATTTCAGAGCCAACTGATAATGATACAAGCTGCCCACCTAGAATTAAAAAAATCTCCCAATTATTCTAACCTTTTATGATATCCATAACTACCTGTGGCTATTTAATGCCACACAGAATCTGGATTGTCTTCCTCTCCCTCCATCTTCCTTTCTTCTCCTTCTCCTGTGTTGTTCCCTGTCTCTTCAACTCTTAGCTCTGCCTCCCTTCTCACTGTCCAATCACAGGCTTCTTGTAGTAATATTTAAAGAGATTGGACAGGGAAAATTCTGCTACAGACATCTAGACGCTTCTTTGTTCTAAAACTGAATGAGTCTTGACCTTGCATATTGATCTGGAGATACCTCTCACCATTTGGAGGTCTTTGTGAAGAAGGAGGAAGTGCTGTTTTCTAAGTACACATACATATATACATGCACACACATACACATGTGCACACATATACACACACATGCTCATGCACACACACAGACACACACAAATGCACATACATACATACATGCACACTCACACTTTATTTATGTGCTCCACAACTCTAGATTCATAGATGTAGATTTAAATTTTGATTTTTCTACCTATCACCAATGTAGCAATCACTTCTCCTTTACAAATTTCACTTTCATTGCCTAAAAATAAGATAAGTTCCATTGACCTGCTAGGACTCTTGTGGGAATTAGGTTTACAAGGAATACAAGCACTTGATCTTGTATTTCTCAGTCTCCTCATCTATAAATCTGAGATAGAATTATAATTTCTATAGGAGGAATTGCAGTGAATTTCTTAGTATTGTGCTTCACAAATTCCAAGATATCTTTACTTTAGTGTGAAATCGTTGTTGCTTCTGTCATATGTTGGAGCTGGGAGGAAAAAATGACCACATGGTCAGATACCTTTGCTCTTTCTCTCCATGTCTGTTGCTCACCTTCGGCAATGTGTGGTCTTAGCCTATGCACCACATTGCACTAAATTTGGTGTGTTTGGTAATTATTCGTTAAAACAAAGTGTGGGAATGAAGACCATGTAGTTCTGCCTTCTTGGCCATGGGTAACATTAAACCCAAGTAGTATGTGGCAAGGTAGTGATCTGGGGGAAAGGTGTCAGTTTTCTTTTAAGGCTCTGATCCTTTTCTCAATGATACTGCAGTTATCTCTCCGTCTGTGCATCCTCAGTTCTCTAGACAACCTTTCTTCTTCACAAAGGGATAGGCCCTTCTCATGGTGTCCTGTGGGTCTTCATGGGCTGTGCCACTTAAAACACAGGTCCTATGCTCCATTTATACTCCATGTCACAGATTTTCCATTATAAAGTTGAAAAGTAGCTATTTCACGGTACAGATCATTGATATATGGTGAAGTCCAAAAGGAAGGGAAATGTACTTTTGGCAAATTAAATATATTTTTCTCATTTGCTTTAATAAAGAATCTCATGTTTTATATATTGGTTAATATAACTGCATAGAATTATTTAGCATTATCTTCTTTTTATGATGGACTAGTCCACTTTATCATGATTATCTATAAAAGATTAATGTCTAAGCCGTTGAGAATGTAATTTTTGAAATTGCCCAAAGTATTTGCAACAGTGAATACTGTCATGCTCGTGAATCTGAGGACAAAAAGTTCTTAAGTTCAGGGATGGTCATAGAGCCTTTGAAACCAGGAGGTATTGTTGATGTTTTAAAAAATTATCATTATCATCATCAGTAGTTCCATGATAAATAATCACGATATCTGGTCATAAGTATACTGTAAATAATAGCTGTAGAATACGTTATTAGAAGCATGTACATCCTCTCTGTAGCTCTCACCAACACTCTGCAAGATCAGAATTACCATCGTCACATTTTCCGTTAAATATAGCAAAGCTCAGAAGGGTTAAGTGATGTGATGTTTGTAATTTAATAGTGGGTCAAGCAAGTATAGGAAATTTGATATCTATGTTCCTATGTCCCACAAAAGGAAGTATTCCATGGCAGGCTGTCCAGGTTCTTTGTGTCTAGAACAATGAATTGGATAAGGCATAGTCTATGAATAGTAAAAATATAGATTGTTGTTGTTGTTGTTTCCATTAATGAATGAAAGAATGGAATTAATTATACATCCTAATCACAGCTTTCCCTCCCTCCTTTCTTCCCAGTCCCTCCATCTCCCCTCTCCCCCTCCATCCTCCTTTCCTTTCTCAAAGAAAGGGAGTCCTCCAATGGATATCAAGCTACTCTGATATATCAAGTTGCAGTAGGACTAGTTGCATCTTCTATTGAGGTTAGACAAGGCAGTTAGCAAAAAGAGAAGCAGACAACAGAGTTAGAGACAGCCCCTGCTCCTGCTGTTAGGGCTTCCATATGAAGACCAAGCTGTACATCTGTTTCATATGTATAGTGGGCCTAGGTCCATCCTGTGCATGCTCTCTGGTTGGTGGTTCAGTCTTCCACAGCCAAATATTAGGTGGAACCTGGGGAATCTTATGGAAGAGGGAGAAGAAGTATTGAAGGAACCAGAAAGTTCAAGGACACCACAAGAAAAGCTACCTAGCCTGGGCCCATAGAGGCTCAAAGTATAGAGTATTTTTTCCTCTTCTTTCTTCCCTTTCTTTCTTTCTTTCTTTCTTTCTTTCTTTCTTTCTTTCTTTCTTTCTTCCTTCCTTCCTTCCTTCCTTCCTTCCTTCCTTCCTTCCTTCCTTCCTTCCTTTCTTTCTTTCTTTCTTTCTTTCTTCCTTTCTTTCTTTCTTTTAAGTGTGAATAGATGCATAAGTTGCATTCCACAGAATGGAAGCAGGCTGAGCAAACATGTGACCTAAGACTTTCCTACTTCTTTTTTTAAAAATCTTTTTATGAGTTTAAGCAGAGGGAGAAGCTCCTCTCGGGGTGGGAAAGGGAGGTGGATTCTTACACTGATTGGCTATTAAGTAACTTTGAAAAACCCACATGTGACAGGGCAGTACATCTGATATTATTAAGCAATATACGCTATATCATACATGTTCTTGAGATGGTGAATAAGGCTGTTTCCTCACTTAAAAAAGGGTAGGTCCCTTCAAGAACAAATTCACCCTCATTGCTCTTCTACGTCTTACAGATTTATGCTGCCTTGTTTATCTTCATCTACTATGAAGAGCTTGACCTCAAATTACCCTCCAAAGGTGCTGGGTGCTCCCTAAGCAGAATGGGAAAACATTTTTTTTTTCATGAAGGACATTTCCCTGAGTGGCTGGGAGTGGCTGGGAGTGGCTGGGAGTGGCTGGGAGTGGCTGGGCTGTTCCTGCTTTAGCCCTATTGCTTGTGAGTATGTGATATTCAACTCACTCTAGGCTCTACTAGCCATCATTCCCCTACCAAGTGCACGAAAACTTGTCTTGATGCTTTGTCCATTAGACTTAGCTATTTATAACATGTCTTGTGTCAGAATGAATTTACGACTTTGTATTTAGGACGCTGCATCAGCTTTAGCTAATCTAATTGAAGCTGTACTTGCTTGGATTTCTCTAAAATTAAAGTGATTAATAAGCACATCTTAAAACAAAAATTTTCCAGATATGATAACATATTAACTTGAATATGAGTTTTGAGTCATAATTTTTTCTTATCTCCCTAAACTTTGGCATCTCAAAATTATAAATGCAGAAGAGAAACTCTCTTACAAGTTGTAATGGGTCATTGCTTTGCAGGATTATAGAAGCGTGAGGATTACACAGGAAATGCTACAAAATCACCATCAGGGGATTGTCTATCACTAGAAGGAGTACAATATTTCATGCGTCTGGAACATCTACATATGTCATTTCATTTTTGCTTTGTTTGGGTTTGATTTGTTTTTCAAGACAGGGTTTCTTTGTGTAGCCCTAGCTGTCCTGGAAGTCACTCTACAGATCAGGCTGGCCTGGAACTCAGTGATCTTCCTGCCTTTGTCTCCTGAATTCTGGAATTAAAAGATAGGTAACAACTCCTGGCCTATGCATGTGATTTTGAAACTATAGAACAATAATCTTCTTAGTATCCTGATGGACATAAGGATTATTGAAGCAGTGAATAACCATCAGCTACTGGTAAATTCTAGGAGATGAACAATAATTGTCTTAAGTTGTGTACCCACTGAAGAGCCCACCAGGCTCCAGTGGGTGCTTCCAAACCCACAATAACACAAATGATCCAATTTAATTCAATGAGTCTCAAAAGAATATATATGTGTGTATATATATATATATTATGCATATATATACACATATGCATAAATAAAGAAAGAACATTATTGAGAAGATAATAGTAGTGAGAAGAATATTAGGTTTATAATTATCAGAATGCATACAGTACATATGGTATATGAATTTGTCAAAGAATAGTCAATAAAAGTTATTTAAAATGTTTGATTTATCTTTATATTAATTCAGTAAACATTTATAATCTGCTTTGCTGTGCATACCACAAGATTGAGTTAGTTTTGCTATAAGAGAGTTTATACTCTTCCTATAAAAGGCAGAAAGTATTAAAATCACTGTTAATATAATTCATAAAAAAACTGGTCAGTGCTGGCACACACGTTTAAATCCACCACTCAAGATGGAGAGGCAGCCAGATCTCTGAGTTTGAGGGCAACCTGGTGTACAGAGTGAGTTCCAGGACAGCCAGAGATACCCAAAACAAAAACCCTGTCTGAAAAAAAAATTATATATGTTAATATAAGATAATATATATTAATAAACAAGATAATATAATATAGTAACTGGCATAAATAGTTCTTAAGTTCAAAGAGGATAGAAATAATTTCTAATTGTAAATACAAAGAAGACTTTAAACTTGAGGGCTGCTGATCTTGGAGAAGTGAACTATTGGTTCTTAGTACATGAGGTAGGCTGGATGATTGTAACATTTTTGCCTATTGTACCTATGAAACAGCTGATGACTCTTCTGTGTCAAGCAGTGTAATAAGCATTTAAATACTTTCTGTCTTCTATGTCTCCTACAGCATAATGTTCAGTATCAGGAGTTAGGGAGTTAGGGTAAAGAATGTGCACCACACAGTAAGGTAGAAGCATGCTGAGTATTCATGGTGCTCCCTTCTTAGGGGAAGGCAAGCAATCCAAAGAAGCAGGAACAAGAAATATACTCACCTTGGAAAACCATTGTAATCACGTTTAAATTTAGCCGTGTCATTATTGTAGTTTAGCAAATCCAAAGAGCTATTGTGCTACATGCACAAGGTCTACAAGGCACTTGAGACTGGGATTATCTTCCAAAATTTCATTAAGTGAAAAGGAAGTACTGAAGGGTGAGAAACTCGGTAATATCTGCTACTGATTTCTAGTCAAGATGACACTGTAAATTCATATTTTAAGCCCCTTTTCTGCTTCAGACACATTGCGATCACAAAAAAATATAAAATGTGAAATTCAAAGGGCTTACACAGAGCACTTCTCTAAATTATTAACACACTTACTTAACCAATGTGTAAATTATTTAGTATCTTACCCTGTTCCCACAAAAGACAAGTATGCATTAGACATTTCTGTGCCCTGACTCCCTGGGAATTATTGTGTATCGCCTTATCTCTTCAATAAAATAATAATTCTTATAATATTTTCATCTCCTTATGGATTCAGAACATTCTCATTTTAAACTATTTTGATTTTCTTCTGTGAGTTTGGTTCCATCCACAGTATATTCAGTTCTTAACCATTGGTTTTGTTAGCTTTCTTTGGAACCCTCCAGAAAGTAACAGTAGTGAAATTAGGGGGGAAATTCCATGGAGGAATTGACCAATAAAACCAAAAGCAGACATGTGCAAAGCAAATCAGATTGTGTTGTTTTTAAAGCAGAAACTGTAGTGATGAATAAATAAGAGGCTGAACAGACAGTATGTGTAAGATAACTATAGTCACTGTGGACAGAACAAAGAAAGTTGATCCTGTTTTGATGCCTTATTTAAGCCAAAACTTTAAACTTTGGGAGATGGATGATTTCCTAAAGAAATATAAATGAGGATTCCATTTTCTTTAAAAATTTTAATGACCAAAAATGCACCAATAACTGTTACAGAAATATTTTGTTATAAAACATGTATTGGAATGGACTTACAGATGATAACCTATATGTAACACAAGCTCTTTGAAAATCATTGAAAAATAATGAATACTGCTCTATTGACTTTATGGGATTGCTATACTCTTGACACGAACTGAGATTAAAACAAGAGAAAGAAGAGTAAGAAATCATATGAAAACTATATCTGTAAGTCTTAAATGAACTATCAGTAAATTAAATGCAAGAGAAACAGGCATAGTGTGATGAAATGGACCTTTCACAGTCTGCATTTTTCTCACGTAAGGAATGACTCAAAGACAATTAACATTTAACAGTTTAACAATTTGTTCCATAATATTTTGATATCATTTATTTATTTGTGCAGTGTTGTTATTGTAGTTTTTTTAAATAATCTTCAGTTACCCCCATTTCCTTTTTTGCTTCAACTAATTGGGACTAAGAATAGAATAATGAGCATCTCAATGTCATCATTCCTTTTGTTCCTAAGTTTTGTCTACGTAAAGCATCAGGTTTAGGTAGAAGCCAAAAGAGATCTGCTGTTAGTTCCTTCTGCTATGACAGAGACGATGCTCCCTCATCATTTTGCTACAAGTCGAAGATTCTGGAGTACATTGCCCATCAGCATATTCTCCTCTTAGGTCCTCTCCTTATTTTACAATTGACCATGTATGGTAGGTCTAACATCAACTCTCTGACCCAAGATATTCTGTAGAGCATGAAAAATTTGTCCATCATGGAAAATTAACTTGGATCTTTCTTCTCATTGACCATTTAAATATATTTATTCTTACCTTCCCTACCTCATTGGCCAATATTTCCCCATGCTGTAATGCTAAAAGCCAGTCTGCTTAATGATGCCCTTTCCTATGACGTTATTCTCTCATGTGTCTAGGGAGTATGCCTAAGTAGAGCTAAGCGATTACTGTATTTTAAAATGATGTCTCCTAAACCAAGCGTTTGTGGGGATACAAGGGAATTTTTAGAAAAACTTTATCATTGCCATGGCAACAGAATAAATCTACAGCCTATGCTTCTGCTACCCACTTCTCGGGAAATCTGTTAACAGGATTGTCCATCAATTCCTTGATAGCTACTGTCTCAACCAGTCAAAGTGCTTCTAGTCAGGATGAAACATGCATAGTGGGTACCATTAGCAAAGTTCCCTAAAGAGTCATGGGACTTGATGACCAAGCTGAGTCTGAGGCAAAGTCTGGAAATTCATAGTGGCCTAGTGGGAAGCCAATCCCTTGGTGAGTGTCTCTGATGGTACTTCTGTCTTTTTTATTTCAGTAAGTCTTGGATATTGCTTAGAGAATTCTTTTCTGCTTATCCTTCTCATTGCTTAGCGAATTCTTTTCTAGAGGTCAATGCCTAATATAGATAAAAATGTAATGTTCCAGTGAGTTCACAGTCAATGATACAGCAGTGTACAGATATAAAAAAGTGTGGCATTTCTTTTGGCTATATAATTTAATTTTGTTGGTTTGATAATTGTATTAGAGCATTTGTAGAATTCTGACAGACCAACTATATTGTTCCTGTGCTTTGATATATTTTATGGGAGAGATGGCCCACTAGCGAGGCGCCATGGGGTTAGCATAGTTCAGGTTCTAATTTTCTTAGCTACATGCTTCGGAATAACTGGCTGGCATGTTATAGAAATAAAACACGTTTACAAATTTGTAACTTTTTTTTAAGCCTTTAGTTTGCTTTGTAAGAAAACATAAGGATTTTAATGAGAACAATAAAACTTTTGCCTTGACCTGACATTAGGCTATCTAAGGAGAATTAACAAATTTCTTTAGAGATTAAATTGAATAGGAGAGATCTCATGGGGTTCCATCCACTAACAAAGAACTACAGACAACTAAGAAATGCTAAAAGCAAGAGAAACAGTCTTCTCCATGCATAAGCCAGTTTTTTTTATCTAATACCAAATACGGCAGCTCTGAGAGTGGATATACACAAAAAATACTAAACAGATTGAGCACTTTATATTTATATATTTAACTGTGTGTGTGTGTGTGTGTGTGTGTGTGTGTGTGTGGGTGGGTGGGTGTGTGTGCAAAACAATAACAACTAAATAATTAGCAGCCATAATTTTGAGAGAGATCAAGAGCGGTACATAAAGAGAAGTAGGAAAGAGGAAATGGAAGAGGAAAATGATATAATTATATTTTTAAAATTAAAATACATATTGATATGTCTTAAAATTAAAATAAAGTAAAAATAAAATTAATCTAGTATTTTAATAATTTTATACTGAAAGAAAGTCTTTATTATAGAATGTGTCTATATATCTTTAATTTGTCTATTATATTGTTGGATTAAAAACTACACTTGTCAATTTAAAAAATAAATAATGTTTATAGACTGCTATAACAGTAATATAAGTTGGTATTGTATCCTTAATCTAAAATTTATACATTTATTCCAGATCTTGACTGTCACATTATTTTATTACTATGTTATTATCTGAGGTAACGAATGGCTGGGCTGAGAATCTGTTGACAACTTCTAAGGAAATACTTGCATGCATCTCTTCCACAGTGCTTGTTATAAATTATGGTCTGGGTGGGATCAGCAAGATATTGCATTTTCTCCAGAAGTATACAATAGACTTTGTTATTAACTGAGAAATTTTGTTGGTTTGATTCCTAAATAGATTATGTTGTTTTCTTCTTGTCTTTTGGGTTGAGTTCCAGTTAGGAAATGATGCTATGAGAAATTTGTTTCATTAACTCTTAAATACATGTGTGCATGTAAGTATATAAATTGCGTTATTTGTGATTGACTGCTAAAGGATAACATAGGGAAATTATATACTTATCAGGGGGATTTATTCTGCTGCTGAAAAACAAGATATTAAATTATACCGTGAGAACAAGCATAATTCAATGAATTTTTATGATCTGTAGAGATGGGCAAATTGCATTGCAAATGATAAATGAGCTTTCAACATCAAGATCTACAAATAAATCATCATAAGTAGATATTTTGATTTATTAATATAACTGAGAAGGAGCCCCTTGGGATGTGCCTGTTATTTTCAGTGGTCGTCCTGATAGAAGACAGCTAACTTATTTATGTGTAGTTTTGTGTTGTATTTTTCTCCCTTATATGCAAGTACTCTGAATATTTTTAGGAAATGGCTCATTCCCTTAGAAAAATGCTTCCTTGCTATGAAAGTGAGAATAGATGCTAATTTGGTTTGCTCAGTACCCAAACACAGTTAAAAGTTGATAAAACTCAATAGGGCAGTTAGGGGGCCTTTCTCTGCTTTTTGCTTGAAGAGTATCATTGAACTTGTCTATACTCGCTTTCCTTAAAGTGGTGTTTTCTTGTCTACTCAAGTTGCAAAGTTTCATCTTAAATCCCTCTGTATTAAATCTCTCCTACACTGATACTATTGAAAGGATATAAACTAACAAACATCCATGTGTTTTCTTCATTCGCTTATATCTAAACCTATAGCCTATAAATTGCTATAAATTTCAAGAAGAAAAAGATTTTATCTACTAAATCCTTAAATCAGATATTAGCTGAAGCGTTGTAGGTAAGAAACAATTCCCAAGGTTCTGGATAGACTAAACACGGCATAGTCACTGCTTTCAAGGTCCCACTGATGTACACTTAATAAATATGCTGACTGGCTCTGATACATACTTAGCTGAGAATACAAGGGTCATGCTTAGCCATAGGACAGGTAGCTACACTATAGAGGCTCCTTGGAAGACCAGGATTCTAGCCATAGTGAAAAAGACCACAAAGAAAAGTTCAGGAGGAGGTGCTCCTTAAGTTTGACTTGAAAGACATATAGAGCAGAATGATGATCCTCATCCTTAGGTTAAAGGCAGTGTATTTAGAAATGGATGAGGACATCAGTACGCTGGAAGGTATAGAATGTTCCCTAGAAAGCAAAATGGTTTCAAGAAAGAACAAGAACCAATCTCCAACTGATAACTATTTAGAAAAAACATTCTAAAAGGGAATCTAACTTGATATACAAGCCACACTTATGGGCAGGTCCTATGACCAGCAGTAGATGTCCCATACAAAATAACCCTGTGTTATTTTTGGAACAATTTTTGTCTCATAATGTTTTATCTTGGCATTTTATTTTTAAACTTACAGCTTGTTGCTTATATAATATGGTTTCCAATTTCGTTTTAATGGGAATGATATCTCTCTCTCTCTCTCTCTCTCTCTCTCTCTCTCTCTCTCTCTCTCTCTCTCTCTCGCTCTCTCTCTCTCTCATATGTGTGTATATGTGTTTATGTGAGTATATATGTGTGTGTGTGTGTGGTGTGTGTGTGCACCTGAGTTTATATGTGTTTCTTAGAGTTTTTCTTTGTCTCTTTTTTTCTGTTTGTTTGTTTTGTTCTATTCTAGTTGATTGGTTGGTTGGCTGGTTGGTTGGTTGGTTGGTTGGTTGGTTGGTTGGTTGGTTGGTTGGTTGGTTTAGTTACCTGGTATTTTTCTAATAAAAAAGAGCGAGAAGGGCCATGGATTTGGGTGGTTGGGAGAGATGGAGAGGATCTGGGGAGAGTTCAGGGTGAGGGAAACTCTGATCAGACTATTTCCTGTGAAGAAGTCTGATAAATTTTTATAAATTAAAATAAATAAAATTATTAAAAAGAATAACAAGAAGAAAACACACAAAAGAAAAGAAAGGAAGGAAGGAAGGAAGGAAGGAAAGAAGGAAAGAAGGAAGGGAAATGAAGGAATGACAAGACACTTGGAGATAGCACCCCTAATTTTTGTATAAACTTCTCTCCTTATTTCCAAATGATTGATAATCCCGCATATATCTGTTGCTTCCACAGTTATCAAAGAGAATATGTGTTTAAATGAGGCTAAGTTTTTGTCCAATCACAGAATTAAATTCCACATTTAGAACTTTTTACTTGTGAGAACTTACTTTAAATATTTAGCCTCAATGATCTCAAATATTATAGGACAAGAGTAACAGGGATTAGGTAATGGTTAAAGAGAGCACAGAGTTATCATAATATTGATGAGAGGACCTGGAGACATGCATGGTGTCTTACACAACAAAGTTGCCTAATCAATAACTTTCCTATTTTCTTCCTAATTTAAAAAGGTTGACACTCTATTGATGGATCTAAGAGTTAAATAAGATTAGGCATGCAAAATTTATCAAATGCATGTATTATACATATTTTAGTATTAATTGTGAGGAGTCAATCAATAGTGCTGTAAAGTTTCATCAAATACTTATATACTAAGAAACCACATGTAATCTAGAATCTCAGTATGCTTTTCCATCAAGATTACCCAACAGGAAGTGTTCAGAGTCATCTAGTAAGTTTCTCCACATTTTACATGTACAGAAATTCTATCCTAGATATTTTAATTATAGAAAGCTATTAATAATAGAAACTAAAATATTAGTTTCAGGCAGACTAGTTTTGAATAGCCAATTACAAAATACTGATAGAACCAGGCTCCCTCGTGGTCTACTCTCATACAAGTTTTCTAAGGAAAATCCAAATCATCTTCTGAACCTGAGTTCATCCTAGTTGGAGTACCATAGCCAAACCCTAGCAATAAGTGAGTTACAACAGAGCACTGTGTGTTGTCCTCATCTCAACCATATAGAAAGGCGAGGTGGCCTGCTCCCTTCTTGCCTTCCAAATTTTATGCAAAGTATTTCTCATATTTCACATTGATATGGAACCCTGAAATAAAACAATCATCTAAAAGTAATCTTCAACTTAGTTAAATCATCATGATATGTTTCCTCTATTTTTAGTAAATAGGTAATAATCCAAACTTCTATTTTCTACATCAGCACAGAGTTAGATTCTCCCACAATGTTCTACTGTCTATGATTTTCTTACTTTGTCAACTAGAATAAAGCTCTCTCTGTGGAGTGACTGCACATATATGTGCATGATGTACCCCAAAGAAACCATGGAATTTAAAATAATGCTACCCTATTTATTTATTTATTTATTTATTTATTTATGTCTTTCTGTGCCTTTATATGAGGCAAGAAATCATAATTTAATAGAAAGGTAAAGCTCCAGAAAAATAGAAACATAGACTGTCATTCTATCATGACAAGTATCACCAATTTGGTATCATCCATTATTTTGGATTATCTATTCCATTGGTTCTCACTATTCATAAAGATAATAGAGAGTCAGTTACAATTTCAGCAGAACTATTTAGAAACTGACATTAGCTCTAGTCTACATGGAGCGGAAGAAATGCACTATTCCATATGGCAAAGAGAAGGAAACAGGGTTACGAGACTCATTTGATTACCTTCAGTTTAAGGCCTGCCTGATACCACTAGATGGTTGCTGAGAAGTATTCTATGACTAAAATAAGATGATTAACACCAGAGTCATGCTGATAAACTGAAATTAAGCCACATAGTGCGATTTTAATGCCAGCTTCTTTCCTTATAGTATGTCACATAATAGAAAATACTTGAAAATATGCACAGTAAAAAAGAGGTACTGATAGAGTTGAGGATTACATCTTTTAATTGATAGCAGTAAAAGTGGGAAAATGCATCAAAGGAAGAGGAGTTAGCATTATAATTTTATGTGGCTGATGTTTCTGGAATAAAGAATTCCCAGAGACAGGATTAAATGAAAGAAAATTTAAATTTTTTTATCCTTGACCAACTCACAAAGTGAAGAATTATAAGAGAGGATATTTCTTTCCCATCATTTGCTGGCTGTTGTTTCTCTAATCTCAAAGTATCTATAGCATCTGCAACTGAAGCATACAAATGGGCCTATTATTTCACCATTTTTATTGTTCCTTCATTTTCTCCTATTATAGGACATTTTAATCTTGTTCACCAAGATGTAGGACACAGGTGACCTCAAGCTTTTAACTGCTTTTTATATTTTTTCCTGACATCTAATGTGGTGTAGAAACAAATTTGTTCATTGAACAAAGAGTTAGTTATAAAGTTCCACTCTTTGTTAGGCAAAGAATAAGTAAATACAACTGAAACATTTATTTATTTGTTTATTATTTATATTAAAAACTATCTGACATTGATGTGAGACTCTACTGGAGGAGCAATGGATCTTATAACACCTTGCCAATGTGGTTGGTCTAGGACCCTTATGGTCCTATTTACCTTGGCAGATAAAACAATAATTTACTCCAGTTTGTATTGCCATTTGACGACCATAATTTCTATTTACTAATGTCCTTCTGTGGTTGCCTGAGATTGGCACTAGAGGCTTCCATTGTCAGATCAGTTTGTTTAATTTTCTTCCATCACTTTAACCCATCCCCTATTAGTAGGAGAATGTCTTTGAAGAGTATTATGGAAATTTTCCTCTTTGTTGTGCTTTCTGGTTGTATTGAGACATAAAATTTTTCTCCAATATGGTACTTCCCATCATGGTGTGCTTCCATCCACAGGCTCAAAAGCAATGGTCCAACTAACAATGGGCTGAAACCTCCGAGAACACAAGCTAAATAAAACTTTTTCCTTTGAAAGTTGGTTCTCTTGATCATTTGTGCAGTAATGGGGGACAAACTGCTCAAGCTGTCCTGAATGACATCTTCATTTATAATTAATTTCTCTTTGTTCTAGATCAAAACTCTTTAAGCTGGCTACTTAGTATCTACCTTATTCTTTAAGTTATTCAGAATACTGGATAATGGACTATTTTGTCTTCAGCACATAGTGACTCTTGCTCTGGGGCAAGCTAATGCCTGCTATATATGAGTGAAATAAACTACTACTATTCTAAGGGTTAAAACTTATGCAAGGAAGATGATAAAATGTCAATGAGGTTTTAGTAATAAGTTGGGAAAGGCTCTGTGAAGGAAAAGAAACAGATCCTAAAAGAATAATGGAAACCATCTGGGTATACAAACAAGAGTCATCTCTTAAAAAGCACAGGCTTTAAAGAAAACTAGGAAACTATCATAGAGACTGACTAGAAATGAGGGTGTCTTAACACGTGATATAATGTCTGTCCCTTGGAAACCCTATGCTGTACATATTGTCTATGAAAAACTTGCATATGTTGGCTAACCAATGTGTGTGCTCTTCCCTGAGGAGAATTATAGCTATTGTTCTCATCATTTCTTTCTTTTTTTTTTTGGATATTTTCTTTATTTACATTTCAAATATTATCCCCTTTCCAGGTTCCCCCCCACCCTGAAAATCCCCAATCTCATCCCCCCTCACTCTGCGTCTATGAGGGTGTTTCCTCACCCAACCACCCACACTCACCTCCCTACCCGGGCATTCTCCTACACTGGGGCATTGAGCCTTCACAGGACCAAGGGCTGCTCTTCCCATTGATGCCCAACAAGGCCATCCTCTGCTACATATGCAGTTGGAGCCACGGGTCCCTCCATGTATACGCTTTTGTTGGTGGTTTAGTCCCTGGGAGCTCTGGGGGTTCTGGTCAGTTGATATTGTTGTTCTTCCTATGGGGTTGCAAACCCCTCAGCTCCTGCAGTCCTTTCTCTAACTCCTTCACTGGGGACCCTGTGCTCAGTACAATGTTTGGCTGTGAGTATCCGCCTATGTATTTGTTAAGCTCTGGCAGAGCCTCTCAGGAGACAACTAATTATCTGTAAGGAATTGACATCTCATGAGCTTTCCTTCATCTAAGTCTATTGGTACAATCCTTGTTCAGGTCATGTTTAGGCAGCCATGTTGGTAAAACTATATGGGTATAACTGATGACATTTCTAGGAAACACAAATTCACAACAAACTTCCTGTTCCTCTGAATCTCACAATCTTTCCACCTCCTCTTCCACAGTGATCTCTGAGATGTAAATTTGTGGATTTTACATATATATATATATATATTTTATATATATATACATATTATATATATAATTTATATATAATCCCAAATATATATACAAATATATGAAACCCTATGCATATATATGTGTATATATATGTATATATGTACATATATATGGAGATCTATGCTACACATGTTTTTTATGCAAAAGTTGTTTATGTTGTATATGTATATGCTCTGTGTGTGTTATAGTACTAGGCTCCATAGCTCTGCTCTACATCTCAAAATGATTAGTTGTGAGTTTGTGTAATGGTTTTTGTCTGTTCCAAAGATATGTTTAATTGTTCTTATTATTTTATAGATTGATAAAGTTGTGTTTTCACAAATATATGTATGTAACAACTAAAGAAAAAAGAGGGCATGAATTTGAAAGAGAGCAAAAAGGGTTATATGGGAGTCTTTGGAAGAAGGAAATGATGAAGTTATTTTATAATTTTTAAAAATATCTGAGTATAATTCTGAAAGTTCTTTTGCCGTTTTGACTATTGTAATTGTCTTGCACCTGGTTCTAGTATGGTCTTCAATTGTCATTTAAAAGTCAAAATTTTGTCTCATTCTTTAAAAAATATCTTTGATTATGTGTAGATGTGTTTGTCCATGTGTGAGTTTGTAAATGAGTACAGTGAGTGTCACAGAGGCTAGGAGAGGACCTTGGACCCCCTAGAACTCAAGTTAGAGGCAGTTGTGTGGGTGCTGGAAATTTAAGTCAACTGGAATCCATGGAACACACTACATGCTCTTAACTACTAAGAGATCTCTCTAGATTCAAATTTAGTGTTTTTGTGGAATAGCCTGCATTGCTAAGTAGACACTGTAAGTAGACATAGGGTAGCCCTTTGAACATGGAGTTCTAAAAAGGCCAAATGGTATAATTTATTCTTTTATGTACTTGATGAAAATGTTGGTGAGAAAAAAATTGGGGAAGAAAGAAAATTTATCCTTGTTATAGTAAGGACATGCTTTAAGCTTCAGGCAGCATAAAGAACATGCTATGTTTATAGAAACAAGACAAGGTCAGTGGCCCTGTGGACATCCCTAATCCAATGCCATATTTTTTAGCAATGCTGCTCAAAATAATGATAATTTGGAAACTAACATCAGTACTGACTAAATGCTTATTATAGTTATCTATATTGGAGATGTTAACAGAGCAATTCACTGGGAATAAGAAGGAATAGCAAAGACATGTCTAAACATAGACCACCATTGGATATGAAAAGGTGGAAGTCCATTGAGGAGTGAATGATTTTGAAGTGTTGAGATGTAGGTGGTGATAACACTATGAACAGAGACACCGGAAGTTAGCTGTTCTTCCTGTAGACTCCTATAGCACAGAGCTCATCCTGCGACAGGGACACTCACTTGCATATTTGCCTCTGCTGATTGATGGGAGCTTCTCAAAGGTCAAAAGAAAGCCTTGTTTATCCCTGGATTCCCTGCATAACTGGCAAGGCACATCTGAGAAGTTCGGTAAATAGTAAGCACTATTATTATTATTATTATTATTATTATTATTATTATTATTATTATTATTAGGCTTTCAGTGGTTATGCTTTAGAGAATGCATGGATGACACCCTTTTGACAGTGTAATGGTGAGTTCTGAGGACTCCAGAGAGAAAGATGAGAAATTGATTGAGACAAATGGCTTTGACTCTTTAGGTGAATTTATTTCAAGAAGAAGAAAAGTGGCAGCCCCTGAGAGAAGACTAAATACAATATGTGAGGGACACAATAGCTGACCCAGTTTGTCTTCACTGCTAAATGGCAGCCCTGGGAAAGGCTTGAAAGCAAGAATAACACAGGAAATGAGTTCTGAAAATCTAGCCATCTCGGTTGAGTCATCTTTAGTCCTGAAGATTCAGAGAACCTTTGCACAAAGAACACATCACTGTCTCAGATATGATAAAAGTTCTGGAATGAACCCCAGCTGCCCTTCTTTCCATTTACATTCCCTTTGTTAGATCTAGTTCACTTTCTCTAGAGAATGAGCTTGAATGTAAATTTTATGGAAATTTTTATTTGCCATGTTGAGTAATAAGAAAATTGTGATGGTTGAACAATATTTTCTCCTATTGATCAAATTTCAATTACTTGGGTTAAATCATTATTTGCACAAAGTTTTAATACACAGGCACTAAAATGGAATTCTTAACTGAGAATTCAACATTTGCATTTCAAGCATTCTACTTCTGAGTAATTTTTTACTTATTTCTAATAAGCGAAGCACATGAAAGCAATTAACAATTTAATTAAAGAATGATACTTTTCTAATAATCCAAGTACTGGGTATTGGGCTTTATTTTCCTCTCCTCATTGTTTCCTATATATTAAGCATTTTATGAGATTGAGAGCTAAGAAACAAAATTTGTTGCATGGTTTCATTTCTTTCTGACAACTTTGTGTGTCCATCATGACCTTGAAATTTTATCAACTTTATTTTGCTTCTTTTAAACTGATTTTGATTATGTGCTGATGTCTGGGTTTTCGTTACATTCAACTTCAATTTGAGCATCGTTGTAGGACTTATATCTCAAATCATGAGATAATAATTTATTACCTGTCTTAGAATTTGAGAATAGAAAGATATGTAGGTGAGTCAACAGCCTAGCGAGTAACCCCTAAGAACTTGGGAGAAATAGCATTTCCCAGTACAAATGGAACTATCGGATCAATTCCTGAACCTGTAGAAATGGATAGCCATCTGCGAAATGCTTCTAAAGGTAGTTGAGAGCTAGTGATGGATCACATGCTGCTTAAAATCAGCATGTATTTACTGTAGAAATTGACAGGGAAGAAAAGGTTCTATTGACAAGAGCTAAGAAGAAAATAAGTTCTAAAAGTGACTGTTTAAAGAAGCACAGTGCTCCACAGATAAAGCTCTATCTTAAAGACAGATACATTAAGGACTAGATATCATAAAATACTTAAGACTCTCGAGTTCCTTTGCTTTGAGCCCATGCCTAAGAAACAATGGGCTAAAATATAGTTTCCCTACCATGTTTCTGTAAGAAGAAAAACTCCCAGGCACACTAATAAGAACTTACTTTATAAATCAACATATCAAGCTAAATGCTTTCAAGCAGTGGTTTGCAATCTTCCTAATGCTGTGACCCTTTAATACAGTTCCTAATGTTGTGATGACCTCCAACCATAAAATTATTTTGCTGCTTCTTAACAGTTTTTCTACCGTTATGAATTATAATATAAATATCTGTGTTTTCCAGTGGTCTAGGGAAACCCCTGTGAAAGGGTTGTTTGACCCTTAAAGGGACCACAATCCACAGATTGAGAACCAGTTCGTTAAAGTCCTAACTATAGTCTATGTAACTAGGGTACCCAAGTCCAATTTTCACTGGTCATTAGAAGGCTTGCTCAATTATAAACTTGCTCAGTCTAAGACCTGCTCAATTATAAACTGTAATAAATTTGCCCAAAAGATGGGTTGTGGGCATTGGCAATTCTCTGTCAAGTCTTCTAAAACCAATGGTAGAGGTCATCTGACCAAAGTCCTCATACTGTAGTCAAATAAATGAAAGCCTGCTGTGACTTAACTAGGGTAACAGGAAGATTTGTTCTCTTGTCAGTTCTATGGTTTATCTACTGTGCCATTAATAGTCTTTGGAAAACTGTGAAGATAACTTAACATTCTCATCCAAAACATAGGGGTACCAAAAAGGTCATGAATTATTTACCTGACCAGTCTAATGTATTGATGACTTAGTAGGTCCAACCCCAGTGGTTGCTGCATTTGCATGCACTCCAATCCCCTCTGTTCTTTTCCTCTTTCTGAAGGATCAGGAACACTCCTATTTACCTTTTGTGATACACTCCATTTTTAATGTCCAATTTCAAACTTTCCCAAATCCCCCAAGTATGACCAGTCATGTCTCCATCTGGCAATTCTCATCTCTATTACATACTTATCATACAATACTAAGTAGTACCTATTTATTGCCTAACTGTCTATCAGATCTAATTATCTATGAGATCCTATCATGGATCAGACACACATGAATTTTTCCAATAAAATAAAAGAGGGAGAAAAAGAAAAGATGGGGCTGACCAGTCTAATGTATTGATGACTTAGCAGGTCCAGTGCTTCCTATGTGCCTGACAACATGAATTGGATCCCTAAGCAGAACTCACATAAATGTGAAAAGAGAGAAGACACACACACAAACACACACATCATGGCATAAATGCAACTATATACATCATCATTATAATAATATTAATATTAATAATAATAATAAATAGTATTAAGAAGGAAGAAGCCAGACATGGTAGCTCAACCTATAACCCCAGCACTTGGGAAATTGAGCCAGGAAGATTGAAAAAAGTTCAGAGACAGTCTAGGCTACACACCAAGTTCCTGGTTATCCAGGACCGTATAGCAAGTTTCTGTGTATTAAAAAAAAAATGATGAAACAAAGGCGAACAAAGAATGAGAGACTATAAGGGAGATCGATAAGAGAAAAGAAAGTAGGAAATTGATGAATCTTTCATGGAGAGAGACTTCTTTTTGAACATCTGGATTTATATGAAAAGAAAAGAAGCACATAGAATATAAACTGGACCACATGCACAGCTTGGAAATTTCTTTAATTTTCAAGGTTTATTTGGATGCCCTGAGTTATCGTTTTTTTTTAATTGCCTTAAGCAGAATGCAATTACAAATTATTAAAAATTTTTCATAGTTGTTGGTAGATTTTAATAGCAATACCCTTAGGACTCTGGAGGTACTGGGGAGGACTCTTGCACATGGTTACCCAGATTCCAGAGTCTAATAAATAACCATATATATATATATAATTGGTTCTCCAAAGTGACCTCATGTCAGAGCTGAGGAGTAGTTGGTTCCAGTGGTAAGAGAGAAGCTCTATCCCCTGAACAGATGGGGAAGAATCAAAGTGTATGTTTGAGAAGAGGTCCTTATGACATTCGATGTCAGAAACAACAGAGCATGATAATCCAGCAGGGCTAATTCTATAGTGGGGAGTGAAATATTATTTAATCAGCACTGCTTCATACATAATTCAATTAACTGTCTTCACTCATCAGTATTAACGAGAACAGGCGCCTGGATTAATATGCAAAAGCTTCATAAAGGAGCTCCCAGTCTACCTAAGTGCTGCCAAAACTTAATAAAGTCCTGCCAATCAAACTCCAGTATCTGGACCCAATGCATCAGTGCACTGATATTACAAATTATCCCTAGCACTTCCCATTGTTTCCTAATTCTTTAATTATGCTGATATCTGCACAAAAATGTTTAATTAGTGTATGGGGGAAAAATGAGTAAGATTGCTTGTCGCGTCTTTGACTATCAGTATTTAACATCAAGTAAACAAAATCGAATTTTATTGCAAATAGTTTTAAGTGGCAAGTACACCTTAAAAAAAAAAGTCCTATGAATCTCAGTGATTGAACAAGAGACAGTTAGCCTATGCTAATCTAAAAGACTGATCTGATATTGGAATGATATTAAGGAGGGAAAAATTATACACAGCTTTGCACTACCTTTCAGTTCAACTTGTGAACTAGGGACCTTAAATTTTGTCCTATTTTCTCCTAAAGACAAATAATGAACAAGATGCCCCAGCATAGGTGGATGCTAGAGTGGTGAGGCAGGAGTGGGTGAGTGGGTGAGGGAGCATAGAGGCAAAGGGAAGTGGGGAGAGGGTAGATAGGATGGGGGTATGGAGGGGTAACCAGGAAGGGGAATATCATTTGAAATGTAAATAAATCAAATGATTAATGAGAAAAAAAAGAATACAGAGGATGAGGGAGATCTTTACTCCAGATCTTAAGATGAAAGACTATGACTCTGCATATTCTGATCAAGTTCTTATTTAAGTAGCTGGACAAGAATGATGCCTGCTATTAGAATGGAGAAATGATGTGTAAAGGACTTATTTCACAAACAGAAACACTTGAGTTTGGATCACCAGCACCTACACAAAAACGTGGCTTGAGTAGATGAATTTGTAACTCTGGCTCTAAGGGAACAGAGACAGGAAGAGTACCCTGAGCTTGGTGGTCAGCCAGTCTCGTGATGACAGCAATCTCTAAGCTTAATGAGATACTTTGTCTTAAAATTTTTGGTGGAGAAGCATTTGAGGAAGATTCCCAACATCAAACTCTGAAACTCTGAATTATATACACACACACACATACACACACACACACACAGAGAGAGAGAGAGAGAGAGAGAGAGAGAGAGAGAGAGAGAGAGAGAGAGAGAGAGAGAGAGAGAGAGAGAAGAGGTGCATCCGCATTCAACAATATTGTTCACAGTTTTTCACTACTCTTCAGTTCGGTTTGTGAACTGCATACCTTCATTTTTGTCCTATTCGTTCCTAAAGGCAAATATTGAACAAGAATACAGATGATGAGAGAGAGATCTTTACCCTGGACTTATTAAAACGAAAGACAGAAAGATTGGCAAAAAAATAATAGTAACATTTTTGATGCAATTGTCAGTGTTGATAATAAGGATTGTAGACCCCACCATTTTTCTTTTCACATTCTACCAGGGCACTATATAGTTTTTTCACTTGTAACTCTATAAGAGAGAGATTTAAACTCTATTTGTATTGAAAGTGAAATGAAGCATGCAGAAATTACAGGACAGTAGTTACCTTGGATAGTGGGGAGAAATGTCAGGATGGGAAAATTCACCAAAGTCTGAATGAACATCTTTAAAAACTGAAGAGTAAATAACATATCAACACTCCTGGAATATGAGCAGTAGAAACACAGATGTGCTAATTCTGGGTGTGACTGAAACAATTTACGGTAAATGTATGCTGTTTTCATGATGTGAGTAATTGTCAGGATGCAAAGACAGGATTGAACAGCTAGGATGAGTGGATTTCATGCAATGTTTTCTAGAGACACCGAGGCCATCTGTCATGGGAACAAAACCTTTATTAAACACTGTTTGTTCTTGACATTGTTTAGATGCCAAAGAAAGAAATTAAACTGGCCTAGAACTTGCCAAGAGATGTTCATGATATAGTTTTGGATAAGTAAATAGAGCAGAATATTGTATACATGTTTTACCATAAAGTGTATTTGAAGGAATATTGTATTTTAAAGTAAGGCAATATCCACATTTGTGAGTAGACATTGGAAAGCCTAACCAGTGAAGATACAATGTTGAGGCTTCAAAGCACCGTATTAAGTGGGAAAATAACTGCAATAGAATGTCAATGTGCACTGCACTGATATGCCCTGTTTTATTTTACTTTTTCACTTTCTTTCCTAATTAATGATACCAGAAACTGGAGGTGAGTGTGAATAAAATTACCATTTTTTAAAAAGACAGATCTCATGTGTCCAGGCTGGCCTTAACTCACTACAGAGATGAGATGAAAACCTTCTGCTGTGATTCTGCTAAATGAATGTAGCAATAGAATGAATCCCAATATTATACTGGTGTATCCATAGATCAATGCATCTCTCATCTGTCATCCGAGAAGTTGCTTCTTGTGATAGACAGCAATTAACAGAGATCCACAACTGCAGAGTTCAGAGAGGGAAAGACTTTGGAGTGCTCAGGCTGAACTGAAATATCCTTAACACAAATCTTCCAAGGCTCAAGCATCTTTGTGGAAGATGGGCCAGGAAGATTGGAAGGGCCAGAGGTGATAGACAATTTAGGGATACATCATTTTCTGGATGCATCAGTGCAGATACAAATATACATTCACAAAGATTGTGATCATGTACACAAGATCTACACAAGATCTTCACAAGTTCAAGCCAGAAAGCAATCCAAGTATGCAGGAGAGGAATATGGCCAAAAGCCTGTTCACAATAGATTCTAGGAAAGGGAAAATCAGTTTTATCAACAATAAAGTTGTCCTTATCAACCTAGCAAGTCTGAGGCTAGCACGGGCTACATATACCTGCTAGATTAAAAAAAGAAAACAAAGGAATAAAATGCCACTAGCCACATTCCCCACCTACACCTGATGTCATAGCTCAGCAGCAGAGTACCTCGTAGACTCAAGAGTGTCTGTTGTTCACTCTCATGATCATACAGTTGTCTGGGAACACAGGCTTCGCAGGATCATCTGTCATTAAGACAGAGATCCTATTCCTTACCTGGGGGAAGATCTTAATTCAGAATTTGATGTACTGTGTCCTGATCATAAGCTAAACCATTAGATACCATTCACCCAGTTTCATCACACCACTGCAAACAGGATCTGAGAACTAGCAGTATGCGCAACAACTGTCTGCTTATTAGAATCATTTGATTGAGTAGGGACAAGATGGAGAATGAGACTCTATGCTTCTCACAAGTCCCAGTGCTGATGAACTATGGACCATGCTATAAATAGTGGTGGCCCAGAACTACAATGTTCACAGTGGTAGCCACCAACTACATGTAGCCAGGAAGCACTTGAAATTAGTAAGAATTGAAATGTACTATGGTGGCTAGTAAGATGACTCAGCAGGTAAAAGTGCTTACCACACAAGCCTTATGACCTAAGCTTGATCCCGGCAGCCCAAATAAAAAGCCAGGTAAAGTGGACACAACTACAATCCCAGCACTCCTATAGGAAATAGGAGGTAGACACAGGAGAATAGAAGGCCAGGTATCCTGGAGTGCACAGCACACAGAAACAAGAGAAATTGTGCATGAGCATACAAACACACACAAACACACACACACACACACACACACACACACACACACATGCACGACATGCACAATTAATTAATTAAATTTAAAACATGCTATTTTTGAATTTGAAATGTTAGAAGAAGATTAAATATCTCAATGTTCTTTATGCTGGCTATACGTTGAAATTGGAATACTTTGGGTATTCTATGTAAAATATTATTATAATGTTAATATTATTAATAAGAGGAATGAATTATTAAAATCACTTTCACCTATTCCTTTTAAGTTTTCTTCAGTACTTCACTAGAAAATTTAAATTACACACTCAGCTAAATTGTATTTCTATGAGGCAGCTTTGCAGTCAGTTCCTATTTCCCAGCATGCTTCTCTGTAAGATGGCTCTCCTAAACGATGTACTTGGGGGCAAGCTTACTTAGAAAAAATGAGGAAGAGGGAAAGAATATACTTGAGTAAGAGGAAGGGTCCTGAGATCTTGCAAACAATTTTCATTTCATTAATTTTAGCAATGTTGTATACAGAGGCTGCAAAAATAGATCTGGAAGGTAGAAAGAGAACGCAGAAATGAAATCACCCATGAAATGACTTGACTGTAAGAGCCACTATTCACACTCTGCCTCGTATTTAACTACTTAAGTCAGTTCTGGAGTTTGCTTGCTTGCACTGTAGGTGATGGAACCTCAAGCTTTGCCCAGCCTAGACTAGCACATCACTGAGCTGTACCTGCAGCCATTAATACAGCTTTAAATATATTTTTTTCAATCTGTCTTCACTAGAATCTGGAAGCCAATTTATCCTCCTTTTATTTCCCCCACCCCTATGGCTGCTACATTTTATTTTATTACCTGATTTCTGCTCACCTTCCTCATTTGTTGGACTCCCATGTTTACGAAGTTTCTCAAAATTATTGTCATAAACCCATTTTATAAGTTATGTCTCTCAACTTATAAAATTCATCTTACTTTTTTAGTAGCTGCACTAGAGTTCATTATAATGACTTACAAGTAAGACAGGTCAATTTTCAAATAAGACTTAGAAGGTAGTGCACCATCCTTAAAGCATCCTTCCTTTCTCCCTCCTGTTCCTCACAAAATCACTATGGTTTTCTTCATTCATTCACTTTATTCAATCAGGAACCACCTCCTCACTCTTATTAGTTAAATGAACTATCATCTCTGAACGTACTTCAAATTATGTAATAGAGTGTTTTATATTTTTATCATCTATTGCTTCTGAAATCTTTCCTTGTTTAGACCCATTTTCCTTGTTCTGAAGAAACTATGTCATTACTTTTTAGGTCTTGGAATTTCAAGTGCCATTGAATTTCAACTTTTATTGTCTGTGTCTCTCTCTTTGATACTTCATTAGAAGTATAGATTGTTCTTTCATCTTTGTATTATTTTTATCAGTAATTTTTTCTCATAAAATAAAGCAGTGGTTTATTGTTCAAATCTAGGGTTTTTTTTGTTTTCTTAAGTGGATAGAAGATGCTGACTGAATAAATGAAGTATCTGGAGCAAGTCTTTACTCGTTCTATTTTCTACTCTTCCTAAACACTCCTAGGTTATGATTTATTAATTTAATTTTTCTAAATTCTCATTGAGTAGAGCTTAGGCTATATTTCATGGACTAAGTATGCCACACTTTAGTCGTTTATAGCTTTTAGTAAGTTTAATTTCCTTTTTGATAAAAGAACTAGCATAGCAAAGGGATTTTAAATCTAAGCAGCTAGTTATGTTTGTTCTTGTCCTAATTAGTTCTATCATTTTTAGTTTAATGAAGGCTTTTGTGACCAAGACATTATAGTCAAACTTTGCAGCTATTTTAGTCTAGTACACAATGGAATGCATTTTCAGGGTAGAGAATATGTACATACAAATACATATAGTAGGTCAAGTCTATTAATTTTATGTGCACATATATTAATTATATATTATATGTATAAATATTTAATATTAATTTATTGTTTATGTGTGGTTTAAGTGAGCACATAGGCCATGGTATTCCTGTGGAGGTGGAAGAGCCCTTGTGGGAGTCAGTTCTGTTCTCCTACTGTGGGTTCTAGGGAATTAATTGCATGTAGGTCATCCATCAGGCTTCGCAGCAAACACTTTCACCCCTGAAGCAAACACTGTCCAAGCACATTAATTATCTGGTTAATTTGTTTCTTTTTCATCCTTTGCATTATATTTTTCACTCAAATTTAAGAAAGGGTATGAAAAATTTTGTGAGAATTTTTTTCTTTATTCTTCCTAAAACTCACCTGTGTCTTTGTCATTTTGCTGCAGGAACTTCAAGTGTTGAATAATTTGGTACATGAAAGTTGAAAGGAGTCATAAGTCTGATCTTGCTTTTACGTATGCAATTATCTTCTGTTTGAGTTTAGTGGGTTTTTTTTCCCATCTGCTCACATTTAACTCATTTGTCTCTTTATATTGTGACACTCTAACATTTTCTTTGGTTTTTGCTCTGCATGTTTTCCCATCATGATATTCCATGAAAAGTGTATGTAGATTTGTAAGGTAGGCAGATAAAAAGTGATTTCATAAAACTGGTAGTCTTATAGAGTCACAATCTATTAAGGGTTAAAAAATTGTAGGGGGTAGAAGGATAACTTTAAGTGTAAAGGTACCAAGCTTGGCAATCTGAGCTCAGTCTCCAGAACTCACATGGTAGAAAGAACCTCCTCTACAGTCTTGACCTCTGACTGCCACATGTGTTCCACGCACATGTGCAAACGCACACACATGAGCAAACTTGTGTGCAGGGTAGATGTAAACAAAAAAGTTTAAAACGAACAGAATAAGAATAATTTAGATAGAACTTATTGAAACACAACAGATGTAATATTCATACTAATTAAGGTCTGCCATCATATAGAGACTTGAGTTGGGCTCACAGATCGAGGAGAATAAAAGTCAGGTCACCCTCACCAAGGCAATGGAAGGGATCTTTCACCTTGTTGTCTGGCAAGCTTCCTGTTAGCTGGCAGTGGCGCAGCTGTCCAGTTCTCTTTATTTGTTGGTAAAGCATCTTGTAAAAGTTATATTTTCTGTTGGGAGAGTGAGTAGCAGCATTGCACTGCTCAGTAGCTAAATTGGTCTGTAACTAGGGCTTTGTTTGCCAGAATTTTATCTAAGTATAATATTCTTCTCATGTTTGATGTATAGCCATGGGCAGTGTCTTATTCTCATCTTGCTTGTGCATAAGATTTCAAATCGATAAAAAGCAAACACATAAAAGGAAAAATATATGTACAGTCACCTGGCAGAAAACTAACGTAGCTAGGAACCATGAAAGCAAGCAAGTTCTATCTCCATTGTCAGAGTTCTTTAAGAAAAGTATATCATTACATTCCAGGGACAAGAAGGAGGCATATTCACTGCAGATAATTGATTGTGATTTCCATGGTGCTTTTGATATTGCAGGGTATTCTGGAAGGAATCAATCAAACCAATCAAAAAGACTGATGTGAGAGAGACTGTATACATTATTCTCCCATTTGTGTATAAAAGAAAAAGACACGGTATCCATAATGACAGAGAATACACTGTTGTGGTTGTCCCTGAATGGAATACAGATTGAAGAGTTTACGGCCTTGCCCATGCCTTGGGAGCTGATAGGAAACATCAAACAATGAGTGATCTGGACATTTAGTTTCACCATGGATAAATGGCACATTCTATTAAGGAAAACCAAATATAAAATGCAAAAGACTTTGATATGGAAGAAATAGAAAAACAACCTATCATTGCCTATTGCAAAATTGAGAATACATTCAAAGGTATGAAAGCAGACTAAGCCAGAGTTAAAGGCAACGTTACTATGAAAGACAACTCAGGTAACAAACAGGAAACCTTGCTTCAAACAAAGCTGAAAATACTTTTTAAAATTTCTTTTTGGTTTTATTTATTGAAAACATTTTATACATTATATTTTAATGTACTTCTTCTCCCTCAAGTTTTTCCAGATACTAATTTCCCCATTTCCCTATCTGCTCAATGTTATGTTCTTTCTCACTTTGTTTGCAAAAAAAAAATTCCACCAAACGCCTACAAAATTGAAAATCAAAACACAATAAGCAAAGAACTAATAAGACAAAACTGCAAAAAAAGACAAAGAAAGATGAAATAGAAGCCCACCCACCTACTTGCCCCCCACACAGAAAAGGAGTTCATTCTGCATTGGCCAACTACTTCTGCCCTAAAGTGTGGTTTTTAGAACTGAAATTCCATTGTAGGAAATTGATTTTCCCCTTATTAGGTATCAATTTCAGATAGCTTCTCTGTTAGGAGTGGGAATTTGTGTCTACTATCCTGTCTTGATGCTGAGACCCTGCCTGACTTGAACCAGTTTAGGGCTTATGAATGGTTTCACAGTTTCTGTGAATTCACTTGTATGCCACTCCTGTAATGTCCAGAAGACACTGGTTCCTTGAAATCATCCATCACCTCTGATTCTTACAATCTGTCCATCTCCACTTCTTAACTCCCTGAGCCTTGAGGGAAGGGATTTGATGAGGACATCACACTTAGTACTAAGTGCTCCAAAGTCTCTCACTCTCTGCACATTGTCCTGTTGTGGGTCTCCGTGTTAATTTCCATCTATTGCAAGAAGAAGCATCTTTGATGTGGGCTGAGTGTGGTACAGATCTGTGAGTATAAGAGTATGTCATTAGGAGTAATTTTCCACTGACACATCAGCAAAATAATAGTACTAGGCTTCCTCTTAGGCCCATGGCCTATCTGGTCTCAGGTTCTTGGCCACTTGAGCAGTGTCAGGTATGGATTCTGTCTCATGGAATGGGTCTGAAATTTAAAAAAAAAAATAAAATTAAAAGGGGCAGTGGTTACATGTATAACATTTGTGCCACTATTGTAACAATATACCTTGCAGGCATGCCACTATTGTGGGTCACAACATTTGTAGCTGTGTAATGTTTGTGATTACTTTTCTCATCCAGTAATGTATAGAATGCCTTCCAGCACCATGAACACTAGTCAGTATAGATAAAGCTTCTATTTAGGCAGCAGCTCAAGATCTTTGTGTTTGATGACATAAGAAAGTGGTGGTAAAAAAAAAACCTTGTCATCAGGTTATAGAAAGAAAGCAATCAGTTAATCAGAGAATCTTAAGCCTAAGGTATTTTCATGAAGTTGACAGTGAAACATATTTTTGGAAAGTGTCTCCAAATTTATGTTTCTCCCAGTCTACCGGTTCTTCGCCAGTTATCTGGCAGTTACCAAAAGTCAGACCAGAAGCACAATGTAGTCCATCCCAAGAGTTCCCAGGCACTTGGAAAAATGAGTGTCATGGGCACATACCTTTAAGATAACTGAAGAAAAAAAACCAGGATAGCAAAAACTATTCTCAACAATAAAAGAGTTTCTGGGGGAATCACCATCCCTGACCTCAAGCTGTATTACAGAGCAATAATAATGAAAACTACATGGTATTGGTACAGAGACATGCAGGTAAATCAACGGAATAGAATTAAAGACCCAGAAATGAACCCACACACTTATGGTCACTTGATCTTTGACAAAGGAGCTAAAACCATCCAGTGGAAAAAAAGACAGCATTTTCAACAAATGGTGCTGGTTCAACTGGCAGTCAGCATGTAGAACAACGCAAATCGATCCATTCCTATCTCCTTGTACAAAGCTCAAGTCCAAGTGGATCAAGGACCTCCACATAAAACCAGATACACTAAAACTAATAGATGAGAAAGTGATGGAAGTGCCTCAAACACATGAACACAGGGGAAAATTTCCTGAACAGAACACCAATGGCTATGCTCTAAGATCAAGAATTGACAAATGGGACCTCATAAAATTGCAAAGTTTCTGTAAGGGAAAGGACACTGTCAGTAGGACAAAACAGCAACCAGCAGATTAGGAAAAGATCTTTACCAGCCCTCCATCCAATAGAGGGCTAATATCCCATACATACAAAGAACTCAAGAAGTTAGACTCCAGAGAACCTAATAATCCTATTTAAAAATGGAGTACAGCACTAAACAAAGAATTCTCAACTGAGGAATATTGAATGGCTGAGAAGCACCTAAAGAAATGTTCAACATCCTTAGATACCAGGGAAATGCAAATCAAAACAACCCTGAGATTCCATCTCATACCAGTCAAAATGACTAAGATCAAAAACTCAGGTGACAGCAGACACTGGTGAGGATGTGGAGAAATAGGAAAATCCTCCATTGTTGGTGGGATTGCAAGCTGGTACAACCACTCTGGAAATCAGTCTGGCAGTTCCTCAGAAAATTGGACATAGCACTAACTGAGGACTCAGCTATACCACTCCTGGGCATATATCCAGAAGATGCTCCAACATGTAATAAGAACACATGCTCCACTATGTTCATAGCAGCCATATTTATAAAAGCCAGAAGCTGGAAAGAACCCAAATGTCCCTCAACAGAGGAATGGATACAGAAAATGTGGTACATTTACACAATGGAGTACTACTACTAGGCTATTAAAAACAATGAATTCATGAAATTCTTAGGAAAATGAATGAATATAGAAAATATCATCCTGAGTGAGGTAACCCAATCACAAAAGAACACACATGGTATGCACTCACTGATAAGTGGATATTAGCCCAGAAGCTCAGAATACCGAAGATACAATCCACAGACCAAGCTCAAGAAGAAGGAAGACCAAAGTGTGGATACATCAGTCCTTCTTAGAAGGGGGAACAAAATACCCATGGGAGGAGATACAGAGAGAAAGTGTGGAGCAGAGGCTGAAGGAAAGGTTATCTGGAGACTGTCTCACCTGGAGATCCATCCCATATACAGTTACCAAACCCAGACACTATTGTGGATGCCAACAAGTGCTTGCTGACAGGAGCCTGATATGGCTGTCTCCTGAGAAACTCTACCACAGTCTGACAAATACAGATATACATGCTCTCAGCCAACCATTGGACTGAGCACAGGGTCCACAATAGAGGAGCTAGAGAAAGGACCGAAGGAGCTGAAGGGGTTTGCAGCCCCATAGGAGGAGCAACAATATGAACCAACCAGTACCCGCCCCCGCCCCCAGAACTCCCAGAGACTAAACCACCAACCAATGAGTATTGGAGGGACCAATGTCTCCAGCTGCATACGTAGCAGAGGATGGCCTTGTGAGACATCACTAAGAGGAGAGGCCCTTGGTCCTGTGAAGGCTCAGTGCCCCAAGGTAGGGAAATGCCAGGACAGGGAAGCAGGAGTGGGTGGGTTAGCGAGCAGGGGAGGGGGTTGGGCTAGGGGGGTTTCTGAGGGAAAAACAGGGAAGGGAATAACGTTTGAAATGTAAATAAAGAAAAAAATACAAAGGAATTAAAGAAAGATACCTAAAGAAGGCAAGGTAATCTAGTGCTGGTCTACTCCACAAGACATTGACGCCTAGTAGATGTGCTGGCAAATGTTAAAAACTAACCATCTCTGAAGAACCATTCCTACTGTAGGCATGATTTTTCTTTGCTGTCCAACAAACTGCCAAAGTCCTCTTTTCGCTTTGAAATAAGAGGGAGAAAATTTCTAAGGAATTTTATTGCCTGAAATAACCTGTAGGTTGAAAATTCATGCTTAGGAGTTGGGTTCCACAGCTGCTATTTCTTTGATCTTTAATCTAGAAGGAAAAATTTTCCAAGGCTGTCTTGAGTCACTAATACTTTTATAGAGTATGTTCAGGTCAACTGTGAAATATCTTATGATGAAAAATAAACCTATAAATTCAGTTTCTAATCTGATATCTTCTTTAAAATTTGTGTGTGTGTGTGTGTGTGTGTGTGTGTGTGTGTGTACACTCATGCCTACAAATCATTTGTGTTCAGGTGCCTGCTGAAGCTAAAAGAGGGTTTCATATCTCCTAGAGCTGAAATCAGAGATGACTATGAGTCACCCAATAGGGGTGCTGAGAACTGAATGCAGGTCCTCTAGAAGAACAGCAAGCCCTCTTAAACTCTGAGCCATCTCTCTGTTCCCCAGAATTCATTCTTTATTAAGAAATTATTATGTAAGGGAGAGAGAGCATTAGTCTTAAAACATCTTATTATAGTGACCAGACCAATTCCATCATCCTTCGGCAGCAGAAGAGAAAAGAAGCTCACTGTCTGGGACAGCCAGAAGGAAACATCAGCTGTTATTACGAATTGCAAGTATAGCCATGAAAAACAAATGGAGGTAAAGATGTATTTACAGTAAAAGGTGTACACTTTAACTATAAAGTTCAGTGAGTCTTGACAAATATAAACATATGTATATATGAACATTTACGTATATATATTTATATATAAACATTTATATATAAGCATATATATATATATATATGTATATATATATGTTACATGTAATATGCCCATCAATTTAGTAAACATTTTATTCCTCCAAAATATGTAATTTGTTCCCTACAAGTTCACTACCCCTTCTAGAGGTAAATAAGGCTATTGTCCTTTTTATTGTAGATTTGTTTTGTCTCTCCAATACCTCTACACAACGGAACCTCTAAGCATATACACTTCAGTTTCCACTTCATGTTCCTATTCATCTTTGTTTTAGTTGGTTTCTCATTCTCCTCCTCCTCCTCCTTTTCCTCCTCCTCCTCCTCCTCTTCCTCCTCCTCCTCCTCCTCTTCTGCCTCTTCTTCCTTACTTCTCTACTGAACTTTTCTATGGTCATTGACAGTAAAACTATATTAATACTCCATGCTAAATATTTCTATTTTGTTCCTCTTATTTTAGTACATCATTTTCAGGAACATACAATGTTTACAAACAGAAGTTTCCTTCTGTTACTTAAGTATTTGTGCTCCATCATAAAATTTTAATTTGCTTGTTGAGGAACTTATGCCTTTTAATAGTTGGACCTCTAATTTCAGAGGCTTCTCTGAATGTTCTCCACATCACATTCCTCTCTCTATTGCTAACAGTAGTGATGGACATTCTAATGTCTCCTCTATAACTCTGTACTTTTACCATTCTCCAAATGTCATGCACTTCATGTGATTCATGTATCACATTTTTCTATTCTTTTTGTTCTGTTTTATTTCCTAGGAATCAGGAATCTATATATTTTTATATCTACAAGAGTATAAGGTATATGATAGAAATAATTTCATTTAGAAGAGTTTTTATTGGCCATCAATTTGTTAGACATGTGAATAAATCTTAAAAATATGTAGAAACACAATTGTGTTGGTGAAATAAAGACAATTCATTAAAAATAAGAAATCTTCATGAAATTTGCACTTTTAATTTTTATTATTTTTAAGAGGAATTCTTTGAATGTGTACTGTACCATGTTGCTAAAATAGGTCTCAAGTACACGCGTTTATTCTATGTATAAATGAGTAAGCTTAGCTTTTATCAACAGGTATACTGTCTCAAGGAGAGACTCTTTGTAAAGTGGTGGAAGGGGAAAATTCAAAACTATGTCAATAAATACTTTTAACAAGCTAAAACATTGGGGCAGTCTCTGTTTTTACTATTATTGAAAGATGATAACAGACCCCATTATACCACTCCTGGGCATATACCCTGAGGATTCCCCAGCATGTAATAAGGACACATGCTCCACTATGTTCATAGCAGCCCTATTCATAATAGCCAGAAGCTGGAAAGAACCCAGATGTCCCTCAACGGAGGAATGGATACAGAAAATGTGGTATATTTACACTATGGACTACTAAGCTATTAAAAACAATGAATTCATGAAATTCTTAGGCAAATGGGTGGAACTTGAAAATATCATCCTTAGTGAGGTAACCCAATCACAAAAGAACACACAAGGTATGTACTCACTGATAAGTGGATATTAGCCCAAAAGCTTGGAATACCCAAGACACAATTCACATATTAAATGATGCCCAAGGAGAAGGAAGGAGAGGCCCCTGGTCCTGGAAAGGTTTGATGCAACAGTGTAGGGGAATACCAAGACAGGGAAGCAGGAGGGTGTTGACTGGGGAACAGGGGGAGGGGAGAGGGCTTATGGGACTTTCCGGGAGGGGGGAACCAGGAAAGGGGAAATAAATTGAAATGTAAATAAAGAATATATCTAAAAAAAAAGAAAAAAAAGAAAGATGATAACTAAAGAGTACCTTTCTCTCTCACACCAACACTGTCTGGAAAGCACAAATCCTGCTAAGAAAGTGGAAATTTCTCATAGCTACAGTCAGATAGATTCTTCCCCCAGAGAATTTTCACTCTTTCTCCTGCCAGAAGAAAAGGTTAGTTTCTCTAAAGAGTCTTTCTAAATAAGTGAGTTGTATTTCACAGACTGATACAGTTTTGACTCCTCATGCTTGAGGACAGATTCAAATAGAATCTCTCTAAGCATTTTGTGCTTTTCTGGGATGAAATTTCTCAGTAGAAGTATGATATGATCTTTAACTCCTAAGATTATGCAGGTAATGAATACAATGTTAGCCTTTATGGATATGAAACTGTAAGCTCACAGCTGCCTATGAAAAGGGTACATGTATGTGTTGTCATGGGTTTCTAGACTCTTCTTAATGTTTTGAAATTATTAACCAAATTACTAACCAAAGGTTAATGTACTGTCCTAAGTCCTTAGATACTATATTATTTATGGAAATTGTCTGACAATGTTGACAGGCTAATCTAGAATTCCCATCTGAAATACAAACCTACTAATAAATAAATGTCAGGGTCCTTGAGGCTTCCTGGTCAGCCAGTCTAACCTCGTAGGGAAGTCTCAGGTTCAGTGAGAGATGCCGCCTCAAAAAAATAGAGAGAATTTAAGGAAGGCACCAAATGTTGACCTCTGGCCTCACCTGTCCATGTACCCACACATGCATGCGCATACATGAACATATACAGACATATACACATAAAGAAGAAATGCTACTTTATTTTAAGAGAAACTAGTGGGCTTGAGATCAAATGAATAGAGAAAACCAGGAATAATTTCTGGAAGGGTTTTTTGCAGCATTAAGATCCCCAAAATCACACCATGCAAGGGGCCACACTGAATAGATTTAAGGTATGCAGAGCGGGGGTGGGGAAGTGGTATATACAAAGGGCTGCCTCTGAGCTGGAACAGAGAGGGTTATGTGTATAGGGAGAATAAAGAGCCCTTGGTGACAGTGAGCATGGGTCTCCTTTGGCAGCTGGTGATGACAAGGCCACTGGGAGCTGAGTCTTTGATAGCTGGCTAGGGGAACACCTGGTTCTGGAATGTGGGTGATTCTCAGTTTACTTTCATAGTAAAATGTAAAAGAAATGTTGAGAGATTTCCTGTAGTAATTTAGGAAAGGCTGGGGAATTCATTCGTCAAACTCACTGTTAACTGAGAGTAACATTCAACTTCTGATCCTCTTGTCTTTAGTGACCGGATCATAGAGGTGTATGCCACCTTACCCAGTGAAGTCTATTGTTGGGTAGAAGCTGAGAAAACTCACTTCATTTATGGAAGCTTTATTTTCTGAGAACACAAGGAGGCAGCCAGTTTGGGGTATGAGCCTTGTAGGAGGGAGATTGCACATTTTTATAAGATGGGAACAGGAAGCAAGAAGAATCAGGTGGATTGTTGCATTGACCAATCATATTTTGACACAAAGGGTTAAACAAGGAAGACTGGACCTTACATGGGTCTACAGGTCTCAGAGTCCTTGAGTCAGCTTTTGCAGCCAAGTCCCCTCCTGGACTCTGGCCTGGAATTTTAGAGTGATAAAGGAAGAAAGGAATGGGCAAGCTACACAGCTACATGTAGCCAATTAAGTCAAAACAGCTGATGCATTTCGTGACTTGTGTTCCTTAATTTAGACACCAGGATAACAGCATGTTCCCTTTTTACATCCTTTACTGGTTAACAGAAAAACAGGAAGCATCTGAAGAAATGGGGTAGAAGTTGGGTTTCCGAGGCCTGGGAACATGTCCTCTGTTTTGATCCTGCCAAGCAAGGTGGAACCATCCTTGAGATGGTTGAACTAAGGAAATCACCTCTTAATACCATCACCACTTTTTATGAGCTAATATGTCAAAACTTCTCAATAGCACAAATACTGTATTGCCTTATCATGAGAGTAGGGGCACAACTAAATAACCAGGAGGAAAACAGAATTAGCTTTCCCTCTGTGTAAACTACAAGGAATAAAATTTAAAGCATACTGAAGGAATGGTTATTAGTTCAGATTGTTGGCTTCCCATTTTACTTCCTTATACATATGGAATAAAGCTGATATAAATAAAATACTTCTTTTAATTTGTGGAGTGAACCCTACCCCCTTCCTCAAGAAAAGGCCTATTGGAGTAATTCACTTTGATTTCAATATGTATTTTAAATCCGCACTCCCATAAGATTAAGTTGAAGAATAAGACTTTGTAGATATCATAAAAGGATATTTGAGAAGATTGTTCTTTGATGGAATTTAAATGAAGTGAAGACTTAGCCTGGGTAGCTTGGAATTGGACAAGTTTTTAGCCAGCCTTGCACAGTCTCATTTTTAATTAAAGAGTCTATAAAGTTTGTAGAACAAAATCTGCATTGGCCTGAAGTGTGCTCTCCATCTCTCTCCTTTCTACTTGTCAGCTAGCTATTTGTGAGTTCCTATTATTCTGCAATCAGCCTACACCTTCTTATGCTTTGCTGCTGATTTGAAGTCAGTACACACAGTCCCCCCTATTACCTCTCCACAGTGGGAGGCCAGGGAAAAGAAGGAACCCAAAGGGTAGTTTGTCAAAGCATAGCATTTTTTTGACCTTTTAGCTTTATTTATTTATTTATTCATTTATTTATTTTAAAATCCAGATTTTATTCCCCTCCTGGTCCACCCTCTGACTATTTCACATCCCATACCACCTCTCCATCCCCCTGTCTACATGAGGATGTCCCCACTCCCCATCCCTCACCCCACCAGACCTCTAAACTTCTTGGGGCCTCCAGACTCTTGAGGATTAGGTGCATCTTCTCTGACTAAACCTAGACCTGCAGTCCTCTCCTGTATATGTGTTGGGAGTCTCATATCACCTGGTGTATGCCGCCTGGTTGGTAGTCCAGTGTTTGAGAGACCTCTGGGGTCCAGATTGAGATTGAGACTGCTGGTCCTCCTACAGTGTCATCCTTCTCCTCAGCTTCTTTCAGTCTTTCCCTAATTCAACCACAGGGGTCAGCAGCTTCTGTCCATTTGATTGGGTGCAAATATCTGCATCTGACTCTTTGAGCTACTTGTTGGGTCTTTCAGAAGATAGTCATGATAGGTCCCTTTTTGTGAGCGCTCCTTATCCTCAGTAATAGTGTCAGGTCTTAGGGCCTCCCCTTGAGCTGGATCCCACTTTGGGCCTGTTGCTGGACCTTCCTTTCCTCAGGCTCCTCTCCATTTCCATCCCTGCAGTTCTTTCACATAGGAACAATGATGGGTCAGAGTTTTGACTGTGGGATGGCAACCTGTCTTTCTGCTAGAGGTGGGCTCTACAAGTTCCCTCTCCCCACTCTAGGGCACCCCTTGCTCTCTTCCTCCCCCTCCCTTCTTTCTTCGTATTTATTTTGTCGTGGCTTCTGTTGAGACAAGGCCTCTTGCATCCTTCACCTTGACTCCCCAGGAAGTAACCTAGGATGGCCTTGAATTCATGATCCTTCTGCCTCTACCTCTCAATGGCCTGTACCTGGTGTGCATTATCTCACTTGCTGTGCATTATCTCACCTGCTGTGCATTATCACACCTGGTTTAAGCAGTGCTTGTGATAGAACCCTGAAATCTAGGCACAGGTTCTACACACCGAGCTACATCCCAGCCCATTTCCTGTTCACACTATTTCTCTGTCTGGAATAGACCTTTCTGTTAGTTTCCTAACACACACACACACACACACACACACACACACACACACACACACACACACACTGGCCTTTAAAGATGCCTTTAAGTGTTGCTGTATTAAGCAATAGAGATTAACTTGTCTGCTGGGACACAGGGAGAATTCAGTAAATATCCATCTGGGAAGAAAACATGCATAATTGATTTCGAATAGGAATGGAGCTCTTTCTCAGAGCTCACCTATCTACCTCTGTTCCATATGCTCTCTGCAGACTAGGAAAGATACTTTGTAGGACATTGCTCTCTTCTAAGATATATAAATAGCTACACATTTCAAACTTTAAATGACCCCAAATTATGAGCAAACCCAAAGCTTACGGCAGTGTAGCAGAAAGCAGTCTCCAATTCATAGTGTCAGATCCCACCTCTCAACTTATGCAGTACTATAACTTGAGGATAATCCTGTATAGAAATGAGTAGCAATTTAGAACAGAAATAACAGGTTTGTATGAGACACCATGACATATGTAAAATATCATACATATCTCTCTCACTGGAGGTAAGAGGTAGACATACATTTAAATGTATAGCTCTGATATGTGAATACTTGGTCCCCATCTGGTAGTACAGTTTAGGAAGGCCGTAGAACCTTTAAGGGTTAGAGCCTTTCAAGAGGAAATGGAATCATTTCTTGCCACATGATCTCTCTCTCTCTCTCATATATGCTTTTAGAATGATATATTCCGCCACACGATCCTCACAAGAACAGACTCAGTACCAGAAATGTGAGCTAAGTAAACTTTTCTTTTCTCTTTTCTTTTTTTCCTTTTCTTTTCTTTTCTTTCCTTTCCTTTTCTTCTTTTTTTCAAGACAGGGTTTCTTTGTGTAGCTTTGGCTATCCTGGAACTCACTCTGCAGACCAGGCTGGTCTTGAACTCAAGAGATCCACCTACTCCTGCCTCCCAAGTGCTGGCATCAAAGGTGTGTGTCACCATCACCAGCTTAATCGTCTTTTCCATATAAGTTTCCCAGTCTTGGTTATTTCTTCACAGTAAAAGAAAATGGGCTCATGTGTGTGGTATATAGTTCTGTCAGTCAGTTTTGATACATCCATAGTCATAAACTATCATCAAGATTATATAGAACAACCCACTCACAATCTCCTGATCCCCTAACACCGCCCCTTTGTGTACATAATTAGCACCTAACAGCTAACATTTGACAACTGCCTGTCTATTTCTATCATCTGTTACATATTCCACAGAGTCATAAAGCTAAAACTACATGATATAAACCTTTTCATTCTGGCATTCCTCAAATGCATAATTTATCTCCAGTTTATCCTCGGTGCTGCATTTGACAGTTTAATCCCATCACTGCAAACAAACAACAGGTGCCTCTTTTCCACAGCTCAGGTGTTGGAGCATGAGTCTGCTTCCTGGGTCATTTTGATGCAAGCTCAGTTCAGGTGGGACTCTTAGATTCTTAGATACATAGTGAGAAGCTCTTCTCTACCTTGTTCTCCATGATACCTCCTTATCCAGTCCCCAAGGGCTCCCATTCCCTATTCGGTTCTCTTATGATTTGATTCACATTGAGAGAAACTATGAGCGTAGAAAGAGGGGGAGGGGGAAAGGGGGAGGAGAGGGAGAGGGAGGGAGAGAGAGAGAGAGAGAGAGAGAGAGACAGAGAGACAGAGAGAGAGAGACAGAGACAGAGACAGACAGAGACAGAGAGAGAGAGAGAAAGAGAGAGAGAGAGAGAGAGAGAGAGAGAGAGAATATGAATATAAATGGCGGGGGGTGGTGTTTCACACATATGCTCCACTACCCTAAGAACTCTGTCTTCTGGTGTCTCTATTAAGAAAGAACACATTTCCAACTTTTCAAGTGTATTATCTGCTGCTTGTACTAGTACATGTTGGAGTATGGGGCTGCTCAGGGTACAGGGAGATTTCCCTCCAATCTTCCTCTCATTAAATCTTCCTGGTCCTCTAAGGAGAAAATAAAGTATGTTTCTCTTAAGGATTTCTCCTGCCTGTACCTGGTGTGTATGTATGGGATTTGGGGTTTTCTGGAGTCTAAGTTGAGAAATTAGGAAGAAAAAGAAAATATCAATAAACCTAGTATCAATAAAGAACCAGCCTGCCTCCTTCTTAGGCTTAAATGCTGTCTTATAGTAAAGACCAACTAGGTTCATTCCTGATTATGATTAAACTTTTGTTTTTCAAGGACTGGGTTATGTCCCATCTGTGACTTTAACTACAAATATTTCTGTACTGCCTGTTCCAGGAATGGCAATCATAACTTTGTTTCAAAAAGTTAATAACTATCTTGCAATTTTGCCTTTATTTCAAAAAGGTTGTTATGGCTACATTGCTTTGACTACCTTGCAACCATGTCTTTGTTTCAAGAGGTCGCTATGAGTAACGTGTTATGCTTATGTTCTGTTCCCATAACCCCACATATTTTGCCAGTCAAATATCCTATGTGGAAACCTCTACCCCTGAGTGATAAATACCTTGTCTTGCACATATCCAATGTTGACCTCTCAAACCCCACCTTAAGGGGCAGCAGTCAGTGTACTGAATAAAAGGAGCTTGCTTTGAATAATTTAGCCAAGATGATTTGGGTCAATGATCTTTCTCCTCCCATTTTGGGGATTAACACATACTGGTTGCATTGCCTATTTTTATTTCTTTTCCAATTTCATCTATTATTATTTACTCTCCTGAGTCCTCAACTGACTCTTCACATTTCATCTGTAATCTCTAGGAAGTAGAAGGTGGTTACACATACTCTTTCACAACCCAAACTGGAACCAAGCTAAATGAACTAGTATATTCCTTCTGATTGACACTTGCGTTCCTTCCTTCTCTTATTCACTTCCATGTGCTTATCTGTTTGGGTGCTTGCTTGGGCTCTGCATCACACATTACACAGTGTTCAAATAGGTTTGAGATTTAAAATAATTCCTCTGCAGGTTGCCTCAATCAACTGTTTGTCTTTTCACATAAATGACATTAGAAAGTAGGGCAAAGAAATCTTTACCTAAAGAAAGCCATTTATAACTCAAGCAATACAGTGAGCCATACAGCTAAGAAAATCATAATTCCAATTTAAATTCTACATCTGGCATCCTTCTCTTTCTTTTTTTGGCTTTCTTTCCTGAGCACACCTCTGTGCTGTTTGCTCACCTTAATAAAAGCAAACATGTCACCTGGTTCTATCTAGATCAGTTAAGAGTCTGGCAGAGAACTGCCTTCTCTCAACTCAACTTGTGAAAGAGATTAATGAGAAATATTTTCGCACTCCCACTCAAATGGACAAGATTTGGTATCTTTCCCAATGAATTGAACCTAAGGTCTTTTGGTAGAGCCAAGCAAATTAATGGACGTGAGGGACAGAGGGAGAGGGACATGGAGAAGAAGAATGAACAACATGGAAATGGAGAGGAAAGGGAGGAGGGAGAGGGAAGGGAGGAGGGAGAGAAAAGGGACTGAGAACAAGGGAACAGAGGGAAAGGGAGAGGGACTAGGGGTTTTGGAGGAGAAGCAGAAAGATAGAGGGAGAAGGAGTGAGAATGGAGAGGGCAAAGCAGAAGGAGGAGGGAGAGTAAAGCACTGTTTTAAATAGAATCAAACTTACATTCACTTTGAGGCAATTGTCCTACCAGGATCCGTTGATTACTGTAATTCCTAATGCTACATTTCCTTTGCAACTAAGCACATCACTTACCGAACTCATGAATCCACACTGAACACTTACTGTGTAGTGGCACTTTGCAGTTACTGAGGGGACTACAAAGATGAATTAGTGGAGTCCCTATCTTCTAAGGGGAGAGGGCGCACATGTACAATTTACAAGGTTCTTTGTCAGACTGTACTGAGTGTTGTATTTTATCCAGGCAGAAAAAGCCTTCTCTGGGAAACTGGGATGATTCACCCTTGGAAGACAGTGAGGGTTTTTTTGTTTTTTGTTTTTTTTTTTTAGTTTTGTTTTATTTTGTTTTTGTCTTGAACAGCTCACGTTTTAGGTGAGCTTTAAGGATTCATCATTAGTTTGAAGACAAGAGGAGAATGCAGGCAGTGCCATTCAAAACTGCAGCCTGAACAAAGCTTGAGAATGTGTGACATGCTTGGGAAGTTGAAAATATGTCAGTGTAGCACACATGTATGTGGTGAAATCCATTTTTGCTTTGCCTTGAACTGACTGTTATTAACTTGGTATGCTGTGATTTGGGCAATGGTACAATCAATGAAACTATAGCAACTGGATTCTATAGATCCGCAGTTGCTGGGTTCTCTTGAAAACGATGAACTTAGTACCACTTGATGCCTCAGCTCATAGGCCTCTTCTGTCCAAATGCACTTACTATTTCATGTTTCCACACTTAGCCCAATATTCTTTCCAGAAATGAGAGATAGCTCTCTTTCTGTCTCCATCTCCATCTTTCTCTGTCTCTCGCTCTCTCTCTCTGTCTCTCTCTCTCTGTCTCTCTCTCTGTCTCTCTCTCTCTGTCTCTCTCTCTCTCTCTCTCTCTCTCTCTCTCTCTCTCTCTCTCTCTCTCTCTCTCTCTCTCTGTCTATCCCTCCCCCTCCCTCTTGCTCTCCCTCTCCTCCTCCCTCATACCCCACCACCACTACCACAGCTGTTGAAGTAAAATCAAGCAGCATCTAAAGAGAGGGGACTCTTTCTCCCCTTCATGTTGCACCATCATGCCTGTGAGAATATGTACTTCTATAATATACAGCAAGAAAACAGTTTTAATTAAAAATGTAGCAGTGAAAGCTGAGGGAACTAAGTTGGTACAAGGTATCTTGTATCCGGTCTGAACCCTTCTAATAACATTCACACATGCTTTTCAATTTGTACAAAATCATTAAGAAATAAAAGTCTAGGTTCTACTTAAATTAGCTTACAAAAGAGTCAAGCTGGGCTATTTTCTTCTATTCTGTAGAAATCTTTATACACACAGTTAAAAACTGCTCGGGGGAAAAATAATCATGTCATGTGCAGCCCGGATTTGTTTATTTAAGAGTTTATTACTTCAAGGACAGATTAAAGCAACCTGAACCATGGCTCGATACAGAAAACGGGGATTTGGAGAGATAAACTTCCCTTTGGACTTAATTTTACCCTTTTATGTAACAGCATGAGCAGCATCTCCTGCCTCCATTCTTAAGATCTGAAAGAGTTCAGCAGAGGTTTAGGGGACCCATGTGACACGTGTATTTCCCTAGAAATGGACTGGTTTGTTTCTGTGGTATGGATCTTTAAAAGAAAAACACCCTCTACTTCCTTACAGGTCTAAATTTTCTTAAAGGTTTTTGCTGAACCAGAAGGAGCTGAACATCTCCTATCACAGCTGAAGATGCTATTTTGATGTCTCCTTAATTGCTTCTCTGAGGGCTTGTATGGTGCTGGAGTAGCAAAGTTTAACATTTAGTGAATCCGTCCACTTCTGTTTCCAGACTTTGTTAATAAGTACAGTGTCACCTTTTGCATGGTTGCATGGTTCTCTTTGGCCATACAATAAAAGAAAAAAGTTGAAATGTCTGGAAACTAAAGATGTATTCAGTCAGTCAAACATTATACACAAGAGGTGATGAATGAATTTGGTCTACAAAAACACAAGCGCAAAGTTGAACGAACTATCAGACTCTGCACAGCTGGTGGATATGTAGAGGAACATATCATAAGCATGGAGTGTGCCAATATATAGAATGACCATATGTAACTCCTAGGATGTACACTTACTTTGTGGACGCATAAAGACATAATAGTTAACCATAAACACCAAATGTAGAATGATGAATTCTGAGGAAAGGGAAGAACAAGGATCAAGAAGATATAGACAATGAACTCCAAATAATGGTAAGGTTTTATAAATCATTTCAAAGCTGTCATTTAAAAACATGAGAAAGCATGGAAATATTAAAATTTGGTGAAAGTGGGAAATAAGTGTATAAATATTTATAATAGTTCTTGTAATCTCTAAAATATTTCTTGGTTCTAAAAGTCATTAAGTGGGAAGTCTGAAATATCTCTACAACTTCATTTATGAATATAAAATTGGTCCAAAAAGGTTAGTGATTAGATCTGGCATCAGTTTATAAAGGTCTTTGAGTTTAGATTTAAGCAACATTACCTCACCGTACAGGAGATGACCTCAAGCCCAGAGAAAACACCCAGGTGGAAAGTGATTTATGCAGACCAGTATAAATCTCACAGATGAAGAAGCTTCTAACCTAACCTCAGATTTGAAAGATGGACATTAGTAATGTAAAGGGGACCATGACTAAGGAAGTGTGCAGCAAGTGGCATGTTTGAGGAGCAGGAAGTACGGATAAGATAAGAAAGTGATCTAGACAGGAAAGGAGCAGGGTAGGAAGCTGGTTTTCCTAAAATTACCTTGAAGCCAAGCTAGTGAGTATGCATCCTCAGTGTACTGGCTGGTTTTGTGTGTCAACTTGGCACAAGCTGGAGTTATCACAGAGAAAGGAACTTCAGTTGGGAAGTGCCTCCATGAGACCCAGCTGTGGGGCATTTTCTCAGTCATCAAGGGGGGGAGGGCCCCTTGTGGGTGGTACCATCTCTGGGCTGATAGTTTTGGGTTCTATAAGAGAGCAGGCTGAGCAAGCCAGGGGAAGCAGGCTAGTAAGTAACATCCCTCCATGGTCTCCACATCAGCTCCTGCTTCCTGACCTGCTTGAGTTCCAGTCCTGGCTTCCTTTGGTGATCAACAGCAATGTGGAAGTGTAAGCTGAATAAACCCTTTCCTTCCCAACTTGCTTCTTGGTCATGATGTTTGTGCAAGAATAGAAACCCTGACTAAGACACTCAGCATACTGGAAATACCCCTGGAAATACCAGGGGACTCCATGAGGGATGGGCATCCAACCTGGTCAGCGCTGTGGAGAATGTTTGTGATGAACAGCCGTGAAGGAACATGTCTGGAAGTGAGGAGGTACAAAAGTTGAAAAATGACTCTGAGGACAGAAAGATTTTGGAGAAGTAAGACAAGCTTCTTTTTTCAACATTTTTCTTGCTTCCCTTTCTCTCTCTCTCTCTCTCTCTCTCTCTCTCTTTTTTTCCTCTTTATTCTTCTCAAGATCAAGTCTTCCCCTAAAGCTTTCAGTACCTTTATGAAGCCCATAAAAAACTCCACCCAGGAGCTAGGCTATTTTTAAAAATGAGATGCACTGGATTCTAGAGAGAGGTCATCAGTAATAGGGCCTTCAACTCCCTATCTCTTTTGTGATTCTTGACGGCCAGAATCGAAGCATACATTATCTTTTACACAGACTCCCTGAAAGGTACGGATGCTCTTTCCTCTGGTGCTGTAATGGGGTCTCTATAGAAAGACACCTCATTCGGCAACCCACGACCTCTTTTCATCCCCTTTCACAGAAACGACTCTGCTTGCCACAGGCACCGGGGCTTCCAATGTAATGATTTTGAATAATGCTGTGCACAGTATTGTGCTCCTCTGCAGTCTCTCTCCTGCATTTTTAATGACCTTCCTAGCCCTCAGAGAAAGGGGGAGGAACGCGTCTGGTCAGAACATTTTTCCAGCTGGTCATTCTCTGATTGAATCAGTGCCAGATCCTGCAAGCCATCTGAATGCTGGATTGAAGTCAGGCTATCTGGGTTTTTAACTCTCTCTGGGACCTAAAGCCTTAGATTTCTTATCTGTAAAGCAAGGGGCATTATTTAGAAATCCTCTAAGCCCATTCAAATCCTCTGCTTTTGTGGCTCTGTGACTCCCTGGGGTCTGAAGATGAACTGTCTTCATTTGTTCATATTTTATGACCATCTGTTGAGTGCACAGTAGCGGATGCCTCAAGTACTTGGAGAAGCTTAGGGAAAGATGGTTGGCTTGAGAGTCTCCCAAGGGAGATGCAGAAAAAACATCTCTGAACGTAAGTTTGTTTTATTTGATTTTCCTGCTGTAGGAATGCAGAAAAGGGCACTGGAATTTGAACCCAAACTTCAGATAACTCACAAGCTTTATCAGTAGAGCTGGTATACTTAGTTAACAGTCACTCATCTTGGGGTCCAAGTCTCTTTTCCTGTCCAATGGAATAAATGCTCTCACTTAGCATTTAAAGGGAGTAGATGAGAGTGGATATCTGTTAACACTTTATAGGATGGAAGCTCTGAGCCCATGTAATATTTACTGCTACTAAAACCAGCGGAGCTTCTTAATTCAAATGGTTTTAGAGTGTAGACCAGGTGCTAGGTACCATGACTGACACTTAAGTTTCTAAGGGTTGTAGTCTCTAATATTCAGGTGGTAGTGTTTCTTTTAGATGATTCTAAAGAACTAGTTGATAAGGACATGGTCCATCAACTTGGAGTTGAGGTTCCCATATAAGATGAGTCTTAGCTGCTAATTTTCTGCAAATTCAGTTTGGGGGTATATGGGAGCTAAAAGTAGCAGGTTGTACTTACAGAGCATCAACATGCACCCCCATGTGATGGGTCTGCTGTCAGTCTTTTTCTGCCAACCTGGCCTAGATGAGTCACTTTATTTGTCTCTAAAAGATAAAGGAGGTCTGTAGTAGATGTATTCCTAGCATCTTCTTAAAACTGAGTTTGCTAACTTTTACCACGTGATATATATATTGAAATGTGTCCCTCTCCCAAATTTTATGTGTAGAGGTCTTGATTATCAAAGACTCTAAAGAAAATGGTCTTATTTGGAAATAGTAGATATAATTAGGTATGCTAAAATGGCATTATACAAGAGTTGGGTGGCTTTCTAATCCAACAGATGTTTTCTTTATAAAAGAGGAATTTAATAACATGTAAAAGTGAGAGCAGACTGGCTTAGGGAAGGTGCGTGGAGAAAATGCAAGGAAAGCCAGCAAACTGCAAGCAAATGACCAGAAGCTAAGAAAGAGCACAGAATAGATGCTCCTTCAGCATCCTTGGGGAAAACCAACCCAGTTGCTAGCCTGACTTCAGCCAGCCTCCAGGACAGTGGAGAGTAAATTCCATTTGTTTTAGCCTCCCTTTCTGTAGCAGTTGTTAATGCAGTCCTTAAAAAGACAAAAACAAACAAACAACAACAAAAAAACCCAAATGCAACCCTAGGATATGTGCCATCACTGTCAGAGGGAAAAGAAATATGCAGCTCATATGAAGGAAAAAAAAAACAACAATATTTTATTTGCTTCTCTCTTTATAAAAGTAGTCCATTCTGATTGCTACAGAAAGTGGAGCTTCATTTTAATGGTGTTGGCAATGAAGACTTTCTCCTTCCCAAAGACTGTTTGAACAGCACAATGTTTTGACTTACAGCTTGAGAAACTTAACACTTTATGAAAAAAAAATCTTACTCATGCCGCTATATATAGCCAGTGATGAGCACAGCATTTGAGAACGGAGCCACTAGCTCATGGAAGTCACTGTTTACAAAATCCCTGCTGGATCTGAGTCATTGGTTTCTCAGCACTCAGCTCTCCACCCATTCGACAGCCTCAGCAGTTTCCAAGAGGTTGCCTTGCAGATCAGGTTCTATTTAGGACAGTAGTGACTCTGCAGAGAAAGAAAGCCCAGGCAGGAGAAAAATGATATGGGCTATCAGAAGGTTAAGTGTGGGGCATGTTTAGTGGAAAGACAAATAAAAATAAATAAAAAAATAACTCATATGTGTTCCTGATTTTAAAAAGCAAATTTGGTTTTTTATTGGATGATCTACTATAAGGGATATTTTTACTAAAGAAAAAGCAATTATTCAGTCTGATCTGAGCACCTAAGCCCTAGGAGTTAGAAGTTAATTAAATGATGAACCATTATATGCAAATTAAGAAACTGAGTCAAGGAACATGGTTTGGTTGATTTTCTCCTGTTCTGCATCAAGAAAACGGGAATAAGTCAAATCTTTGCTTCCTTGGGCAGATTTTAATCTTCCTTACTGGGGAAAAGAAGAGTGTGGAAACTCTTAAGTCAGAAATTATGTGAGAGAAGCATCTCTAAACTCAAAGTTCACACCCAAAGGCAAACCAATAAGGTCTTTTCCTGTGACTGACTCCTCTTCTGAGTAGGCTGTTATTACAAAATAAGATCATCTGAGGCTAACATACTTCTTGTGATTTGAAAATAATCAGAATTCTACATTAGATGAAATTTGTCTAAGTTAGTCTGGGACTTAGTAAAATCAGATGGAAAAAAAATGGTATAGCTTGTCCCCTAAGTTAGTATTCTAGTTTGCTTTTGGTGTGCTAAACACAAAGACCAGAAACAACTTGGTTAGGAAAGCATTCATCACAGCTTATTGCTTAAAGTCCATCTCTGAAGGAAGCCAGGGAAGGAACTCAAAGAAGGAAGGGAAGTATAGGAGTCATGGAGCCATGCTGCTTGCCAGCTTGCTCCTCATGGCTTGCTCTGTCTCTTATCCACCCTGGAACTCCCTGCCCTGGGACAGCACTCCCCACAGTGGGTTAAAGCCCTCTCTCATCAATCATAAATCAAGAAAATGTTCTAAAGACTTGCCCATAGCCAATCTGATGGAGGCAATTCCTCAACTGGGGCTCTTTCTTTCCAGGTTACTCCAGCCTGTGTTAGGTTGACAAACCAACCAACCAGTACAGAAAGTAACTTGAAAGTGAAAATACTCAAGACTGTGCATAGAGGCCCAGATGGAAATTACTATTCATCTAGGTATCTGACATCTACTTGAGTGCCTATGGGTGCTGTATTCTATTCTGAGACCCAAGGATATAATTGTGAGCAGCAGAAGATGATAAATGTCTACCATCAGTGATTTTATAGTCAAAAGGAACAGATGGCCAGCTCAAAGTATCTGAGGACAGCTTACGAAGTGTTGTTTGCAGAAAGGTAGGCATAGCTTAAGAGAAAGAAACAGGAATGGGGGAGGGCCCTGAACTCCACAAAGTAGGGTTCCACTTCCTCCAAAGAAGAAACAAACACCACCATCCCCAAAGAAAACCCTACTGGACTGCATATAGAAATATTCTCAACAAGAGGTCTGGCCTGGGAAGTGAAAGAAGCAAACCCCTATCCCTAGCTCTGTAAGCTTGGTAGATAGTTCCTGGTGGAATAATCTCTAAGGGTCTCTCTCCTTTCATTATCTATTACCCTGATGTGACCTGTCACCATCTAGTACCTTCTGTGCGAACAAATACAACTAGACAATTTGGTATCCCAGTGGATGTATTTGATTGTCAGTCTCCTAGACAATAGAGGCGAAGAGTACATATATACAGATTAAACAATGAATCCAAATATGTGTGTTCTGGAAAATAGGGAGGATAAAGAGTATCATAGGAAGTCAAGGAAGGTCATCTGAGAAAGTGTTATTTAAGCAAAGCTCTGGAGTATGTGAAGATATGAACTAAATTTTCAGTTAATAGAGAAGTATTCAGACTGTTAGGTAGAGCATACTTGACTAAGAGAAGGACCAGTAAGGAGATCAATGTGGCTAAAACTAAACAATAGGGTATTGGTTGTTATTTAGTATCTTTTAAAAGGTAAAAACATGCTTAAGTAAATTTTCTATAAATGTTCATGTAAAGAGACTAAATACTATCATTTCTTCTTTACTGATTACATCACGCAGTCCAAATTTTTATAGCCACTGCCTTCAAGAAATACAGTATTATGTCACAGATTGCAGAGGGGCAACAAGGCTCTCTTAGTTCAATGCCCAACATCACAGACCAAGATTAGCCCAAAACTGTGCCATCGAACATCAGCCTAGTTCATATCTCCATAGACCCTACTCAATGCTTGCTTCTCTAATTATCCTCACCTCTTGCTTTATCATGTACTGGAGATCAACTGCCTTAATGAGGAATTCTGTTTTAGCTTCTGCACCACGTGAACATTCTCTGCATGTAGACTCTCAAGCACATTCTAATGCTAACCTCATGGCCTGTGTCTTAGAAGCTCACCCTCTAAGGTCAACATGGAACTTCTAACGAAGGAATCCAATATGTAGAAATTGCAAGCATATGGGCAGATATTCAAATACTGTCTTTTTCTGGCAGGTATTTTGATTGAAGGCAGAGACAGAGTTAAAATTAATTCATAAAAGGGCTTGAAAATAGAAGTGTGGATGAGGCCGTAATTAAAGGTTTTGCTAATTCTTCACAGCTGTGGACTTCGATGTGATTCGGTTTTAGGTATATTTAGCTAAAAAGATAACATTTTTAAACATGATGCCACATATGTGTTTGAATCACACAAATTATATAAGGGTTTGAGGATGAGGAAAAAAAATCAAAAGTGGATCTTAATTGGAAAACAACTAAGAAATACTATTAAATTGAATATTTAATATGAATTAATTAAGCAATAAATTTAATAAAATAAACTACAACAGTTATTATAGCCCCAGCTAAATATTGAGCAGAAGAATCATCCTACTTTGATTTCATATATTAGGAAGTAAGAACTACTTTCATGAGTAATAAATTTCATGGTAGAATCACAGAATCAGGTTTTTCCTATATACTAACAATCTAGTTTCTTTTCCTCTAATTATAAAACAAACATCTACTGCTTATATATTTTTAAAAGTTCCTATTTTTAGCTCTTAATGTATCCTGAACATCTTCCAAAACTATGATTTTGTTCTCTCTCTCTCTCTCTCTCTCTCTCTCTCTCTCTCTCTCTCTCTCTCTCTCTAATGAATTCAGATTAACCATACATTTTCTGTGTTTTCCAAAATAAACATAACATCAACAATGTAGTCAAACCTCTGTGGCTCTATTATGAGTAATAAATTATATCAGTTGGGGTCTAGTTAGGAAAGTGGAAACCTTGCAATTATTTCAACTGAGATAATTTAATATAAAATAATTGTTTAATCAGACACAGAAAGTCAAAGGATAAAAATAAAACTACTCTCCCAATACAAAGAAAATTACACTGGTATATCATGAGAGTAGCAATGAGCAGAAACAGCTAACACCCCCCAAAAAGCAAATGAAACTAGGAAAGCTTCAGCTTGAACAAGACTCCAGATAATGGGGAGTCAGGCCTCTGGGGAGTGTCTGGTTCTGGTGCCTCCGTGTGGCTGTGATGAGTCTGGTTTGGGGCATGAGGGTGGGAGTGTCTACAAAATGGAACCAAGAGCTCCTGCAGGATGCCTACCCACTGTTCAGGTGATACCCACAGAAGTAGGAAGAGTATGGTAGGAGCTGGTCCTTTACCTGTGCATCAGCGTTCTAGGGTGCTTTTATATTTCCCTGAAGGCAGAGTTTGTGGACAGAGCCCAAGGAGGCAAACTGACAAAGCAGTGATGCTCATTGTCAAGGCCCAGTGCCAGCCTCCAAGGAAGTTTGAAGAGGCATAAAGTGAAACTGAGAGAGCTTCCCTATGGTGGTTGGTAGTTTTGTTGCTAAGGTCCAATAGCAAAGGGAATTTCAAGACATATAAACTCAAGTTGTGGCAGTTTGTACGGGTTTGTCCCCCATAGATTCATATGTTTTAATACTCAGCACATGGGGTGTGGCATTATTAGGAGGTGTGGCCTTGTTGGAGGAAGCATGTCACTGCAGGGGTGGACTTTCAGGTCCTATGCTCAAGTTCTGCCCAGTGTGGAAGAGACCCTCTTTCTAGCTGCCTGCAGAAGACAGTCTCCTTCTTACTGGTTTTGGATCAAGATGTAGAACTCTCAGGTCCTCCAGCACTATGCCTGCCTGCACACTGCCATGCTTCCTGCCACGATGATAATGAACTGAACCTCTGAAACTACAAGCCAGCCCCAATTAAATGTTTGCCTTATAAGAGTTTCCATGGTCATGGTGTCTCTTCATACCAATAAAACCCAAACTAAGACACAGGTATAGTTTAGCATCCTGAATTTTTTTTTCCTTGAAGACTTAAAGGATAATTACCTGTAGTAATAACCATCTGCTTGAAGATGATTCTGCTTGTTCTATACCAGAGGCCCCATTGCTGAATTTAGGTGTATGTGCTGGGTCTAATCTCATTCTTCCTTGCCTTCTACCATAAATTTCCTACATTCCCAATATCTCTGAAATGTTTCACCTTCTTCTAGGAGTAGAACCTTAGAAGTGGACATGGTCACACCTGGATTTGTAAACATTTTGATGTTCTCCAGAGAGGATTGGGCTATCACAACTGCTTGCTGGACCCTCCTGTGATTACCAAATGTGCTGTGTACACTGTGGCCACAATAAATGATGTTGCTGAGAGAAAGAACAGGAAGTTTCCAGTGCCAAAGAGATGAGGGCTTCACCTATGTGCGACAAAGCTCTGCACTGTTAAAGCTTGCCATGCTCAATCGTACCTTCCTTCCAAAAGGACCCCTGTCTCACATTAAGAATTCAGACTATAATGTCATATTAAGTGAAGTTAAACATCTGCCTGTTTGCTGGGAGAATAATTTCCCTGAGTATAATGTGCCTTTACAATCAAGGAGGAATATTTACACAGCACTAATATAGTCTGCAAAGAGACCCACAAGGTCATGTCTACACTGACTGGAACATATGCTCTGTTTGCAAACCACAGGTAGGTGAGATTCAGTTGGATTTTATGAGGCTTTCCCACTTATTGTTTGGGAGCAGTTTAGGTTGCTTCCAGTCTCTCACCACTACACAAAGAAATGTGGTTCAGGAAATATAAACAAAGTCTTTGCTTATTTTTCTTTCCACATGAGGCTGTATCTCAAAGTTAAGATTTTTTTTATTATAATAAAATGTCCAGAGGCTTCTATGAAATGAGGTGGAGGCTATATACAAAATGTTTAACTATGTTCTAAAGGAAAAATAGGAAAAAATATCTCATTTTGACACAATAAACACATTAATCATTGTCATTTTCTTACTATTTTATTTAACTTTATCAACATTTTACTTTCTTTTTCATTTTCATGTGTATATGTGTGATCATGTATGCATATTGGCCTACATGTTGGTACATATGTGTATGGAGACCCACATTTGATGCCAGGAATCTCCTTTGGTTGTTCTTCCACTTTATTATTTATTATTATCAAGGTCTCTCAATCAAACACAGAACATATTCACCACTTATACAGCTCGTCTACACAGCCAGCTTGCTCTGCCTTCTCAGTCTAGAATTAAAGGAGGAATACCACGCCCACTTAAAATTTTATGGGGGTTCTGGGGATTTGAACTCAGGCCCCTTTACTTGCATAAAAAGTTCTTTAACCAATGAGCTGTTTTTCCAGACTTCATTTTTTTTTCAGTAAAGATCACTAAATTGTTTTAATGAAAAAGAAGTATACAAGAGCAATTATATGTAAACATGAATAGGGGAGACCCATCTGTGGTGCACTGCTGTTCACTCAGTTTAGTTTCAGGACTCATGAAAATTATTGGCTCCTCATTCATTCATTCATCAGATGATTAATGTGCCACCTTTGTCACACTGGCTTATGAGGAATAAGAAGACATCAAAACAGGATTATTGTAAGATGTATCATGAGATATGGCATGTGGTACAACAAGGGGCAAGTAGGGTCAGGCAGCGGGTAGTCCAGGGCACAGGCAACACCATACAGTAAGAAGGTAGCATGATAGGGACATTGAAGAAAATTCTCCAAGGAAGCAAAACTGGATTCTGTCCTAGGAGAATGGGCGAGATTCTAGTGTGCAGGTACAAGAGCATGGGTGTTGAAAAGAGGGAAGCTTAGAACATACTAGAATAGCAGACCTGTTCTTCATCTGGAGACCAAGTATATGAAGGGTTATAGGAGAGATACCCCAGAAGTAGACTGTTGCCAGATAAGGTCGACATCTGGAGAACCAGACCAACCAAAGACCCCAGTGATACCATAGCAATAAGGAGCCATTGGAAGGTTTCAGTCTCCAGAGATGCTAAAAGTATCAGATCAATAGGTGGAAGCAGTCAGAGCTGATGCCAATAAAAGGAAGCAGAAATCATAAGCTGTAAGAATAGGTGATTCCATTAGACTCGATAGAAGGTTAAAATATGCACTTGCAGAATGGAGAAGCTGAAGGGACTGCATTCTAGAGTTGTCAGTCCTAAGTGCTGTCTGGCCTGTCCTAGGATACTTTCATCTTGATGTCTTCAGCCTGGAGACACAGTCAGCTGGTCTTGAGTTGGTGACTTGTTAGTTCTTTTCATCGTATGTTCTTTCTTTCTGAATTCTCTCTACTTTGCCAATTTTGACTTCTGCATTAATTTTTGCCTTCTCTGTTATCATTTTATTATCTACTATCATTGACAAAAGTATATTAATTCATGCTATAAAATAGGACATTTTAATACATGTATATTAACAAATAGTAATTTTGTGTGCTTAAGGCACAAAATCTACTCCCAGCAATTTTTCAATTATATAATGTATTCTCTTTAACTTTAGTCCTCACATTGCACAGTAATCTCCAGCTCCTTCCTCTCTCTGAAATTTATTATCTTCTGTGTTAGTGGCTTTTTAAAAAATGTTTCTTGCAGTTTTCCCCTTAACCCAGCTAGCACCCAAATAATTGAGACTGGACTATTATATTTATTTAATGAGCTTTAAGGACACAACAACTAAGCAGTATTGCTCCATTTTCATACTCTAATCTAGATACCTCCTAGTCAAAATCCCAGAGATATTTACATTTTAATACTGATCTACTCTCTGTGCTCCAGGTATTGCCTCATGGTATCTCCTGGACTCCCAACCCCATTGTGAATCCCCACTTTATCTCTCTTCTTCCCCATCCCCTGACTGGGAGGAACTCCAGTCCTCTTCTCTTCTTTGCTCAGTCATTGGCTGAGAAGCTTTTTTATTGACCAATTGGAGAATAATTGGGGAGCAATGATTTGCAACAAGATATGGAAGCACAGAAATCAGCATTTGACTAATAGAAGGATAATCTTTACATAGTGTATAATAACATTATGCCTATACCTATAACTATTGAACACACCTGCCACCAGCTCATGTGAAGCATTACTCTGCTTTCTTACTGTAAGTTCAGATATGTGAGATTAAACATATAGGTCAGATGATGCAGTGCATATCACTCTGTTCTCAGACTACTTCACTGAAGAGAATATCCTCTGGGGTTATCACTGTTGTCCCAAATGGCAGAATCTCCTGCTATCTTTTTAAAGATAGTTTGGAAGTAGTCTTTAGCTGGCTTTAATTTCGGGTCTAACACATGTTTCAAACATGTCATTATCTTTCCTGTGAGTATGTGTATACATATGTTTGACCACAGAGGCCTGTGAGTAGTTTAGATTATGTGATGGTAAGACACGTAATATCTGTATAAGGAAGGATCTTTAGGGGATCAAAACGGAAACTCAACCCACATGGTAAGGAAAATGAGGGAAAGGAGGCTTACCTAGAAGGCAGGCAAAAGGTATAGAAAACCAATTTAGTCTTCGCTCAACATTTTGCAGAATGCTAGCTGCACTAAGTGGGTTTTTTTTTTCCATATCTTTTGACAACAGTCCCAGGAAATGAGATTGCTAATCCCTGTGTTAAATGGCAGAACTAATTGGTGAGGGGAGAGATGGAGCAACTCAGCTTAGAGGAGCTTAACTCCCACCTTCAAAGGTCCCAGAAGCCATGAGTCAAGAGCCTCAGCTCCACTGTCCTCTGTGTCAGCCCAGAAAGAGTCCACATTTGCTCTTGCAGAATCCAATGCTAGAGAACACAGTCAGGTGTGTGTTATCAGTTCTTCTTTTTCTTCAAAGACACAGGAAGGCCAAGGGTGGGTGTCTCAGCGGGGACAGGCACAGCTTCTTTCCTAGAGCCATGAATCCCCAGGAAAGCTAATAGTCTGAGCCCCAGGACTCAAGATTTCCTGACACACAAAATGCAGCTTCTTTTAAACATCAATCATCAGCTAAGCCTTCCTGTTATTTGTCTCCTCCTCTTTGGATTTTCATTGAGATTGGAGTAGATTCCTTAGCCAATTAGGATGAAAATCAGCCAATTAAGTAAATCTCTGTTAATTTCTCATGACCAAGGGCAAGGATGAAAGAGAAGAATTCTTCTCAGCATAGTGAGACTTCCCATGGCCCCTCTTTGCCCATTGCTCAATCTGACTGCTCCTGTTTCCTTTCTTAGAAAGGCATTTTATTTTATACACACCCAGATTATTCCAACTGGTTCAGCATGTTTGAGAGTGGGTAGGTGGTACATGATAGACATTATTGACCCCTTCCTTGCCAGTGAAAAAAGAGATGATAAAAATATTAAAGCAATTTAACATATATGTATGGTGTGTTTTGTTCCAAATAATTTTTTCATTGTGAATTTCCTTACCTGCTCATTGTGAAAATTTTGGAGCATCCAACCTCATTTGAATGTACACTGATGTTTATAATGTAAATCACTATCTAAAGGTAAGATCTGAGAGTATCGGACACATTCACAGTGGTTTGGCCTTAAACTAAATACAGTTTCTAGCCATATGTTGGCTGTGTTAATTCTCTGTCCTACACAGTGTTTCATATATTTAAGACAATATTCCATGTTAACAGTAGTTATGTAGCTAAGCTAGAATTTATGTTAATGACTGCAAATATTCTTAATGTGGGTATATCTAATTTATTAAACCATTCTTCTGTTATTGTTACACATTTTGATTATATTCAGTTCTTCATTATTATAAATTATATTCTGATCCATACCTGTGCATGATCATTTTGGATTTTCACATACAGTTTATCATTTCCACGTAATGGTGAATCTCTTCTGCTAAAGTGGGAGTAGCAACCTAAAAGTCAGGCCATTGAAAAAAAAGTAAGGTCTGGTGACCGGAAGTGTTTGCTTGGAGTCCATACACTGGGCCCAGTGTCTGAGGAGTAAATTAGTGAATCCAAGTGGAGGATATTCTTGGTATTTCTACTGATTAGCTACTTCTTGGAAATGACTAGTAGCCATTAAAATAGCACAAGATGGTGAGTAAGTCCCTTAAGGCCATTTACTTTATAGTAGGAGGAATGGGAAATGCCTACCATCTAAAGATAAATTTTGCTGTCTTGTAATGAGAATACTTGCAGCACCTTTGCCAAGGGTTGTTTGCTGTTCTAGTTTCTTTCTGTTACTGTCATAAAATACTCTGACCAAACCAACTGAGAGGAGGAAAGGATTTGTTTTGCACTCCTAAGAGACAGTCCATAACTGAAGAAAGTCAAGGCAAGAACAAAAAGCAGAAAGCATGAAGTAATGCTGCTTGCAGGCTTATTTATTCTCTAGCTCACTTTCTGGCTTTTGCTTAGCCAGATTTTGTATACAACCTGGGAATGCCTGTCTAAGGAATGATGCCGCCCACAGTGGACTAGGGCCTTCTACATCAATTAATAATCTTTCAGAGACATGTCCACAGACCAAACCAATCTAAGGCAGTTCCTCAGTTGAGACCTCTTCCCTAAGAACTCTCTAGACTGCCTCAAGTTGAGAATGAAGGTTAGCTAGGACACTCGGTGAGAAGAGTGAATGTGAAAATGTGAGAAGAGCAAAATAAAGGTGAATAAAACTGAGAATCATGGTCCCAGCGAAGCATTTCAGTACCCACCAACAGGCTCCTGTTCTTGCTTTACTAATGTGGCAGGATGAGAAGCAAGACCTGGATATTTGTTTTTCCATTTTATAGCTATTATGAACTCTTAAGTGGTATGGGTTTCACTTTAACTATCAATGATAAGGTCACATTGCTGACCTGATGAGGCTGGCATACTGTCTTTCTTCCAATTGATGTTAATCCCATCCACTACTTTTTCTTCTTGTTATGGTCTTTGAAGATCTATCTCAGAAACACCTGGGCTTCCTGTGGAATAATGCACATGGCTGTTTCACACCCACTGAAGCTATTTTTAATCAAAATGTCTGATGTGAGTCCAGATGCCCCTTGTGATAACTTCCCCACATGATTGTTTTATATCTCATGAATTGAAGTAATATGGGATGATGTAGTGGTGAAAGACACAATACATAGACTCTTGCCTGGCTTTGAACTCTCTCTCAAATGCTCATTAGCTATATTCTTGCACAACTCATATCAGCTACCTGTCACTCTGTCTCCTCAACTATAAAACTGAGATCCTAACAATAACCATACCTTAGTGTTGTTGTGAGAATTTGATGAACTATTATATACTTGTAATGACTTAGAACACAGCCTACAATGAACGTAGCATTTATTAAATATTAAATTATTCAACTATGATATCATAGCAACTCACTGCTGAGGACATTCTGAAAAGACTTTTGACTTTTAAAACATCTTTCCTAGATGTCTTTTCATTTAAGTAATTTACTTCATTATTTCCCCCAACTTAGTGCTTCCATTGTTTGTAGCTTTCTGCTGTGTCCTGAAATAAGAGCTTTGTCACTGTATTAAAGCTTAGTTGGCACATGTTTATAGCTATCAGTAATCCAGCAGCGCTGCTTGCCTCTAGAGTGGGATTTTTGCTTCCTGGTTTCTAGATCAGAGATCTAAGAGATGATTCTTGGAAGTAAAATGAGCCACCTCGCCGGGCGTTGGTGGCGCACGCCTTTAATCCCAGCACTTGGGAGGCAGAGGCAGGAGGATTTCTGAGTTCGAGGCCAGCCTGGTCTACAAAGTGAGTTCCAGGACAGCCAGGGCTACACAGAGAAACCCTGTCTCGAAAAAACCAAAAAAAAAAAAAAATGAGCCACCTCACGCTGGGTTCTTGAACATTACAATAATATGCTACAGGTTGAGCATCCCTAGTCTAAAAACTCGAGACTCCAAATCACTCTGAAATCCAAAGGTTTAGGAGCATAAACATGGCATTCGAAGAGCTGTAGACTAAAAACACTTTTCATTGGAGATTTTTCAGAACAGAGATGCTCAACTACTTACATTTGTGCAGATGTTTTTAAGAATGTGAAATTCTTCAATTCTCAAGCATTTTTGATCCAGAATTTCCATATGTGCTAAATTCAGGAATAGTGTAAGCTGTACAATAATGGTGTATGCTGCATGATTTATGTGAATGGGCTTTATCAACCATTCAGAAAAATCTGGACCCTTCTATGCATACAGATTTCCCAGTGCAAACATATATAAATGCATGAGTAAGTAGAGGTCACTAGCAGAAAGGGACAGTTCCTATGGTTAGTAGGTTGTGCACACACAAGCCACTTTCAGACATAACTTTCCAGGATATGGTCACCACTGATTAAATCACAGATCAGTCCCCACTAAGTCTCCTAAGCATCTTGGTTTTAAAATGCAAATGCTCTTTTCATCTCTTGTCACCAAGAGCTGGTGTTTCCTCGGGGCAGTTTGAGAGCTTCTCAATGAGAACCAGGGTACTGCCAACTGTAGTGAGAAAGCTTCAGACTCTCAATATTTCAAAAAGGCAATGATGTCTTGAGTCATCATCGATTTGGGAGAATCTTCCAAGCAAGATCAGTGGCTAAGAGAAGGGTTAGCTTAGATCAGCCTGAATTCCTTTGGTTATGTTGTTGGGGCAGTGAGGCAGGGATGTGCTCCTGGGGAATCTGCAAGTTGAAGTACAGGTTGTTAAGCACCTGACTTTCTCTTTAGGAAGCAACATTAAAGAAAAAGGCCAGCAGCCCTGCTGTCTGAGTGAGCAAGTATTACAACAAAGATATACACTCCTCATATTCAGAACACGAACTTCAGTTGTTTTCTTACCTAAGAAGCAAAATTATACTAAAGTACAGAGACCCTACTGGGAGATAACTGGCCACTGATAAGCATATTGCTATGTAAACATGAATAATTAAAAATCCCATAACTGCAGTGCTTTACAAAGCACATCCATGTTCATGTATCATGGATTCTTTGTATGCAAATGAGAAATATCTCTGAAAGAGTGAACAAAACTAGAACAGATAGGCATTCTTCTTTTTTTAATTACTTCTTTTATTTTTGAAATTATAATTTCATTGCAACATTTTCCCTTTCCTTTCCTTTCCTGTCTCCAAATTCTCTCATATACCCCTTCTTTTCCTACAAAATTTCTCATATATCCCTTCTTGCTCTTAACTTCATGACTTTTGTTGTGCATTAATTGTTGTTATAGACATATATATATATATATACCTAAAATATATATGCAAGCTGCTCCATCTGTAAAATGTTACATATAAATATGTTTTCAAGGATGACCATTTGGTATTAAATAACCAATTGGTGAATTGCCCCACCCCCCTCCAACTCCTTCTTGAAATGGCACCATTAGATTTCTTTTGCCCCCTGGTTTGATCGTATAGTACAGGTTTAACTCTTCCTTTTATGTTTAGTACAAGGATGGGTCAAATGACTTCCCCAGGGATATTCAGTTGTCTTCAGGAAATGTGGGGGATTAGTTCCAGGACCTCTATTAGATACCGAAATCCCATACACTCAATTCTTTACATAAACTATTCTCATATAATATGCCCATAAATTCACTTTATAATATCCAATGAAATAATATAATAATACCAAGAAAGCTTTAGATATTATTATAAATATAGATATTCAGTGTGGGCACAATTACTGTAGGCCTAACTACATAATGAGTATCAACAGCTATGTACTTTTTTCTAATATCTTCATGCCCTGGTTGCTTCAATCCCTGGGTACAGAAGCTCCTGTTTTACATAAAGGGTGGGCTTTGAGAACTCAGAAAACATTGTGCCATGGACATAAGAGTAAGTGAAGTGCTATTCTTGTTGCAAACCTATTCATGAAACTCTTCTGTTCACATCCCTACTGTCGACAGAAAATCTCACCCCAGTAATTCATTACTTAGTAAATGCCTTAGTATCCTTTCCTAAGTTCCTCAAACCAGGAGTTTCAGTATGAGATAGAACTTAATTCCAGGGCATGATACCTGTAAAAGATGGTGGAAGAGTTGGTTGACCGAGAAGCTTTCAAATGAAGATTTGTATTTGGAATGGCACTGAAAGTGGGACAGAATGAAGAAGGCATGAGTTGAATTAAGGATGGATCTACCTCTCTCTTGCCTTGCTCAAAATGCCGTCAAACCCACACTGTTCCTTCATATAACATAGGTAAACAATGAGTCACTGGGATCAGTCCTTTCTTCCCATGTCACCCGTAGGCAATGATCAGACAGGCTGAGCAAATAAATGGCTACCACTGTGCCTTTCACACAGCAGGAGACTAAATATGATGACATTCTTCCCATTCTGCACTCTTTGTCTCTTCTTCCACAAAAGCATATTGTGGTAAAACCAATTTTTATCCTTCTTTTATAATTTAAGTGATATTAGCCTTAAATCGGCTGCATAGTCAGCACTATACTTAAGAATAATGTCCGCTCTTGTTGGGGACAAAAATATATAGAAAATCACGACACAATGTGACTACTGGGATTGAGGAAATATTCAAGGATTGCAGAGATAGATAAATGATTCTACTGGAGGGAATGAGGAATAAAGTGGTAGAGAGAGAAAGATTCTTTGAGGAGTCTTTACCTATACCCTGAAAGTTGAGGTTGCATATTAATTAACCACCCTGCCTCCATTTGAAGCTTGAAAGCCTTCTTATAGTAAAGACAAACTAATTTTCATTCCTTTTTATGATTAAACCTGTTTCTCAAGGGTTGGGCTGTGTCCTACCTGTAACCTTAAGTACAAATGGTTCTGCACTGTCTGTCTCAGGAAACAGCAACTGTGCCTGCATTTTAAAAGATTATTATGGTCATCTGTTGTTATGACTACCTTAGAACTACCTTGCAATCATGCCTTTGTTTCAAAAGGTTGTTAGGTTATATTTATGCTCGGCTTCTGTAACCTTGCCTATTTGTCTGCCAAATCTCTCCTTACCTCTGAACTATGAAAAGCTTATCTTCTCCATGTCTAATGCTGCTCCCTCAAATCCTGACTTAGAGTGAGACGGCTAACTTTCTAATCCTGAGTGCACCTTTTAAAAAAAGAGCTTACTGTGATTGGTCAGTTATGGAAATGGTCTTTCTCCAAATGTCTGTGGGATTCATATCTGTAAAGTCAACTGGAGCAGTTTCTTCCAAACCATGAGCTCCTGGAGGGCTTGCATGTTGGTAGCATTAAAGGGTGTTCCTTGGGGTTAAACATATTTGGGTACCCAATGATGAGGACAGAAAACTTCACAGAGTCCATTTCCCTGTGTGTGTCATTTTGAATACAAAACAAAAAGCAAAAAAAAAAAAGAAAATCTTTCCTTTGAAAGCTCCTTAGAAAGATTTAACCTTATTCAACCACCTCAGGAACCACCTTTCACAGTTCCAGCTCTAGAGTCAGGTCCAATATTGTATTAATTGATTATGAGGACCTTGCTTCTACCTAGGAAATGGTACTCATGCATTTGGGAAACAATGGCTAATATAGCCATGCAGATTCAGCTCAAATTACCTAGCATCTAATCACTGCCTCAGGAATCCAGAGAGAGGATGAAAACACTAAATAAATCATGACTTAACAAAGGAGTTGCAACTTAAAGTAGGTGTGATAAGAAAAGTAGTAAGTGCAAAGAAGTATAAAAGCAGAAGCAACTACCTAGATATGAACAGATTGTAGCACTTGAGGAACTGAGCAGAAATAAGAGAAAGCCTGGTCACTGATTCCAAAAAAATTGTTCTGAAGGATGGCATTATGTTAACCCCTGGAAAAACAGTCAATATGGTCAGGCTTCCTCAAATACCTTCCTTTCCGATCACCTTCCCTTCAAAGAACAGTGTTGAGTTGTTACTCTGTGCTAAGCATCAGAATAGAAGTGGGGAATATAATGCTGGTATCAAATCAAAACTCTAGAACAAGAAAGAAACATCGGTCTAGCATAACCTATTCCTGACATTTACTGTACCCTAAGTCTTTTGTAGACCACAGATCTGAACTGATTTTCAGCTGTGGTACTTACTGACTGTCCAACTCTGCTGTCCCTCTAATGAAAAGCTGACCCTGCAGCTGGGACATAAGGAACTTCTAAAAGCACTAAAGTACATGGAAGTAGGAAATGACTAAAGAAGTATTCCAAGCTAAAGAAATCACACAGATTCTGTCACTGAAAGTATGTAGCATAGCTGAATGGTGGTGACACATACCTTTAATCCTAGCACACAGGAGGCAGAGGTAGGCAGATCTCTGTAAGTTTGAGGCCAGCCTGGTCTACAGAGCAAGTACCAGGACAGCCAGGGCTATACAGAGAAACCCTGTCTTGGAAAAAAAAATAGACCTAGAAGTTAGAGATCTGAGGTGAATGGCTGAGTTACGAAAATCCTTGCTGGGAAAGTCTTGGGAACTAAGTTCAAGTCCCCAATATGCACATAAAATATGCTGGGGTTGGGAGAGACAAGAGGATTTCTGGACCTCACAACCAGCTTGTCTAGAATGAGAATCAGTGAGTACCAGGTTCTATGAGAGACAGCTCCACCCTCAAGGAGTGATAGAAGAAGATACCCAACATTGACCTCTGGCTTCCACACAGGTATATACTGGCACATACCATACAGAAACATGTTGAGGGAATGGAAATCCTGCCATTGTGTATTGTTGTCCAAATACAGTCCATGAATAAAGCCTTATGAGAAGATTTCTGAGACTTTGTGATAAAACTCCAAGTATACAGGACAGGAGTCGTGTAATATCTGTTTCTCCATATTATGGGTGTTCTTGGAATGTGCATTTGTGCCTAGGTATAGTGGATAGAAGAGAGTTCACTTTAAAGTATTCATTACAACTGGCTATTTTTATTTCTTTATATGCCTCTAAGGAAAACCATGTTTGTGCCATGTGGAGCTTATCCTTGTGATATGTATACTTTACTTGGGCAAATCATTGTCCTGTGCTCTGAATAAAGTTGGCTATGGAATGAGTCTATAGTCCACTTCATTTTTTGGCTCCACTCTCCCAGTTTCATGCTGCCAATTAGAACAGTAAGCAGTTTATGCCTGTAGTCCTAGCATCAAAGGTGCTAAGATAGGAGGATGGATACAAGTTTAAGATCGACATGAGCTACATAGTCAGTTCCAGTGTATTCTGGGCTACAGAGTCAGACCTTACCTTAGAACAAAACAAAATATTGCAGAAAATAAAAAATCTACAGTAAATGGTTGTAATTTACTCCAAGAATAACATAAAATATTATTATTCAACAGTTAAATAATGAAGTTATGAAGACAAGTAAAATGTAAATATACTACATGGTAGAAACTATATCTCAATAGAAAATATTAGACAATTCAGCCTATAGTAAAAGATTTTTTTGAAATTACTTGCTTGGTTTGGTTCCCAATTTAGAGACTGAATGCATTCTATTTGGACTCCAAGACTCTATAATGGCATGAAGATTGTGTCTTCTGATGCCTTGTGAAGATAACTAAGCTCTGTTAATGTTGCAAGTGATAAAAATAAAAAGTGACCTCAATGCATGTCGGTTTCAAGGCAATCTGGAACAGCTGGAGGCATCTGTAGGACCCCACAAACATGAAGGAAATGGCATATTGCAGAGCTTGAAATACTCACTGCTGGGATGGGCTGTGAGGCAGGACTCAGCCGATCACCACAACATGCATCTGGGCAGTAAGACTTTCATTATTTAACCTTCCGTCATTTGCCCAATTTTGACATTTATGCCTATTTGGAGAGTGTCAGAGTTAAGAGAGAAGGAAATGAAATGTGTGGTGACACAAATAGATTGAGGGTGATATCCTCTAAGACAACTTTATATTTTGCAAGATTTTTCAAAGTTTGCCAGATGTTTGGATATGTAGGAAACCATTCCCTGGTACCTTCTCACACTCAACTTTTAGAACTTCCAGTGCCTGAAAATCATCTGTTTTCAGGGGCTCTGTTATTTTTATCTGGTATATATTTCTCACATGCCAGATGACTCCAGCATTACTAGTGTGAGCTCCTAGAGGCCAAGAGGCTCCAGCCACTGTGGAAATATTAAGTGGGGCATGTGGTTAGGAAGATCATCAACCTTGTCATTTTCTTCAGGTTGAGTGGGTGGAGATAATAAGTTAATGAGTTACTACATGAACGCACTTTGAAATATTATACTCATTATGGTTATGACTCCCAACTTCAATAAACTAATTTCAGATAATATCTGAAGCAACAGCAATTATCCAGGACAAGAGAAATTACAAAATGTAATCTGATAAGGCTTAACATAATCATTAGGCTAAATTTTAAGCCAAAGACAAAAATCACTCTCCATTTTGCGAAATTCTCAGACAAGCCACCTGATTTACTGGCATGTATTTGTTTATTATTTATTTCTGTCAAGACTCTCTTGTATTTATTAAGAGTCTCATTTGTTATCTGTCAAGAGTCTCACTGTATAGCCCAGACTGGAATTATAGATGTAATTCTTTAATTACCATTCACAATGGCCTTGATTCTGAGAAAGAATGATGTTAGGAGAAAGAGGAGGCAGCTTGGTCTGTGCTATGACTGCACAACAAGTGGAGTAAGATAAGGATGTAAATTTAACCTGGGTTTAAATTGATAGTCCAGCTACACAGTAGCCTAATGTTCTTTTATGAGTTACTCAACTCTCTGAGCGTCTCAGAGAAAAATATCACAAGCAGTATCACTTTCTTGGATCATGATGATAAGCAATTGTATACAAAGCTATAGTCTTTCCAACCTACCATATAACCCATGACTCAATCAGTAGATTGAACTCGCCTTGCTTTCTGTTGCTAATTTTGTTTAAATTATTTCTTTAAATTTTTTTGAAACTATAATATGCTAACATCATTCTTCCCTTCCCTTTTCTCCTTCCAAACATTCCCATATACCTCTTCTCGCTTTCTTTCAAGTTCATGGTCTCATTTTTTCTTTAATTGTTACAACATACACATAAATACATTTATGTTCCTCACTATAACCTACTTAGTATGCATAATGTTATTTGTACATGTGTTTTCAAGGCTGACTATTTGTTTTTATATAATTGATTGTACGCTCTTCCTGAGGAAGACTCTTTCTCCCACCCAGCATTCCTTGCTTGCCGGCAGTTCTTTGTGTAGGGCTGAGGCCGCCTCGATTTTATTCCATTCAAATTAGCATGTCAATTGCTGTTGCCCTAGTTCAGCTTATGTTTAGGCGGTCATGTTAGTGAGACTTTATGAATATAGCTTCCTGCTAAATGGAGACCATTTCAGTAAAGCACAACTTATCCAAATGCAGAACTGTGGATCCAGTTACAACTGATCCATCTACAATACAACTCTAGCACCCAAGGCTCAATGGTCATTGGGAAAGAGGAACAGGAAAAGTACAAGAGCCAGAGAATTAGATGTATCTGGTGCTCTGAGGTTGTCTCTCCTAGGTATGTCTGTTGATAATTTTATCTCTTTGGCAAAAGCAAAAAAAAAAAAAACTATGACCTTGAAATGTAAACGTATTCATTAAAATGTTATATTTTATTTATTAGGCAACCGATGCTAAAAAGAAAGAAATCAGTTGATGCCAATGAAGTCAGAAGGATAGACAGGATCCATTATAAGCATTACACAGTGGATAGGAGCAAGAGATCAAGAGCCAGATTGGCATCTTGACTCTTCCTCTTGCCAGTTTCTGTATATACTGGAGACTTTACTTAACATTCATGTACCTCAGATTCCCATAGGACCTGAAAGAAGCAACACAGTAACAAAAACTACCTTTGAGACTATTAAATGAGAGCATATATACAAATACTTATGGCAGTGTCTGACACAGAGTGAATGCTTAGTAGATCAGGATATGAGGTCCATTCACCATGTTGGCTTCTCTGTCTTACTACCCTGTCTACCAATGAGCCAGCCTTGAAGCTTCTCTGATGTGTGTTCTATATTAGAGACAATGTCTCTAGGAATGAAGTTTTTCTTGAATAGTCTTTTGAGGAAAGGAGCTGGTATTGTCCTCTATGAGGTATTATTCAAGTATATAAATATCTAAATTACAGAAATAGGCCTGGTAATTTTTTGGCTCTCAGAAACACTGCAGTTTTTCAAGGTTCCTATAATCACCAAACTTGGCAGGTTGCCCTAGAGGTCAGGTATCTCGGGTACTATAATGCCACCAGAGGACTAGAGTAAGATTTCCTAACCAGGAAGGCTAAGCTAATAAAGTACATAAATATTATTATACCCAAACAGCATAGCACTGATGTAATGTTATACAAATAGAAAGTTGTAGAAAGATCAAAGTAAATAATATATAACTTGCTTCTGGGGCCTGGGGAGGTTGCTTGCAGCACAAATGTGTTGTAAATTAGATTCTCAGCACTCACATTGCTAGGCAGCCATGGTGGCTGGTCTATAATGCCAACACATAGGAGGTTGAGATAGGAGATTCTCAGAGCAAGACAACTAGGTAGATTAGCCAAATCAGTGAGCTGTGGGTTCAGGCAAGAGACCGTGCATCGATACATAATGGAGAATGAGGAAATGCCCAGTATCCAGCTCTGACCTCACATATGTGCACATATGCTCATATGCACTTCACTTGTGCACACACAAATTGCTTATACACATGTATCATATATGCATATGCATGCCAGATAAATAAATAAGTAAGTGTTTTTGGCATTGTTTGCTACTTTATATCACTGCGATAAAGTCCCAGGACCAAAAACCAACTTGGTCCCATGACCAAAAGAAGAACGGTTTGATTTCTGATTACAGTTTTACATCCCAGTTCATCATTGAGGGAAGTCAGGGCAGGAACTCAAGGCAGGAACTGAAACAGAGATCAGAGAGAAATGCACCTTGCTGACTTGCTTCCTATGGCTTGCTTCCCATGGTTTGCTCATCCTGCTCTCTTACACAATCTAGTAACAGGTACCAGAGGTGTCATTACCCACAGTGGCCTGGGCCCTCCCAATCACTGATCAAGAAAATGGTGCAGGACACATGCTCCACTATGTTTATAGCAGCCTTATTTATAATAGCCAGAAGCTGGAAAGAACCCAGATGTCCCTCAACTGAGGAATGGATTCAGAAGATGTGGTATATTTACACAATGGAATACTACTCTGCAATTAAAAACAATGAATTCACGAAATTCCTAGGCAAATGGTCAGAACTGGAAAATATCATCCTTAGTGAGGTAACCCAGTCACAAAAGAACACACATAGTATGCAGTCACTGATAAGGGGATATTAACCCAGAATCTCGGAATACCTTAGACACAATACGCATATCAATAGATTTCCAAGAAGATGGAAGGAGAGACCTCTGGTCCTGGAAAGACTGGATGTAGGGGAATGCCAGGACAGAGAAGCCAGAGGGGGTTGAATGGGGAAAAGAGGGAGGGAAGGGGGCTTATGGGACTTTCGGGGAGGGAGGAAACGGGAAAGGGGAAATGATTTTGAATGTAAATTAAAAAAAAACTTAGAAAATAAAAAAAGAAAAGAAAAGAAAATGGCGCACAGAATTGCCAATAGGCCAGCCTAATAGTGTCATTTCCACAGTTGAGCTTCCCTCTTCCTTGATAGACCTACGTTGTGTCAAATTAAAAAAAAAAAAAAACTGGCCAGCACAGACACTATATTCATCTTCTACATAAAATATCAATGGCACTGGTCCCTGGTTTATTTTAACCATCAAATGTAGAGTACTAATAAAAGTATTTTATAAACATTTAAGGAAATTTTTAATATACTCTATAGTTGAATAGGACATCTTGGATAAAAGAGAAAACCCAAATCAATAAATTCAATCTTATAAGAAATATATCTATACAACAAAATACCAATGGAAAAGGTTAACAGCCAAATAAAAGAATACAAAAAAATATTTATAACACATGACATGTATTTATAGCTCCACAAGGCAAATGGAAGCTAAAAACTGATATAAAAATTAAATGACTCAGAGAAAAAATTGGGGAGGTCAGAGTCAGAAGAGAGTTGCAAATAGCCACTGAACATATGAGAATATACTTAATTTTAGTACTAGTTAGAGGATGCAAATTAAATCAACAAGATTCCATTTTTACTGCCTTGTTACCAAAAATAGTGGCTAGCATTCATAGAAGGCTATGTATAGAGAGGAAATGGACACATCATGCACCCTGGCTGTGTAGTTATAGACAAGGCCAGAGCTTTTAAATGTGCCCTGACCCATCTGCGAAAATACAGTGTGTGGGTACTTTGACAGAATACCTTTAAGAATATTTTCCACTGAAATGAAAGCACCACTACAAAAGGAGAATATATTTATCACAAGCATTGACTAGAATGCTGAAATGAGATAGAAAGATCTTAAAGTCTTTCACTGAGGGAATGGTTGCAAAATATAAAGACGGCTCCAATGATGGGTGCTCAAGATAGCCTTAAATACAAGGAGCAGCTCTATTAGCATTAATGTGAAGCAACCCTGATGGAATAATGGTACTCAAGACAAGGAAAACCTTTTAAACTATGTGGATGTACATTTGGATGTGTACATATAAGCAGAGTGAATTAAGGGAATACCACCTGACCCGCCACTCACCCATGTCACTACTAAAAGGAAGATGGTTCCCTTCCATTTCCTACAGGTTTTCCTGTAGCTTCTCATATCCCACATAGGTATTATGTTGATTTCTTAAAAATTAAGTTAGCATGCAACTGAGTGAGTTTCATTATGGACTTTCCAAACATGGATGCAGTTAAACTTTGTTCTTATTTATTGTCATTCCCCAGACAGCGCTCTCTCTGCTCTCATGTCACATAAATTCCATTACTTAACTTCTTTCTCTTTCTACTCCTCATGGTCTTTCTCTCCTCTCTCATAGTCCCCTTCCTACTCATCTTAGGTTGGAAATATAACTGATCTCAGAAGAGCCTCTTAGAATCTTCCTTGTGTCATATAAGATGATTATAGCATTATCTCATAATTTGGGGTAGGTGTAAACAAGATACATCAGGTTTCTAGCACAGAACTAAATAAATGGTGCTTGATGACAGCTTCCTCTCCCTCCATTTCTCTTCGCTCTCTGTTGACATATTCTCAGGGATGCAGGTCAGTTGTGATACCAGAAATCAGGCATAAATGGGAGGTGAAAGCTGCTGTATAAGCATGCACTCTGATGTCTTCCAAATGACAAACTGAGATGATTTTCACTCTGGAATTAAAACCCTCGTGGATGACCCTTTGCTCACTCCCTCCATCAATCTAGACATTGAAGGCTAGAGATCCAAGAAAAAAAAATCATATGCTTCACTGAAACTAAGAGGGCAACACATTACCTAGGCTATCTACAGAAAGTCTTTGAAATCAAGCTGAGTTACATGGGCATCTGCAAGCTACCTCTTCTTACCCTCCTATCCAGATTTTTAACCATGTTTCTTTCTACCCAAGGGACACTATGAAAGTATGGTCAGTGTGCTGAATTCCCAGTATCCCTCCCCTTGGCCCTCTATGCAACAGTTTCTAAATAGTTGCCATAGAACCGAATGGTGTACCAAGCCTTTTTATTGACAAACTCTCAGTCTTCCCAAAGACCACACAAAGGAGTTACCATTCTGCTTTGGAGACTTTGAGAAGTTATGACCGTAGAATCTTAGCCACATACTCGTGGTTCCATTGGGAGGACATAGATAATATTTCTCTAAAGTTGGGTGAGTCAGAAGACCCCATGGCTTAGATACTACCAGTTTAATGGCATTCTGTTTCTAGTGACACTCCATGTCAGCTGTTAGTGATTCTGTGTCTCTCTGTATACGGAAATGAATCAGTGTTTTAATTAGTTCTGAGTAGTTTCCATCTTGCAACAAAGCCCCTCTAAAATGAAGGCATACATAACCTAACACTAGAAGAAAGAGTTGGAGTTGGTTTGCACACCTCTCAGTATCTTTTGAAAACAATGGCTTTATTGACTTTTGAGAATTTTCTATAATGTGTCTCGAGTGGAAGGGCTTTCAAGAAAGCAGAGCTAGAACACAGTGGTATAAGGAGGTAAAGAGCAGCAATTGAAGAGGAGTTAAATTGCATATGGTTGGGAGGGTAGGGTAAAGGGAGGAAAACTAACACTAAAGGCTTTTTAAAAAGACTTATAGAAAACTTCTACTATACAAGTTCCTAAAATGTATGCATATATAAAAGACTGTATAATAGAGTTACCATACAATGTGGGGTCAGGCTCAATAGTAGGTACTTCACACTAAAAAAAAAAAAAAAAAAAAAACCCAGGAATGGTCTACATCTTATTTTCAATTTGCTGGTCAATGGGGCCAGTTAGACCCTAAGTATTACAGGCTATTGCCATTCCTCTTGGTTCCCCTCCAGTATGTAATGGTAAGACCCTATTTCTGGACACCACATATTTCAATTATAGAACATGGAGAAATCACATTGGTACTCAGCTGGAAGTTTCATACCTCCTGGCTATATTTCATGTGCTAGAAGGTGCTATGTGTGCTAAGAGAAGAGAAAAGGAATTCCCTCTCTGTATTCAAGCTTTAATGCGCACACACCTCCATTATAATACTTAGTGTGGTTTTGTTGTAATTATTTACTAGCTTGTCTTGGGGGCACTTGATTTATCTCTCTAGCCTTGATTCATTAGAGATGGCCCATTAATTTGTTTAATGAATGCACAAATTAATGATTATGTGTTAAATAGAATATACGCAACTCCACTGAGCTTCCCATGAGAGAAAATGAGAAGATCTCATGTGCCATGAATCTGAGTCCAAACCAAGGAGAAAGAAGCCCACAGTATAGAGGTTATTACCAGGGCCAATACCCTCCATGAAATACATCTGGAATCGGAAGAGGGCAAAGGCCTGAAACAATGGATATTTTAACCATGCTCATTAATGACAACTCAGAGCATGGATTTATTACAGTTGAAAGCTACAGGAGGGGCCGTAAATCAGCACTGCTGAGAGAAAGGAGAGATGGGAGTTCTGATTTAAGATGTATCCATACCTTGGTAGCCGCGAAGTAGTGATTGCCACTGATATAGAAGGCTTCATTTGTGGATTGAATTCATCACAAATATGTTTTGTGCCAGGAGCCTTTTTCCCAAAAATTGTATTTGTTTTCCTTTAGCCAAAAAGTTGGGGACTTGGTTCATTACTTGGGAAAAAAAAAAAAACGAAAAGAAAAGATTGTCTTAACTAAGTCTCTTCCTTGCTTCAAATCCAAATCGTGATTTGTAAAGTACTGTCTGAATCTGCAGAAAATGCTATTTTATTGGCACATATGTTGAAGAGAATAGTTTTTAAAGCATTCAATTAGTTCTGCCTTTGAGATAGAACTTAAACACACGGGATAAGATTAAACAACAACAACAAAAAAAAAAACCAAAAACAAACATATGTCTCCAACTGTTGTTTGAGACCAAGTTTTTCCTTCTCAGACTACCCCAAGAACAATTGCCCTTACTCTTAGCTTTCTTCCAGACAAAGCAGATTCACTGCTCTCACTCATAAATCAACTTAGAGCATTGTACTCTATTGTCCTTTGGCAGGTTCTAGTCACATAGGAGTAAGATGCAAACTCTTTAATGGGACATGAAGAGTAACAAGTCATCTGTTCTTCTAACCTAACCAGCCCTGTTCTGTCTGTTCTTTCTTCTCATCTGGGCTACCAAGTTCAAGCCATATAACTTCCCCTGTTCCTTGAACACATCTAGCTCCCTAAAACCCTTGTTTCCATTTTCTGACTTAGACAACCTCCTCTGAAATTCTTCTGAAACAATTATTCCAGTTTCTCAAAGGTCTGGTTGGTATATATCATTTTCAGTACTTGTTTCCTAGAACTGTATTTGCCTTCATTTGGCCAAAATTTGGAGGCTTAGTTTATTATTTGAAAAAAAGAAAGAAAGGAAATATTGTCTAAGCTATGCTTAGGCTATGTCTCCCGTTACAGCTTTATTCTGTAACTCACTACCAACTTAATTGTCTCTTAATTTTAATAACATAGGTAAACACATCAAAACTTAGCACTTATGCCCCTACTATATATATATATATATATATATATATATATATATAAAGAATTCATGATAACAGAAGCCATGTCTGTTTCTTTCACTTCCAACAAACCAGAAATGAAGACACTCTGTAGCACATAGATGATCTTCCAAATATTTGTTCAGTAAATTCCCAGTGTGTGAAGCCTAATATCTAAAATGTCAAAGACTCACAGTCAGCACTTTTAAATTCAGTTTAAATTATCTTGGTTCTGTAAGGTTTAGTAAGTGCGTAGGAACAGTATAAGTTAGCTGCAGGGGTCCAACACGCTGCCCATTACAGCACCTCTACAGATCTCCTGGATCTGGACACATCAATAGGCAGGAAAGCATGGATATAGAATACCCTCTTCAGGATGCAAATGCCATGAAGGCACATTTTAGCTTTCAGTATCAGAGTGGATTCTGCTGGTCTCTTGCTCTCTGGATCGACATTTGTTTTTTGTTTGTTTCTCTATTCTCTCAAATATTACATCCCAACTGC